>CM032799.1:14517712-14978110 GCA_019155185.1 Beaufortia kweichowensis
ACACACACACACATAGAAGAACAAGCTGCATATAGCCATGTAAACTCTGATCAAAGGCATGTGGTTAATTGTTATTTTAGTTTTTATGATTTCTGGTGTTTTCATTCTTGTTAAAGTTCGGCAAATATTTTTTGACATTTTGGATGTCCACTTATATTTGGAATTATTTATTAAACAAACATCACATGGTGATATGATAGAGACAAAATGAAGAGACAAATTTCAGTTTGAATCAAGATTATGAATACAGCCAATTAGATAAAAAACATTCATAATTCATTCCAACTCTGTCAAAGAGAATCTTTTAGTATCTCTTTTTTTTTATTTAGTCATGTATAAATTAAAGTATAAAAAGAAGTCAGTGTCAGGAGTCAGGCTTGTTTATGTTAAACATTATTTTTAAGACTTTTAAATTAACATTTAGAGATTTATCTCCACTTTTTATTCCATGACTAAATCTAAAGCCTTTAACTGATATAATTCAAATTTTATGAGTAAAAAAAGAAACAGCTATTTTGCTAGCAGCTATGATTTATGATTTAGTATTTTTTGATTTGGTAATGCTGCTTTCAGATAAAAATAGTATGTAAATGCAGCAACAAGTATATTTAAGTCAAAGTACAGTGTGAAATAAATCTACTTCTAAGCAAATGAAAAGGACCATCTTCTAAAAAAAATTTTTTTAAAACTATTTACAAAATTTCTTCACTAGACTGGACTAAAATATGTTTAAGTAAACCAGGACACAAAATAACTGACATTCGTATGTCGGTCGACTAACAACACAAGAAGTATCCTACATCCACAGTATATGCAGAGAATTTCTGATAAGGAAAAACACAATTATCTCAAAGATTTTTAAAAAATGTGACTTTAGATAAAACTAGTCACATCCTTAAGCAAAACATAAACATCAGCTAAACACAATAACAGCTAAATAAAAAATGATGCATCTCAGCATCAACACAGGCCTACAGCATCAGTGATGAGGAGGATTTGTAGTGAAACAGAACTCACCCACACACATCTCGCTCAAAGCGCAAACCTCTTTGCATCACATGCGCCGCGGAAAATGCAGGACCGTCTTCAATTTCACATGTTTAAGCATCCTCAAAGTCCAAGCGTCCCATCTGGACGACTAAAGCTTAAGCTACACCGGCGGTTACCGACAAGAGAAAGCAAAGTGGAGGGAAAGATTGCCATGCGAGTTGTGCTGGAGCAAAAAGGTAAATGAGTGAAAAGAAATGGGAAGGACAAAAAAGGGAGGGGAGAGGGAGAATGTGCCTCCCCGAGAGCTGTGTACGACTCATATGAAGGCCTCGCTGCCTCTCAACCCCATTCAACCAATGCCGCCACTTGTCACATCAAACGGCGTTGCCGTAGCGACAGCTCCACATGTTGCTGATGGTGAAATGGAGGGGTGAGGGGTGGCAGTGATGCCCTGGATAGGAGGGAGTACAACGAATGGGATGTTAGAAAAGTGCCAAGGGCCCAGAAAAGGGTTTGTAAGTAATATGGCTTGGCAAGGACATAAATCCTGTGCATTCACATCTGGAATAATCATACCACAGAAGATATATGACAATGCGGAGACTGTGGAGAATATGGGAAATGATTTATACCTACAGTACCTGTGATTTACAGTATGGTGAGTGTTTAGTGTACGATGACAAATAAATATGTTTTAAGTTTACGTTTGCTCATGTTAAGTTTAAAAAACATTATTTCCACATATGATGTCCAATAAATACACACATCCCAGCGTTCATCTCAGTAGAAGCACAGTACTGTGTGTGTCACCATGGGAGGGAAAAACTCGAATTCATTAAAGAAAGGCGAAGAAAGAGTCTGACAAACGGAGAAGGCAGCAGAAAGCACTGAAAGTGAGAAAAAACAGCCTGTGCAGAAAAGCATTTGTCCCCAACACAAGAGGGACAAAAACCAGTCAGGTGCAAGCAGGTCTCATTACTGAGGCAGAGAGAGAAAATTATAAGATAAAGGATAGAGACGCACACGCTCAATCGCGCACACACCGTGCACTTCAGAGCAAAGAAAGTGTCACGGGCCACAATAGCGCCAGAAAGAATAATTAAAAATATGAGCAGCCGGATGCAACAAAAGACATTATTCCGCATTCAAGGGCCCGCAACAGCTGTACAAAGTGAAAAGGGAGCCGGCGAGGGAGAGTGCCGAGCACAAAAGCCACCCAAGAAAGTGGGGGAGCGAGGCAGAAGGGGATGGGGAGGGGTCAAAGACAGAGGTAACAAAAAGAGAAGGGTCCAAAGAATGGCAGAGGGGAGAATGGCATGAGACACGGAGAGAAAGAATGAGTCAGGGAGAGAAATGAGGCACGGCAGGGGGAAAAGACGCTTAGGATTTGAGATGGGAGAACTGTACAGTAGGGACAGTTTGAGATGAACGGTGAAGATTTCAAAAAACATTTGGTTTGAAATGCCCTCCTTGTTCGGTCGCGGCATTAAATGCCAAAGTGATTCATGAGAACGACAAATTATTATATCTCTGTACGTGATCTGTACATAATAGATGGACAGACTGTAGAATCTATGAATTTCAATGAGAACATTCCGTGTTTGGTTGATGAGGGCTGTTATGTAGAGAATAATGACCTGTACGGGCAATTCTGCTGATGACTGACGGGGAAAGAGTGGCTCATTATACCAACCAGTTAACATAATCACTAATCCATAAACCTCCTGATCACACTGAATACGGAAAGTAAAGAGAGAGAAATGCTTACCTCCCCAACTCCAGTCTGAATGATTTTCAAACCCGTCTCACCCTCCAGGAAATTCTTCTCGGCTACTGCAATGGCAAAACATTGAGGCAAACACGTTTGTGTACTATATGTGCTTTCCATGAATTCTATAATTAATAAATGTCTGCTCAGTTTCTGAGTTTCTGAAATAAAATACGACAAAAAAGACCTTTTCTTTTCATCAAATTCTCTGTGAAATTAACAGGCTTGTCACTCACCTGCTTTATTGGCCACGTCCTCGGCTGTAAGATTTAGAGAGTTCTGTCTGATCCTGAACGTCAGGGCTGGACCCACCACGCTGCAGACATGAGCACAGACAGATGTCCAACAGATCTAGCTTCTTTTATTTTTTCTCTGTATTCACAGATCTTTTGGTGTTTCTCTGTTAAGCAAAGCGTACGCACTCACACGCAAACACACAGTTCACCTTATGTTGATGAAACTGCTCGTGGAGAGATGAATCTTTTCTGCCAGTCGCTCTAAGAGCTTCACCCCATCATACAGGCTCAAAGGACTGGAGAAAAAATCACACATTCGTTTTCATTATGAGCAATAAAATAAAATAAAAATGCAATTTTAGGAAATATATTAAGAGAAGTACATCTCAGGGAATCATCCCATATGACTCATGTCTTAAAGAGAAAAATCTTTTTCACTGTCAAATTTTGAAAGGTTCTAAAAAAAACGTAAATAATTGTCTAATTTTTCTAATAAAAGAATTAATTGTTTATTATGTTTGATGCACTGACGCTAAATATTTTTTAATATTAAAAAATCCCTTATACATCTATACTTCTCATTAAAATTTTGACCAATGAATTTTTACTTTCAGAGCAAACGATTTTTAAAAATCATTTTATAGAGACCCAACTCCACTCAAGCTGACCAAAACCAAAAAAAATCTAGAAACTGACTACAGACATTTTTCTAACTTTCTATTAACTAGTAACAGATTTTGTATGACTGTGGTATTCATATAAAAACATTGTAGGATCATGTCATACAATTCATATGTAATTACTTTTTATTGGTTTTAGTGGTTGACTGAATCTAGGAGAGCATGGCAACCAGAAATCAACCTTCACTTAAGCAAAGTGGACTGTGTCTAAACATGTTCAGTATCTCCAAATTTCAGTATACGTATGTTCCAGTATGTTCCAACAAGGAACATTTCAGTAGGTGGTGATCTGTGAAACAAGAAACAGTGTCTCGTACCTCTGATTAGTCACAATGTAGCCATATTCTTCCCTGCTGTTTGTCCCATCTTTAGCGGTTTTTAGTACATTGGCTGTTTTCTCTTTCAAATCCAAGTCTTTTGCTGACAGCGTCGGCACCAATGTGTTCTCCTTGTCTTCCTTAGGCACCGTCGCAGGGGCTGGTGTGGACGGGGGCTGAGTGGGGGTCCGCTGGTATGTTGGGGTAGAGGGCAAAGCTGAGACAGGTGATGGAGGTTTTCCTCCTTTTTGTTTCACTTTGTCACTACCTTCTACAATTGTCTGTTAAGAAAACATAACCTGTGTTATAGAGTTATATAAAACCATTATATATGTTAAAATAACACAAATGTAACATGCAATTGCAATCGACAGTCAATTTATTGCTCCCTTGATATTTTTGAGCTTTACATAAGTGGCTGTGTTGTTTAGATAATTAGATGACTCATTTAATTATTTGTTAAAAGCAATGTTTATAAACATTTCCTTGTAAAAGTGTTGATAGATTCTTCAAGCATTTACATTGAAATATTAAAATATTAAAATGGCAAACTGTGCCCACCTCCTTTACTGTAACTGTCCCTGGGGATTGATCTGAGGAAGAGAAAATAAAAGAAAAACATTAGCAGGCTTTTGTCCATACTGATAGGTCATTATAAGATTAAAGGTTATTAGGTTATTTTTGATTTATATTCTGACTGGATATTGCATTTTTGTCTCGCAAAACCTCTTACAATCACTCTAAACAGACCAACTTAGACACACTAGACTACTTTAATGATATTAGGTTTTACCTTTTATTATATAGAAAAAAGTGACCACAGAAGGTTTTAGAAAGAGGTTTAGAAAATAATAAACTGTTTATAAATACAAATATGTACAGTAACTGAAGCAGTGTGAATTACAAATATAGTATACATGCACTTCTGCATGCTTTAGGCCTGGGTTATGCCATACCTGTGTTCTCCAGGTTTTGTAAGAGCTGTAACAGTAGAGTGAGTCTTTTTATTTGCTGAGGGCTTAAGTCTCGTGGGTCCACCCCAAAACCCTCTGACAGACGTCCCAGCTGTGCTATTGTTTCATCTATAACACACAGCACAGACGCTTAGTAAAAACATCAGCATCCTCACTAACACCTGAGTGATGCGTTTGTTACACTTACAATGTAAGAATCAAGTTTGTATACTAAAGTTTTTATAATATTTTTAGAATGTTAGGCAGTGACATAATATGTTGATAAAATGCATTTTAACGTTACTGCAATAACTTTGATACAACCTTTAGAGAATGTTCTAAGAACGTTTCTGTTAATTCTGACCTTACCTAACTCATGTTATATTCCCTAAGAATTCCTACAAAGGTGGTTCAAAACTATAGAAAAGAGCACATGAAGACTTTAACTGTAAAAAAACACTATGGTGGCTTACAAAACTATACACCTATAAAGCCAACAGACATGCCACTGGAACTCACCATCAAGCCCGGCCAGAGAGCTGTAGTCTTGAGGGACTTTCTTGTTGGTGTGCTGGGATGAGCTAGGCTGCTCTTGTATGGTGTAGTCCACTCCATAGTCCAATGGGAAGTCTAGATCTTCATAGTACGGGGCGGCAGGGAGGGCTGCTGCCCCCCTGTGGCGGAAAGAGGGTTGTGAGGAGGAAAGATACAGAGACATTGCATCTTCCATGAGTTGACGATCTCTGTCTCTTTGCTGAGGTCCGTCTCGAGAGGAGGGTCGTTGATATCCCCCCGCACTGGCGTGAGGATGGAGAGAATGGGTCATGTCATCCTGTTAGAGAACAATGAGAACAATGAGTTTAAAATGCATTCGGAACGCTCAGTAAATCTGTGCTTGTGTTTTTCATGCTACTTTCCAGGAACGAATGCATATGTACACTCCTTTGTCTTATAGGGGCTAGTTGTCACACAGGAATATCTCAGTAATATACTACATTTCAAAATAACTTTAGTTTCCAAAATGTGTGTTTTTTTAAACAGTTTGACATTTTAAAAATAAAGCCCACAAACTAAATTGTAATTTTGTGGAAACAATAAAAGTTTTTAGTTATTATTAGGGTAGATTATGCAGCCACAGAAGAAATTAAGATACCACTCAGAAATTTCTTTTAAATTCCAAATAAAAATATTGTTTTTTATTTGCATTTATCTGCAGAAAATGTTGGTCATGACAACTGGTCATGTTTTGAGATCTTAAATACTGAAAAGTATAAAGTTCATATCCATTTTAAAACAACACAATAGTGTTTTTACATTTATTTTGGAATCTGTTTCAAAACAAATATCTTATAGCAAAAGCCTGTTTTTTAATCACAGCTGTTTTTGCTGTTTTGTGACTTTATGTAATTCTTGAAGATTGTTTTGGATGGAATTCAACATACACTGGACTGGAATGACTCCAATACATGAAGAAATGCTGGCTAAATGTAAAACTGGAGAGGTCTCCACTCTTTTATAATAGTATGATTTATAAATGAACAAGATCTTATTCCAGGGTTTGTGTTTATTTATAAAAGGATATTTTTATAAATGTCATGTAGGATTATTAAGATGGTTTTAACTTGTAATTTTAAGTTTATATCATTGTTCACACTGTCAAAATATTTCTGTATGTTACTTTCTCATGAATTGTTTCGTCTTCATAATTATTTTAAAAGAGTGCTTAAAAGAGGCTATTTAATTACATTTTTTATTGTGACAGCTTAATATATCTCACTAATATATCCCACTAATTTGCCATTTCATCTTGAGTCTTATACCTTTTCATCAATTTTCAGTGTGTCATGATTAGAATAAAATTCAACAATGAAATATTAAAGGTAATAGGGAAATAACAAAGGTGTCCCTCCTGAGGAACGGTGACAGTTAACAGGTTAATTTATAGTATGTCATGATTAGATTAAAATTTAACTAAGAAATATTAAATTAAATAGTGAAAAAACATAGGTGTTCCTCCTGAGGAACGATGACAGTTAACAGGCTAATAGCTTTTGTAGCCCAAACGTTAAAGTATTGCCTATACAATAATTAACTTTCAGAAATTAACCCACGCTAAATAAATGACTGCTGTAGAAATGTAACAAACGGTCCTTATTTCACTTTACTTTTACCTGCAGATATGAGTATGGGTCCATAGGTAAGGCCTGCATCCGAAGTGAGGAGGACTGGCGGGGATCTAAGATCATATAGTCCATATAGCTCTGAGCTGGTACAGGCTCAGAGTTAGAGCTGGAATAACCCTTCTTAGCTGCAGGCTGTGGTGACCTACAAAAATCAGAATATTACTTTAAATCTATAAAAAGATGTAGCGCTTTATTTCATCAGTATAAAACATTCGATATCTGACACAAACTAAAACCATTGTTTCATGTGACATGGCCCATTAGGAGCATTATCATTGTTTTGGTTACTTACTGTGCATTCTGGGACTTTTGTGTGCGTGTGTGAGGGATACGGCTCAGCTCCTTAGCAATGATGTGCTGAGTGATGTCATCCTGCCAGGAGAATCCTGCACATATATACACACAAGCACAAACACTTCATGCAAGCCTGTATGTGAAAAGAGTGAATCAGTGTGTGTTTTAGTTGTTTGTAAGTGTGCTTCTCAACTCTAATACAAGTATAAAACCTTAGATGCCGAATCTTACATATGTCAATGCAGCTGGACACTTAGAAGATGGTTTATATAATGGCTTGTTCTCTTGATAAATTATTAATAAAGCAAATGACAGTATTTCTAAAACTGGTAAATACAGTTAAGTCAAATATTAGGAGCTGCCTTGAAATGACATGTTTAGATGAACCTTAATGCACTTTTATCCAAAGCTACAGTGCACTTCAGCTATCTCATCAGTTCATCAGTTATCAGATATCAATCAGTACCTGTTCTTCCTGGGAATCAAACCCAGGACCTTGGCATTACTAGCGGCTACCAGTTGAGCTACTGGCAAAACTTTCTGTCACTATTGCGTTCTTTTATCAGCCACAGAAACTGTAACATCTCATAACATTGTGACAGCAATATTTATTTGAATGAATTTTGCTGTAGCCTTTTTAATGTTACTGTAATTTAGAAAAAAAACATCTAAAATCCAAAAATTTCAGTTCAGTGCATTTTCATGTGTATTCACAATTCGTGCTGTGACAGTTATCAGGTTAAATAAATCTACCCAATGTTAATAATTTGGCAAAAGTTTGAAAGTTTACAAATCAGTGTCATTAGGAAATACAGTCTTTTGAAAAACATTTTGACATTAACACTTTGTTTAATTTTAAAACTCTCTCTAATACTCAATTCACTGTCTTTAAAAAAAAGAATGCCAGGTATCATTGTGAGAGTAAATGTTATTTCAGGAATACTGTTTCAATACCATTCATACTTGTAAATGTATGTTATTATATGGTGCTTATTGTTGGCTATCAAGGCAAAATATTAAATGCTCCACCGTTTGGTAATCTCTATGTATTAAAGTGTCCTTAAAATGAATGAATGAATGCAATTGCTGTTTTGTGCTTTGCAAAAACACTACTTATTTTAGTATTTTAAACTGCTAACTTCTGAAATTATTTGTAACATTCATTTCATTAAAATGCAAAAGCTGTAATTGAGTTACATAATAATAAATAAAACTAAATGACACAGACATATAAATAAATGTGTGCATGTGAGGTTTTAATGTGTAAATGTGTGTGTGTGTCATTTACATACCCTGAATCATTAACTGTTTTAGCACTTCTTGTAGTCTCTGAAGAACAGGAACAGAGACCTGGTACTGAACCTGCTCATGTCTGGAGCTCCGACACTGCCCAAAGAGCCTGTCTGTTACACACACACACACACAGATTCAACAGCTATCAAACAGCAGATTGACACCAAAAATTGAGTTTGATGCCAAAAATGAATTTTTTTTTACTAAATAATGTAACTAATGTTGATATAAATTGAATTAAATTTATTAACAATCAGACAACAGAAATGTAAAATATATAATATACCTGTTGAAAGGTATTGCCAGCAAAACAACAGAAATATGAAAGTTTGAAAAAATAAAATATTATCTCAAAAGTAGACCATAAAAACATCAAAACACCACAACTAACATATACCATAAATGAAACTGAGCAACTTGACTAACAAACACCCATAGCATCTTCAGCCCCGCGCCCACACGCATATACACCCGCTTCCTACACACATACCACTGACTCATCTCTGACTAAACCTCCAGTAGTGTGGTTTAAAAAAAGACCTAAAGGACTGAGTTGATCCCCTAACGCAGATGAGCTTCAAGCACGAACCCGGCCATTTTCTACATTTCATAGCAGGTTTATCCATGGACATGACTCACAACTATTTATAGCACAAATGGAGATGTGAGATCACTATGGGAGAGATAGATCAGTTGCCCCAGGGCCTGGAAATACACAGTAGATTATTATATTGTAATAGGAGTGACCCGGGAGAGCTGATGTCACTCCCTCGCTTTTGGTAAAATAAAGACATAAAGGCGTAACATAAACAATCATAACAGACTATTTTCTTTGGTGCCATTCCTGTTTATATATTAGTTATTAACATAAACCATAAACACACAGTGAACAGACACACACGTACCAAAAACGCACATTAATACATACATAATTAATACATGTTTTGTTCAAATGTATTTTAATGGCTTTGACAAGTGAGTCAGAAAACCAGTAAAACCAAAAGACTGTATAGAGTTATTGAATTATTTCTAAAATGTATTTAAATGTGATTTCTAAGTGTACCAATAGACAGTAACAGCACACTGTATTATATAGAAAAATACTAAAAAGGTTATCTCTATGCATATGTAATGTGCCTTTTGATATGTTTGTAGGTAAAAGAACAAACACAATTACACACAATTTTATATCCATCATTTTATGAGTGTGGACAACACAGTAGCCATTAAAACATTAGTGTATTATCTATGCTTGAAACGCATTCAAATGAGATCTTTTGGTTTGTGTAAACTCTATCTGCAGGTATCGTGCGGGTATATACGTGAGCGCGTATGCGTATGAGACTGTTTGGATGCACGACAGAGACGTAATTCTGTGCGTAAGCAGTGGGTAGTGAGTCATTGTGGGGGCGTACTCCCAGCATCCAAGGGTTTGATGATGTCACCGTTACCAGGGGGACGTGGAGCAGGGGTGGGCGGGACTTGGATGGTGAGAGTGAAGAGCAGGTGATAGAATACTAATACTAGAAGTGGCTCGTGGCTTGTGTAATACACGCTCAGGTAAATCCCAGAGAGGAGAACAAACCACAGATGGCATATGTGAAACTATGATACCAGTCTGGTATTTTTAGGTCATAATTAAATAATTAGGTTTAATTAACAGTCATATGGTTAAGCTAGTACAGCAGAAAATATTCATATTATAGTAATTGTATTTATTTCTATTATTTATTCAGCACTGAAACTAGATTATTTAGAATACTTAGAATTTTACATTATTTAGAAAATTATTTTTGCTTATTTAGATTTACAAGCAGAAAGGACATGTAAGAAAAATAGGATTCTGCACTATTTCTGCATCCCTAGTCAAATGTAAGCAAATTTGCAACATTAACCTTCTCAACTCTAATAATCTAAAGAAAATATTTGCATTGAATTAGAACAGAATACAAAATATAAAAAATTTACTTGTGATTTCAGACTTTTGGACCCTTTGTGGACATCTCCATAAAGTACTGACGCAAATCATAAACATCCCTTTCCACCACACTGCATTCATTACTGTTGACTAATATGAACTGATTGATGTGAAACTTCCTGTAGTGTGAATGATTCAGTCATGTGTGTGTTATTTGTGTCTCATCAGGATGTAACAAAGCTGTTGAGTCAAGTGATGATGAAATCACCACAAGCAAGAAATATGCAGGACACACATTAACCGGTCCACATCCATGTTTCAGAACCACAGAGATTTACGGTATCTATGAAGGACATGCAATACTGCTTTCCTAGTGTGATACTCACCATCAGAGCAGAACTGCTCCCTGGAGCACAGCCTCTTCTCAAACAAACAGCCTGTATGCGAGACAGCGAGAGCAAGTGAGAAAGAGAGGAAATATAAGAAAAATAGGATGGATTAAATAAAATGCAATACATTTACAAATAACGTTATATCACCCATGTCAATAGAGGGATAGATGGCTATATTTACATTTTAGACTCAACTAGACACATGGCCAAGTAACATTTCTTATGTCATCAATGAAATAACAAACAAAACCCACTTTCTCTGTTATGGTAGGAGATTTATATCTTCAAAACATAACCCTAAAACAATCCTAAATCAAAATGAGTCAATGACAAGAACAGTTTATCTATAATGGCCAATAATTAGATAGCTTGGCTTCCTCTAAGATACAGAACTACTGCGTGGGCTGATGAAATGAGGAGAAAAGCTCTGGACATGTGTCGAACACAGCTGATCAAATAAAAAAGGCAACATAACTGCCAGTGAGCACGACCTGTCTATGCTTGACTGTGTAGATGGGTGTGTTTGTGTGTGTGTGGGAAACACCAGGCTGGCCAGCAGCACTGCTGTCAGGGGAACAGAGCAGGACAAACATAGATAAAACGTCAGGCTGATAAAATTGGGAGAGAATAAAGCCAGAAGTGGCCTAAAAACTGATGCAGACACTTGAAAGAGGATAAGACATAACTGAAACATACACTCTAAAATATGCTTGGTTTAGTCATAAAGGGACAAATCTAATCACTGGATTGTAAATAAACACATGCTGGGTTGTTTTAACCTAAATGCTGGGTTGTTTCAAATTGACATTTTCTAATGTAACCCAACGCTTGGGTTTATCTCTTGTTGACCCAACTATGGGTTGAAAATAATCCAGCATTTAGTGTGTACAGCAAGCAAAATTCAGAAAAAGTATCAGAAATGAAAATTGTTTTATGTTTACTGTCTGCTAATTTATATAAAACCTTATGTTAAGTCTCCTTTCGAGAAGAACGGACCTGCTGATTCCACCAGCCTCAAATCTTAAACAGCAAAATATATAAAACTGAATGTGACTCGGGCAGTCAACCTCACATTTTCATATCTTTGATTTTCATATCTTTCATATCTTGATTTACCGTATTAGTGACAATTACAGAGACAGAAGGTAGTGTTTTACTCACACTAATAAAAATGCATCAAATATTACCAACAATTATTTTCAAATAAGCACACAGTGCAAATCTTTATCTAAGGCCTTATCTTGGCCTTATCTTTACAAAAGTACTACTTACCCTTTCCCTTCAAAAACATCATTTGATTTATATCAAGATGTTTGTACACTCTTTACATTATTTCACTTAATAACACTGATATACTGAATAACACATATATTTACTCCTGTTTCTCCAGTTGTACTTGTGGGCACACAAATTGACATATTGAGTCATTACTCCCCAAAACAAGCGATCATAGGGTTCAAATTGAGATACAGAAGCACATTGGAATAAACCTTGTTGAATGTCACCAAAACCTCTTCGGAAAATGAAAAAGGAAAAACAAACAAGTCAAAAGATAATGCCTGCTGTTCAGAAGGATGTTTGAACCTACAGCAGTAACTGAGAATTCTGCTGTTCAGCTTTACATTTCATAAATGATAATAAATGTACATGAATAAACTAAATGACCAGTAGCTCTTATTTTTTATCCAATAAAAAGATTGTTTATTTATTAAATTAAGAATATTATTAAGACTCAGTAAAAGAGATATTGACGTGTCAGAGGTATTTTTTTAAAGAGCTCACTGTTCTCGTGTCGCCGACTTGTCGCCAAGGATACAGAGCAGAATATAATGATGTTTGTATTGACCAGAGAAGAGATGGAGAGTTTTGAATGATTATTGTTTTGTTGTTAGCATGGCAATGTTTTAAACAGGAAATATATTCTTAAGATACAGCTTATAATGAAACATGAAATGGAAGAATGCTTGAAAACAAATATAACGCTTGTCCCTCTCCGTGGTGCTGAAATGACTCTTGTCACTATGCGCTTCATTTCCACCAGTTGCGTGATAGTTCGCTTTTATTAAGTCTAAGGAACCTGTCTTGCATGTTTAAGGGTAAAACTGGCCACAATTTCTTGGCAGTTTAGTTCTAAGGTTATAACTAGACGAAACACCTAAACAACGTATGGGAATAAAATTAACTCTATTTTTAGTGACTCATGACTACACCTAACCCATCCCACGTCACATAACGACAACAATTGAAGCCCTAAAGAACTAATTCTCTCTATTTCCACAAAACATTTGCAGGTAAATTTCCTCCGAAAAACGATTTTATGAACATTCACTCATATAATTACCACAGGCCTGAAAACACACTAGCGCACACTGTCTGTCTAACTACACGCAAATTCTTAAATTCGGACAACGGATTTGTGCATCTTTCATTGCATTTTTCAGCACTTTCTCTGTCACTAACACGTACCGTATTTGCCCGCCATCCCCAGCTGGTAGAACACGGTCAAGAAAAACAGGGCTCTCCATACTCGCGGATGCATCATATTAATTATCCACGGGACTGAAGTCAGCAAACGGTGTTTTTTTGCCCTCCGTCGGGGATTTAAATCCACATTTTGCCCGTCGTTGCCGCAGGCTCGTGCTAAACAGTAGTAGCACAAGTGATGGGCGCGTCAGGTGAGGCGAGTTAACGGTGGGCTTTCGTTTCAGGCAATCATAAACATACGGAGAAATTTACGGGTGTGCAGAATTTCTGGCGCGGAACCGGAGCAGGAATTGCGCTCTATGGTGTGGCGGGGACCCGCAACTGCGTCACAGAGGGACAGAGGGATTTGTGAAGTGTCTTATATGGAGGTGGAGTCCTGCTGAAAAAACAATAGAAACCATAAGAAAAATTCTAATAGATTTAATGTTTAGAATGAGAATTGTATTGGTTTTAATGGTCTCTGTGGGTCTCTACTGGTAATGTATTGAGTTGGTGGGACGTTTTATGGCTAATGGAAACCAATAAAACACCAATAAATCCTGCTGGAATGAGAAAATAAGGACAAAAAATGGGAATTTCTTTAATCATGGTTTAATGGTAAACAACTGATGGTTCATATTTGTAATGGAAACAATTAGAAATTCTATTGTTTTTTCAGCAGGGAGAGAAAAGGAGAAGCTACACAATGTACATCTAGTGGTCTATCTATGAAATTAAAGAGTGGGCTGAATGTGTTGATGTTGTGGTTAAAGGCATAACTGCCATTAGGTCTGGGTACCACACCCCTGGTTATAGTGAGTAATATGGTCAGAATAATTGATTATATGTAATTATTCTGACCATATCTAGTGATCAAGATATATGTCAACCCAACCAAATTTACCATGGCTTTACTATAGCAACAATGGTTTATCAATGGTATTCGTAGTCTTACTACAGCAACCACCGTGCTATTTGTAACAAAGCTGTGGTAATGCAAATGGAAACCAATAAATCAAAATGCATGTTACTACACTTTTACTACAGTATAATACATTTCATAATGGAAATGTAGTCCCTTAAGGTAAACCACAAATCCTACACTGTCTGATTTTCACATCCTTATGTGGAGAAACATGCAAATACAACAACATAAATGCATATAACCAGGAGAAAGATCAAGAGATGTATACATTTAGTGTCCATTTTAAAATGAAAACAAATATAATGGGAACGATTGTATCTGAATGCAGTTTTTGCTCTTGTATTGTAAACACTATAAACCTCTACAGCAGGGATGGGCAAACTCGGTCCTGGAGGGCCGCTGTCCTGCAAAGTTTAGCTCCAGTTTGCCTCAACACACCTGCTTCAAAGTTTCTTGTATGCCTAATTAGACCTTGATTAGCTGGTTCAGGTGTGTTTAATTGGGGTTGGAACTAAACTCTGCATGACAGCGGCCCTCCAGGACCGAGTTTGCCCATCCCTGCTCTACAGTGTACTCTTGGCAGATATATGACAAATAAACGAGAAATGAGTATATATTTACTATATATTTTCCTAAAAATGTTGCCACATCATACATTATTATAACTTTATATAACTTAATATTATAGCTTTATTAAAACCATTGGTTTTAGAATAACAGCAGTATAATTTTTATCCCTGCCGACTGTGCACCTGATGAAGCAGAGCTGTGCTGCCACCAACTGACCAAATACTGTCAGTGTAGCATTATTTTCATACACACTTGATCTTCTAGCTTTAACATTGGGGCAGCTATACAATGTTAAGAAAAATTATTGCAAAATATTTAGTCCCATGGCCCATGAGAAGTAAAGAACAAAATTAAAATACTGCAAATGTAATGAAGAATGACGTTTTTTCTTCTGTATTGTTTGCACTTTTGGATGATTTTAAGTAGTTTTGAACATAAAAGCATCAATTCAATATATGCCTTTATGTTTAAAATTTGATCCTATTTATTTAACATTTTTATATCTATCATAGTTCTTTCAGTCCAAATCCCCTTTACCATCTCCTCATTGAATTTTGCCCTTTTGGAATCTGTGTATGTTTGTTTGGTGGGTTGCTGGGGAAGCCACAGGGTGTTTTTGAAATACGACCCACCGGGCACTTCCCACCACTTCCCACTTGCCCATCCTTGGTTTTACATGTCTTGGCATTTAGACACTACAGTCTCCTGGCATCTACACTATTAATTGCATATGTTTCATGCCTTCTGTATGGGTCAAACTGATGCAGGATCAGTAAAATAAACAGATTTAACATATACAGAAGGTCACATTAACATTATTTAAATGTTTATTGAGTCTCAATGTTTGTTATAAAGTGATGTAAAGGCACTCTAAAGCCCTTTAATCATTTAGATTGCCATGGTTTTTTAATCTGAGATGTAAATTTAGTCTTTGTAATAAATGTCAATAGATTATTGAGATCCTATAGCTCAGCAGGGAGCGCACGATGTTGACAACACCAAGGTCATGGGTTAAATTTCCAAAAACAAGTGATGCACATAGTATTGTGGATAAAATATTGTGTGTAAATGTAAACTAATGTAATAAGTTGCAATATACATAGACAGTGTCATATGGATCTTGTGACTAAATGTATTTGACAGCAATAGTTGGATCACTGCTGAATTTCTGTTTGTTGTTACTTGGCAACATAAACTGTGTGATCTGACCTTGTCAGAATTCATTTTTAAACTGCTATCTTTCCTCCTGACACATGCCTGTCCCAGAATTCCTACGTGAATTTCCTGAACCTGATCTCATAATGTGCCAAAAATAAATTGTGCTTTTACATTCATGATGAAGCACTATGTACTGGAACACGTTTGTCAGAATGTTATATTTGGGTCTGATGTCGTAAGTCTTGTGTTTTTTTTACTATCAAACCTTCTCATAAATATACTACACACACACATACACAGCTAGTTATTAATACTATAACATAACCCACACTATAACCCCCAATTGTTTTATGCTTTTTTACAATACAAAAAGTAGTATATTTTTATAGCCTTTTTTGTGTTATCCAGTATATTTTTATACTGTTTTTACACTTTATACACTGTTATGAACTGCTGTGTTCCCACAATCAATTTACAGTTTTAACTGAATATTACATGTATATTTGATTTCAAAGTTCTCAGACACATGGTGTAAACCTGTGGAACATATATAAGAATAGAAACTGCATTGTATAAGTTCCTTGGGGGACTTTTTGACACTAGTGACACAAATAACAGAAAACTTTATTGTCTGTTACACAAATTCATTTAGCCATACAGAATTCACTCTGTTTAAAACATATGAAAACCTGGGCACATTTTTATTTTGTATAAGCAATTCTTAGTATAACGTTTCAAGATTGTTATGCCTCTGTCCCATCACGTGCACTTGTTCTCCAAAGGGCCTAAGGAAATCACTTCAGTGACGAGCTTCAGACTGGAGATCTATAAATAGCTGTCAGAACAGCAGATGTAGAGTAACGCTGGGGTCTTAGTCACTATGGCTGCCCTACGGGACAGTACAGAGCCATGAGGGCTGGAGTGTTGTTGCATCTATTTGGCATCACATGTTATTAATGACACTAATAACACTTACATCATTCTAATTTCTCTTCTGCAACGAAAAAGGTTACGATACAAATACATTTTTAGGTGCATTACATAAATTAGAACTGTACATTTTTTCTTACAAATGTTGTAGTACATTTAGTGAAAGAAAGAGTGATATAACAAAAATATTACGTTTTCACATCATGAAATAATATTTTACATATAACAGCAGTTGTTAAAATGTTACAATGTTTAAAGGATTTATTAAGCAATAAAAAACAGAATGTCATGGAATGAACTGTCATACCAAACAGCAATACTTCACACTGCAAGATTAGAAAATATGAATAAAACTGTATAATATACTCTTTTCACCTAACTCGGTTACTTTTTATGTTGATAGGCCATTTTAGACATTTTTCTAGTTTGCAGCTATATGTAAACTAACTTTCCTTAATTGCAACTACATGTCAACTAACGTTTATATATTTAATATTTTGTAATAATATTTAATATTTATATTTGTATTATAATTAATGTTTTGTAATATATATTTGATATTTAATATTAAATATATATTTTTATATTTAATATTTGTAGACTGTTAGGTTAAGGTTGGGCTTGGGTATAGGGTAAGGAGAATGTTGAAGTCGACATGTAAATGCAAAGTTACTAGTCGCTAGAATGTCTTTTGATGGACCATCAAAATAAAGAAGTATAGATGACACGAAGTGGCAAAATTACTAGTAAGTAGCATGTCAAAAGTGGACTACCAAAATAAAATACCCTTAACCCATACAATCCTTCAATGATGAAACATTTTTCTTTTAAGCATCAGTATAACCAGTAAACCAGTCTGCATGTCTGTAATTCTAAAACGTGACCCTGTCTGTGAAATCCAAGTCTTATAATTTAAATATAGGATAATGAGTATCAACGTTTGGTCTCAGTAATTAATTTAAGTATGATTTCAACCATGGGCTCAGTTCATATTAAAGATATCTATGTTATATTTTAAAGAATGCTCAGTACATTTAGGAGGATTGTTCTAGAAAACAATACCATTATTGGTGGGGTTTTTGTCTAATGGAACATGTGCTCTACTGAACACCCTGACAAACCCTTGTAGCATTATCATCAGTTCAAAGCAATAAACAAAAACAAAATCTGCCCTCTAAAAAATATGGCAACATATTTTAAATAAAATACCTGTATTTTGAGCACTTTTACATGTTTTAGCATCATTAGCTACCTGTTTATATAATTTGCATAAAGCTAATAACAGAATACATTAGCACAAAAATGAAGTTCTCTATTACTTAAACAAGGGTTAAAGGCAAGAAATAAACCTCTAACATCCATCATAAAATGTTACATACACATGGGAAACTTTTTACATTGAACATATAAATAAACACAACCAACCATATACAATAATCAATATATTATTAGCACTGTGGCACACAAGTTTTCTCGGCATACAACCTCTTCTGTAGAAGACATGACAGCACATTCTACATGACGTGGCCTGCTTCACGTCCTGACCCATCAGCTTTCACGCCCCGTCCATCTGCTCCAACCAGCTGCTGGAAACCAGACCTCATGACAGCTGAGAAACCAAGGTTTAGGAAAGAGAGAGAGAGGCAGAAATGGGGGCCAATGTGTGGGGTCATAAGAGTAAATGTGAAGAAGTGGGTGGGAGCTACACTATATATATAGTCTAGCTTTGCCACTTGACCCTCATTCAACCACACAGCTCAGAGCGACACAACACTGCACACCATACAAACCTCAAAGACCCAGCCATGAGCAAGTCCTATTCAGCTTCTGCCGAGACGGCTTCCTCCTACCGCCGTACCTTCGGCTCTGGGTTGGGCTCTGGATTGAGCTCCTCCATCTTCTCCGGCCGTGGCTCCTCTGGGTCGTCACGTATGTCCTCTAGAGTTTATGAGGTGAGCAAGTCCTCCTCCACCCCCATTATCTCCAGCCACCGTGCATCCGGCTCCGCATACGGTGGCGGCGCAATGCTCCGTTCCTATGCGGGTGAGAAGCTGGACTTCAACCTGGCCGATGCCATGAACCAGGAGTTCCTCAGCACACGCACTAATGAGAAGGCAGAGCTGCAACATCTCAACGACCGCTTTGCCAGCTACATCGAAAAGGTACGCTTTCTAGAGCAACAGAACCAAACTTTGCTGGTGGAGATCGAACGGCTGAAGGGCCGCGAGCCCACGCGCATTGCAGAGATGTACGAAGAGGAGATGAGAGAACTGCGCAGACAGGTGGATGCCGTGACCAATGAGAGATCTCG
This sequence comes from Beaufortia kweichowensis, assembly GCA_019155185.1. Classification (NCBI taxonomy): domain Eukaryota; kingdom Metazoa; phylum Chordata; class Actinopteri; order Cypriniformes; family Gastromyzontidae; genus Beaufortia; species Beaufortia kweichowensis. The sequence continues at coordinate 14,537,094 of CM032799.1, forward strand.
TGTAGAGATAGAGAGGGACAACCTGGCCGATGACCTCCAAAAACTAAAAATGAGGTGAGAATACGTTAAGATTTAAGACTATGCATTTAGTTGGTTTTTAAGATTTAATTATTTAAATATAGTTAATTATTTATTTATTTATTTAATTATTTATATAATTTCTTTATAGTAAGCTATATCATTAAATGTAGTATGATAGCCTTCATGTTTAGGGTGGCAGGACAGACTATTAAAAAAGACTAGTCTCTTGCAATACTAGTGTTGTGTTAAGTGCTGTGGTTTCTCAGGGTACTTCATCATACACTTTATTGTGGTGGAGTGACATTTATTAAACAAACACGGCCAGGAATAAGTCACATAGTGTAAAACTAGAACGAGTTGTGATAGTATATTGCACGTGTCATTGAGCTGTTAGCTCGGGAAAGGACAACACTATCACACTACTCAACTTACCACCACGTAAGAAAATGTGATGTTTGCATAAAGATACTCCTGAGTTGTTTAATGCCAAGAATAACATCCAGATTTTACCAGGCAGCAGACACATTAACACATAAAACTGTAGTCCCAAAGGAATTTGGAGACAAAATGAGTCCCCTCAGAAACAAACAACATGCCAGGGTTTTTATGTATGGTCGTATAGTATCCCCAAACAGAGACCAACTCACTTATGTCTGTGTATGATAAAAGAAAAAGTAAAGAGTGTTATTCCCATTTGCAAAAGGACCCAGAGTCATATAACACATTGCCCAGATTAGACTGCTATTATTATCCTCTCCAATATACCACCCAGCACTTTAGAGAATGCGTATGCCTAAAAATAACCCTTATCTCACACATAGGCAAGAGACCCGGGTGTCTGTGAGTCTGGGTGCATTGCATTACACCGGCCTACATGATTAACACTAATTCATGATAACTGCCTAATGCCTACTAAAAGCAAAGTCCCATTCATAGAGATGGAGCTCTCACATAAAGAACTAATGATCTGAGTCTGTAGTTATACATTTTAGCTATTTAACGTTGTATTAAAACCAACTAAAATGTTGGCTCTCCCTTATTTATTACTGCCCAGAGAGGCAATTGCATTGCAATATTTACGGCATGACTCCTTTCATCTCCCTGATGAAAATATCAGATACCAGCTGACTGCCAACAATTATAGTCGTGAAACCAGATATCTGGCACTTTAGCAACATACTCAGGATGGTCAGGGACATTTACATTAGACCTATGCAATGTATGATTCCAATGCGTGCCAATGCATGCATGCCAATGCATATAGCGTGCTACCTTAATCTCTGTGCATGATGGAATGGCAATATCACAAGACTACCTCAACGTATCTCAAAGACATTCAGGACATGCTGGCCTTTAGAACAAGTCATGGAGGAATGACATGTTAGTTATTTAAAGTTAAACTGATTTAAATTTGTACAGGTTAAACAGGATAGTTAGAGGACATTTAAATACTTACAAACTATAAGATTTTGTAGTACAACAGTTCTGAATATTCTACTGTCTGTTTCTTCTGCAGACTTCAGGAGGAGATCCACCAGAAAGAAGAAGCTGAGAACAACCTATCTGCCTTTAGAGCTGTATGTTTCTTTCATGCACTTTCCTGGAAAACTTTAGTTTTAGCAAATACTTGTTCATTTCCAAGAAAATGTCATTGAGAAACACAAAAGACCTGAACGGCCTTCGAAATGCTACATTATTTAACACGATTTAAAAAAGAAACAAATATATAATGCAAAGCAAAAAAAGTGTTTTTCTGCTTTCTGCAGGATGTAGATGCTGCCACTCTGTCCAGGCTGGACCTGGAAAGACGTATCGAGAGTCTTCAGGAGGAGATTGCCTTCCTCAAGAGGATCCATGAGGAGGTTTGTGTAGATCTAGTCAGATTTCTTAACCTATTTAACATTTTAGTGAATGACTTTTAGTGAAAAATCACTAATGTACGAAGATTTCTAAATGGGTGAGAGCTCACTGCCTGCTCTTTGTCTCAAATCCCCAGAGCTCCACACCTCATTCTCAAAATACAACACATTCACTGACCTTTAACTGACAGGCCTTTAAAGTCAAGGTCTTTAAATGATCTCTTCTTTTTATTTGACATGTAAGGATGAAATGGTCACATGTGTACGTGCATGTGTGTGTCAGCTGGCCCTGACAGTGAGGGGGCAGTGTAAGGCTGTAGAACAGATGCATCCCTATAATTAAACAGAGGCAGATTCTCTTAGACACAGCTGTGAGCAGGGGGTTGGGGAAAAGCCTTACAAGGCCTCAATAGATGCCATAGAGATATATTAGAGAATAAATACAGCAATGTTCTTATTCTTAAAATACTCTTAAAAGAAGAAGAACTCTTAAATTTTCTTAAAAGCTGAAGTCTCATATAGCCAGACCTATAGCCTATTTGAGCAGAATGTCTTACTCAAAGCTTTTTCTGTTTGTTTTGGTCGAAAATCACCCACTTAGACAGTAAAAGACTGTTTGATGTCAAATACAGTAAGCAAAACTTTTAGGAATGGATTATCCTAAGAATGACATGACAATAATTGACTGACATGGAAAAAATTCACAAATATTGATGTAGCATTCTCAACAAACCGTTGGACAGAAAACACAAGAGATAGCAGAAACTTTTTGTATGTAAATTTGTGAATTTGTATGACCACATATTTACCACAAATATTATGGTTAACTTATGGTTACTGTAGCAAAACAAAACAAAAACATTTAGCAAACCCCTAAAATTTGTGGTTACCATCATTTAAGTATAGTAACTTCACGTTTTTGTTTAACCTGATAACTGTCACAGCAGAAATTGAGTATACACATAAAAAATGAACTGAACCACAATTTCTTTTGATATTAGATGTTTTTTTTTAAACCTTTTTAAGTCTTTTTTTATTTGAGATATTTTTATAAATTACAGTAACATTAACTTTTTTGTTTATGTTTATTGTTGAATTTGTGAAATATTTCATTCTGAGTCTTATACTTTTCTATCAATTTATAGTTTGTCATGATTAGATAAAAATTAAAATATTAAAGTGAATAGGGAAATAACATAGGTGTTCCTCCTGAGGAACGGTGACAGTTTGGGTTAAATTTGAACTAAATTAGTACTATTTTAGAGAAATAACTTGTGGCAACCTCTGCAATAACTGTCATTTTTTTGTTCTTAAGTGCTAGAATGAACTGATAAAATGTGCTTTTCCTCCCAGAACTTGGATAATTTCAGCCATTCAGATTTGAACTTTGAACGTCAAGCTTCATGTTATCAAGTAAAATGTCTACTGTAATTAAACTAAAGCCTTCACATGTAATATTTTCATTAGGAAATCCATGAGCTGCAAAACCAGATGCAGGAGAGTCAGGTGCAGGTCCAAATGGACATGTCCAAGCCAGACCTCACCTCCGCTCTGAGGGACATCCGCGTGCAGTACGAGGGCATTGCTGCCAAGAATATCGCAGAGGCTGAGGAATGGTACAAATCCAAGGTTTGTATGAAGATTTCTAGCTATGGACAGACAAATAATTCAAAAACTGTCTGGCTATATTAGTGAGCAGTCTGATGTTTGAGGTAAACTGTTCTTGTCGTTCCTCAGGTGTCAGATCTGAACCAGGCAGTGAACAAGAATAATGATGCTCTGAGACAGGCCAAGCAGGAGACCATGGAGTACCGTCACCAGATCCAGTCCTACACCTGTGAGATCGACTCTCTTAAGGGAACTGTAAGTCATAAAAATCCTGTGGCTCTAAATCAAATGATTTTTTTCAAGCCAAAACAAATATCAGCTAAGCCTCAGTACACCGGATCCAGCTTAACTATAATGAAGCATTTAATATGTTTTCCCAGGTGCTCCATGAGCTAATTTAATTTGGTAAAGAGCAAAGTAATAATCTGTGAGCTACTGTCTCTCTAGAGATATACACTTGGGTAATACAATTTAATATATTTAAAAATATAAAACAGGCATTATGGAATGACAATTTTATAGTTCACATATCATATTTTCAGTTCATAGCTAACCTTTCAGAATCATAATTAATTTATAATCAACATATCTCGAATACCCAAATCTGCTTTGTACCTTAAAATATATTGATAATAACAATAACACACTCCTAAACAAAAAGGCGTCCCAAAAGGTTTTATATAGCGAACAATTTTTGGATCCTCAAAAAATCAATCAATCAAAGGTTCTTAAAAGAAGCATATTCTTCTTTCTTTTTGTAATCTTTTTTTATCAAATAAAGAAGATTTTCCACTACAAAGAACCTTTTGTGAACCTTAATGGAACCTTAAAACCAAAAATGGTTCTTATGTGATATCATTTATTTTTAAGAGTGTAATACATGGTAAAAAGTTGAGGATGATTTATATTTGATCAGAATCTGTGCAGTATGTTTAATAACTATTCTTTACTCATATCTCTTTAACTTTTTTACATCAACTTTTACCCACCCGCAGAATGAATCTCTCATGAGGCAGATGAGAGAGATGGAGGAAAGGATGGGCCGTGAAGCTGGAGGTTTCCAGGACACCATTGCCCGTCTGGAAGGTGAGATCGCCAAAATGAAGGACGAGATGGCTCGCCATCTGCGTGAGTACCAGGACCTGCTGAATGTAAAGATGGCACTTGATGTTGAGATTGCCACCTACAGAAAGCTTCTGGAAGGAGAGGAGAGCAGGTAAAAGCACCACAAGATATTTTCATGCTTTGATGTAAACTCAGTTTTAAGCATTATATCACATTATTTTACCGTTATGTTTTCAGGATTTCATTGCCTGTGCAGACATTTTCTAGCCTGAGTTTCAGAGGTGAGTTTGATAATACACTGACAAGAGAAATCTTTTTGCACACCTTTCAATAGAGGTCAGTTTGTCTTGATGTGAGGTCAAAATCACTGTGTTAAAATACTTAGCTCTGCCCCCTCCCTGTCTTGTGCTTAATGTACCTCAACTTAAGATGATACCAGTAATGCGGTATGTATTTACTATGTGAGGGCGAGTTTAATGATGCGGAGATTGTGAATTGTGTTGCCATAGAGACCAGCCCAGAGCAGCATCACCAGTCACAACAGCGTTCATCTGAGGTTCACTCTAAGAAAACAGTTCTGATCAAGACCATTGAGACCCGTGATGGCGAGGTAACAAATATATAAACACACATTTGTCAACAAGCTTGTTTTGATGCATTTGTTAATTTTACATGTCAGTCTGAAACATGTTACATACACAAAAACATATATGTATAGTTAATTTGTTAATTATGGAAAATTTTCTGTCTTTTATTGTTTTTAATATCCCATATTAGCCTACATTTTTTATCTGCGGTTACATGTTTTTTGGGCTTCTTACAGAAAAACCGCATGACCACCTACCTGTTTTTTCATGTTATCCTATAAGATTCAAATTAAAACGTTTCAAATTTAACGTGTGTTTTTGCACGTTTCAAATTCATGAAGGTTTTCTGTATAAGAAAACTTCCTCTCATTGTGTAAGATATTTATGTTTGTTAGTTTCATTTCAGAAAACATACATTTCTTTGTACACATTGAAATTAATTAAAGATAGCAAACTACTTGCTAAGCAGATCTTTCTCTAAAAAAATGTCATTACCACAATACACAATATTAAAACTCCACACCATGTGTTTTAACAATGGATGAGACAAAATTTAAACATAGTCTGATGTAGTATTATGTAGTATATAGTGAGTCTTGTAGTGAATGTGTACATATAGATACAATATCATTATCATCAGAAACATTTAAATTTTACTCCAGATTAGGACCTCTAGTGAGGGCATGAGCGCCCTCGCTGCTCAGTGTGTAAGTTTTCATCTTATTTATACCGTCATTTTTTTTTACAAACACTTTTTCAAACCTATTGTCTATTAACCAGCACAGTAGACTCTTAGATCCTAACATCTGTGTCACTGCTCACTGTATCCAGCCACAGCTTTATTTACAGCTGTATTTACCACAGCTCAACACATAAGGCAAACTTGCACCAGCCAAGCATTCATTTGCACCTAGGAAAATAAATGTTAAGTTAGAGAAAAAGATCCTGCTATCTGCCTCTGTTCGTTATTAACTATTCACTGTTCAATGTAATTTTATTACATTTATGTACTGACAGTTTCGCACATCTCCCTTTCTTTATTTTCTTAGGTTGTCAGCGAATCCACACAGCACCAGCAGGACATCATATAAAGCCCACGAAACTTCATCAGATCTCTAACTAACATTTTTATTGAGATTGGCCTCAGATTGTTTATGCAATAATATATCTAATATTGTCATGACCCATTACCATAGTGTTTGCGATAAAACACAATGATAAAAGGCAAGTCAGCGGACAGTGGAAGTTGAATGTGATACACATACTGTGAGGAACCCTTGAAAGTGAGCATCCGATCTGAGTTTCTGTTTGTATGAAAGCATGTGTGGTTGGGTCATGTTTAAGAAATTGTATTCCACCTCCTCAAAAAACATGAATAAAGATTTACTGTATTTTCCTCTTATATAACTGAAGTAACCGATGTGTTTTTCTGTTTAGATTATTGACATTGTATAGTTTACAATTATAATTACTAGAAAATAGGGGCTAGTTGTCACAGTTTTTACTCCAGTGACATTTCCGTTTATTCACAGCTAATTATGAACATCATTACAGTATTTTATTTTAGAAAGAAATTATTATTTTTCGCACAATTTTCAAATTTACATTTACCACAAATAATGCCATCCATGATAGGCAACAGACTGACAGGTTACGAGTATAATGCTGGGTGATGCGTTTCTCAGTAAAGCTCCACCTTCTGTCCTAATTCAGCATCCAACTCATGGTCCTGAGGCAAACACAGCAGCATATGTGCATTATCACACCACCAAAGCCCTCTCTCATTATCATCTAACACTTACCTCACTTTATACAAACATTATCATAATTGTAATGAGTGTCTTTTTTTAGTTAACTGTGACCTTTATAAAAGCCTCAGGGCTGTGCTGTGTTGCAGGTCCACATCTCTGTGTCAGTGCAAGTAGGCCAGGAAAAAAAGGGAAAAACGTGAGAAAGCCGCTGAGCTGGAAAACATAAAAAATGTGAGCCTTTGATTTGTAAACCCTGACAAATATGAAGGCATTGCCAATAATAAAAAATAATTCAGTTCAACTAAATTAACCTCATTGATGAAAGTTGGCACAAAGTACCTCAAGGATAAGGACACATTTTACACACACACACACAATGTTTTTCTTTGGATTGAAAGTGATCTCCCTTAAAATCAGTCCTTTTTAGCCAGGTGTCCGCAGACCACTAGGGGGCCTCAACAAACTTCCAAAGGGATTTTAAGATGACCAAATGATTTAAAATAAAAAGCAAAACTTAAAAAACTTTATATACATATCAGTATATTTTGTAGTGTTTGTTTATGTTTTTTAACAAATATAGGCAAAAATTTTTCTAGTTATGCATTTTTCTAGTTTTTCTATATTTTATTGGGTTTAAAGTGTGTGGGGGCCTTTAAGTAAAGTAAAAAAGGCTGAGATCCACTGGTTTAAGTGATGACACAAGAAACATGTCACTCAGAGATCTGAGACCTACTAATATCAGAGTGTAAAAACATGCTTTGGTGGGAGCATATAATCAGGCTAAAACTAGCTACAGTGTCTTGTAATCAAGAAAGCCTCGACCACGACAGAAAACATGTATTCTGAGCACATACGCATAAATCAAAGCTGAACCCTGTCATGAACACCGTCTTTCTGTTTAGTTTCTTTAACATGAACGTAAGCATTGCAAAGAGAAAGGTGTATAGTAGTTATGAGGTCCTGCAAATTAACATTTAATGCATTAGGTATCATAAACCAACAATAAAGTGTCATTTTTCACAGCATTTTCTAATCTTGAATATAATTGATTTAATATATATTATTGTTCATAGGTTGTTTAGCGTCTTATGCTAATGTAATCAACTGATTGTTACTTCATTAGCAGCATATATGTGGAAATATGACAGAATAAAATACATAAACCAAAATATAATAAAAGAAAAAAAATATTTATTGTTCAGTATTGTGTTTATGTATGTCCTGCTTAGCAGATATTAACTATAGTTAAATTAGTATTTTGGGAAGTACTAGATAATTTAAATGAAATCACATAGCTATTTGTAGCTTTTTGTAGCAACTAAAACATGTACAACAGTGAGCCATTTTAATGTGATTTTTCATTTTCGACTCTATAAATGAGTTCTACCCCTGCAGGGAAACGCACATTTATTTTTAAAATGGAAAATTATGCTGTGCATCACACAGCTACTAGAGCATGTTTTGGCATCATTGCTGGCGCATACCCGCCGGTATCCAACTCACACGATTTCATGTTTCATCCCAGGCCTTAAAGGCATCTAGATCACCTTCAAAAAAAATCTGCCTCTTCTCTTCTCAACAGCGGCAAATGAAGAAGAAAATAGACAAATACACACATATATTCGACTTCAGGAGCACAACATTTATGGTTATCAGTTCAGTAAAATACATGCTCAGGAATAATAATAATAATAATAATAATAATGGTAAACATCAATGTAATTACATACAAAGCTCCTTAAGTTCTTATCTAATAAATTAGAAATAAATTATAATTACAAATGACTATCAATGACAAAATTTGTCAAAAGACAATTCAGCACACAGATGTAACCACTGGTTAGAAAAACAAAATGTAAAAATATTAAATCAAAGCACTAGCAATAATAAAGAATGGCATGTAAACGTATATACATTCAGACATGTACAAAAATTTACAAGAGAGCCAAGCCGTCAATTTAAAAAGACAGTAAACACAGAGGAATTTAAGCCGTTGAGCCCTTTCACAACTGCAGAGCTCTTTATCGCTCTTACAGCCCTGATAAACACAGAGGAGAAACTGCGCATGAAATCACTCAAATATGAATGTAAATCTGAAATTAAGACTCAACCCTATTCTGGTACAGACCCACAGTTTACTCACACTTGCCCATACACAAACCACACAAAACATTCTCACTGCATACACTACAAAACACATTCATCTCCTCATTTCACTCCATGCATTTCATTCTAACCGCACCAACATCATTTGCTGTGGGAAGAAGTCCAGCATAAATCTCCTCCAACCTTCTTAGACATCTTCCTTTAATCCCTTAGTCACTTTTGTCTCACAGTACACAAGGACACTTTTAAATCATCCATACAAAACCCTTTAGTGTTTGGTTACATTGCTAGGGCTCTTCTGGCTGCCACGGCCCCTGAGATTTAACCGGGAGCCACCCAGACACTTATAATTAAGCCTTAAACGGATATAACTAAAATGGGCTTAAAAGATGAAAGCAATGCATCTCTACATCACAAAAATGGCACTTTTCCCCCACATGCATCGGCTGACAAAGATAAACACACAAGACGGTTCAGTATTTGTGCAATAGTGGTTTCAGCGAACGGCTCAGATTGTTTTTACCGTATAAGGTCTGACAGAATTGTTGTATGTCCTGACGCAGAGCAGATAAAGCCATTGGAAACTGTTATAAAACGGTACGTACTTCCCTGCCTGTGCTGTAAACATAATTTCACCCGAAACAAGTCATAAATGAATAGGAGGACTACAGTCTGAATCTAGATAAATGAATAGTTTATCTGACATAACCTGTGCATGCTTTATGGCAGCTTAGATGCTTAAAAGTCAAGGCCGTATTTGGTCCCATGCTCGGATTAAACATGTCTTTAAAATGGCTTCTGTAAATAATGACACCATTGTTTTTGGATCAGACCCCCACACCCTTCTTCAGCGGTATCAAATGAAGATAAGTGCAAGAGAATAGAGTCCTTCTAGGCAGCGTTTTAGGTAAACGATCCATTTGCTTCAAGCTCTGTTATACATACACTTAACAAATAAAAGCATGGGACCACAGCAAATCGATTCGAGGATGGGAGTCCCTTCAACCATCCCGATGGCTAAAGTAAATGCATGCTCTGGATCTGATCCGGCCGTAAGTTGTTGCTTCTCGGATTGGTTCCTGCAGAAGGGTCAGCCTCTTACTGCGGGGCCTGTGTGGGCTGTCAGGGGCACTTGGGAACCATAGTCATAGTCCAGATCTACCACGTGCGAGCCGCCAATCAACCTGTCATGAGAGTAACCTCTCCTGTCTGTACGTCTGTCACGGAAGTTCTGGATGTAACTCTAGGAGGGAGACAGATTTCGTTTTTATTGTTGTGTAATGCTTGCACATGCCTCAGCAATAAACAGTGAACTTCTTTATGCCAATATTATAAAAAATACATATAATAGACATAAAAAGGTAAAGTTTTACATAAAAAATTAGAATATCATAGATGGAGACAAATGATACTTACTGGAGAAAGTACATCTCCATCGAAGCGGCGTATGGTATTGGGTTTCCGGCGTTGGGTGGGTTCTGGCCGCTGGACTTTGGGTGGTGGGTTCGAGGGGTGAGGGTTGGACTGAGGGGGGTGGTGGTACTTCTGCTGCTGCTGCTGCTGTGGTGGTTGTTTCTGTGGCTTTTTCTTCTTTTTCCGGCATTCTCTCCTCTCTTCCTTCTGACGGATTCGCATTAGCTGCACTCGCCTCTGCTGGTGACTGATGAAGACTTTATGAGACAGAGAAGGAAGTTAATTAACAGCAGAGACAGCCACAGTCTGAAACAAAAAGATATGTACATACTAACATGGCCTTAACATGCCCCAGTTTTCTGCAAAGGCGCTGTGATGTGTGCACTGGCTGGATCTGTCACGTAATGGTCCGAAGCCAATCCGCTAAACAAACCATTGAGTGTTTTGACACATTCTGCTCTGCCACACGGCTAAATCGACATTCTGTTCTCTGTCATTATTAAAAACAGACGGATTATTTCTGCCTATTCACTTACTCTGTTGGGCCTCAACAGCTTCGTAGGCCATCTGTCAGGGAATTCATGTAACGATCTCTCTTTCCCCCTCCTCAATCTCTCGCCTCTATTCTCCCGCCCCTTCCTCAACACGGCCCCTCCCCCAGTCCGCCCAACTTGTTGTCATGGCAACCACCCCAGCGCAGTCGAGCCCGTCTGTTTTTCCGATGCACTCTTTAACTATATGTCTGTGTTCTGTGGTTATAGCATTGCACTTGAAAAGGAAAAGTAGAGTATGGATGCATACTTCGACTCAAGGACATCTGGTGAAACTTTCCTTACAGATTCATTTCTATACCTAAGTACCCACAGTTCAAAGTGGTCTGATATTGGAGTCATAGAGGGGCTTAGACTAGCGATGGGCATCGAACACTTCAAGCATACTTCCTTGAGCTTCTAGTCATTGGTCGCTTTCTACGGTGATGAGGCAATTTTAAAATCTGCATCCACAGGTTTCAGGTCAGAGCGAGCTGAGCTAGTTTGGTCCCTATAGGATCAGCATGTAATTAACTAGGACACCCATAAATAGAACGCTGTCATACGCTTTGGCTCATCAATTCAAAACACAGTGGATACTAAGGTGTAAATTTTAGAATGACACCTTATTTAATGAAGTAAGGAACATCCTCTTAAAGGGACAGTTCTCAAAGGCACTCACTCTTATTTCGGTCCAACATACTCAAGGTGTTTTTTTTCAGCAGAAGACAAAACAAGAATGTCTAAAGTTCCAATTAATACCAGTGTACAGAAATGATCAAAAAAAATCTTAATAAGGGTTTGGAACGGCAAGAGAGTAAGTAAATGATTACAGACTTTTTTATTTTGAGTGAACTTATACTTTTAAACTCGACTCTCTCGTGAACACATGTAAAACCATTAGCTGAAACCCAATGTTTGCCATTAAAAAATAGTTGTGTACACAAATGCCTTTTTTACATTTATTAACCCATTGAAGTCTTATGTATTACTTCTATGATAGATATGCTATTTGAAGCTTAAAATAACTCGGTTTGTGTTCATTTACATTTACATTTATGTATTTAGCAGACGCTAAAGCGACTTACAGTGCATTATACTACCCTGGGATCAAAGCCATTGCCATGCTTGTACGTCATAATCTAAAAGCTTCTTGTTGCCGTTGATTTGTATTTTGTTTACCGTTTTGTGTTCAGCAGAAAAAAGTAACACAAATCAAGGGCTTAACTATCCCTTTAAGAGCACGTCCCCCCTTGGCTTCACTAAATAAGGTGATGTTCCTGTTAGCCTGTCACGGTTTTGTGCCTCAGACCAATAATTTGCAGAGCAGTTGCCAACTTACCTTCTGTGTGTGAATATCCTTCAGCCGTGACCTTCCACTGAATCAGGACACCCAGCAGTGCCAGCACGGGCCAAACTCCCATAACCACCCACGTGTACCAACAGACGGGGCGAGGCGGGTCAACCTTCACCCTCTCGTAGATGTAGCGCGTCAAAGCGAACAGCTCCACAAAATAATCCACAGTCACAGTCACCACGGCCGATCCGAAAACGGCGGTGGAGAGGGTGGTGAAACATCGCTGCCATTGTAATGTCAGTACGGCAAACAGCATGCCCGAACCGAGCAGCACACCCAGGGGAAGCCACACTGTCCTCGGGTGGTAAAATTCCTCCAGAACCACCAGAGAGGCCAGAGCCACCAGTAAACCCAGGAGAAGTCCAACCATGAAGAGCCCCACACTGCGGACCAGCATAGTGACCAAGCCACAGAGGGTGCCGATGCCCAGGCCTATGCCTACACTGGCCTCCACGCTGAGCTGAGTATCCATGACTCTTTCCTTATAGCAGAGCATGAAGATGACGATGGAGCCAAACATTAGACCCGTGAGGAACATTACAGCCTTGAAGCAGCGGTACCCTACAAGAAGGAAGAAGAAAAGTGGAAAAGGCAGGACAGAGGAAAAGGTGGTGGTTAAACATCAACTCAATTCAGAACCTCTGAAAAAACTTTAAGTTTGAAGAAGTATGAGTAAGGTCACAAGAATTACACTGTATTTCTCATGAATAGGTTAAAATTAACCTAAAGTGCTTCACCCTACAGTAAAATGTTGATCAGGGATTTGCTTAAGCTGAACTCATCAGTGATAGACAGTTTCAGTCAAGAATTTAGGGACCGTCTCTAAAGTTACACATAACCCATGTAAACACATAACCATACTACTTTTAACAGCATTTAAATGGAATGACTTACAGTCAACAAACAGTCACAAGACCAACTGTACAGTGTTCATGTGGTTGTCAGCTAATGCACATTTTTTTTAGATTTTTTTTATTTATTAAAATAAACTGTTAAATTATACTAAAGTTAGAAACTTGTATATTATAACTTTAGAGATGGTCCCTAAATTCACAAACATTCACAGTCCAACACAGATCATGAGAAAATTAAGTCGAGATTACAAGAAAACAATACAAGAATAAAATGACAATTGATGACTTCCACTTAAGACTTCCGTAGTACATGCTTTTAAATAGAAGAAAAAATTTCAACGTTTTCAACACAAAGTCAGGGTCTGAATCCCATAGAGTAAAGAGAAGGGATATTATGCTGTTTGTCACAGTTGAGATGGCCTGGATCCTCTCTCACTCTCTCTCCTCGCAAGTAATGGGCAGTGAAAGCAAATTTCACAGTCAAGTGAGACTGATAAAGCTTATCTAATAAAGAGGGACAGAGATTTGTCACCCTTGTCTGCTTGTCACATTAGATGGTTATTATCTAAATTAAATGTGGCTATAAACAACCTTAAATGAAACCATGTTTGAGATAATGAAGCATTAACATACCTGTGCATTTAGAGAGAAGAGCAACTGCACAATGTAAATGTACATAGATTTTTAAGCAACTTCCAAAAATGTATTTACATTTTTGACAATTAAGACGCACAGTTATTGTAAGCAAAATGGCAGAAATCACACATTTATGTCTAATTTGATTTGTCCAATAAAGTCAAACCTTATGCAGATCATTTGCTTAAAACTGAAAATTCTGTCATCATCTATCTGTATTTACTTGTTTTTATTCAGTGCAATGTGTATAATAATTTTTACAATTTTGCACAGTGAATGCTAAAACAGACATATCCATACATGCATAAAAATGATACAACCCATGTTTGTGATTTGGGAAGCTGCTTGTTTCCATAATTAACAGTGCAAGGTGAGTTTATTTCATTAAATGTGATCAGTCCACAATGAAGCCTGCTTTGCTACCTACCGAAGAAGCAGTAGATAATGCCAAAGAGGCAGCACATGGAGCAGACGACAGACGGGACCACCTCGTAACGCCGTTCAATCTCCTCATCACAGCTGAACAGACGCTCTGGACTCCCATCCTGAGCGGGTGGGGAGAGCTTAAAGGCCAGAATCTGGGGAGTGGATGTCATGTTGACAGTGTATTATGTGTTTCTACAGGAGATGAAGACAGAGGTTGCGTAGGGTCATAACAGAGGGTGTGGAGAACGTTTCCATCCAAAACAACTGACCTGTTGAAAAAGAAGAAAAAGGGGGATATTCATTTATAAATGTCAGAGACAGTCTGACTTTGCTTGTCAAAATAAACAGGGTAAAGTCAGATCAAATGAAACATTCTTTAGTTGACAAACTTCAGATTGCCTAATGCCAATCTTTACACAGTCTGCTGTCAAACTTTATTAAATTCTTACTTCAGTGCATGTCTCTTTTCTCAGAAGAAAATATTTTGACTACTTCAACAATTTCATGGTAAAGTATATATTGCTTTATTATTTAAAATACTATTCAAAATACTATATATTTAAAATAATATATATTTAAAAACTAAAAATATGCATCACTTATAGACTCAAACATCACTAAAATATGTCACACCAGGATAAATTCAGCAAACACAACAAACGCCATAAAATATTTTGATCTTATTTTAGCTAAACTGAAGGCAAAACATTAAACATCTGAGCATTTCAATCTCGCTAAATAATCTCAAAATATTTTCGTTTTGATTGATGTGCTATCTTAAGTTCAACATATTTGGCTCCATATGTAGAAAAAGTGATTAATATTTTTATATTAAAAATGTGCTCAACAGTAAAAAGAAGAATGTTGTATATCATTCGCATAAGCGAATCGCATAAGCACAAGTAAATTAATAGATCATTTTCATTTTTGGATGAACAGTTGTTTTCTTGAAAATCTTTCATAACAAATCTAATTGTAATCTAAAGCCTGGTGTTCATTATCTCACAGCACAATTTTTGTACTGATTGCTTGACAGCAGTCATCTAATTGCTTTAAAATGCATTACACTGCACACATTTGCTTTATTGAAAAGACAATATTTGTTGAAGTGAACTTCAGAGAAACTTGGTGAGACAAATACTATAATGCATAAGCCCAGAAGACAGAATATAACATGTCTCCAAAATCTAAATGTGATTTTCAACAGGACGCCATATGCCACAAATCCTCTATCAACTTCCGTCTATCAATGAGAGCTTTTCCTTGCTTTAAAGAAAATAAAAACAAAAGCAAATAAATTTCCACAACAGGAAATTTCACAATATGGTTAAAGGGCGAATAACCAGTATGTTTAACAAAACAATGTTTCATGTTCTTCAATGGCAACCTCTGCAATTCTCCCAATGGATGAAGACATTAATACTATTATGTATTTAGGTATAGGTTCTATCATGTAGCTATTCCAAAATGCACCAAAACCAACTGGAATCCAACTAAAAAGGTTTTAAAAGCAGGGATATCAAACTTCAAACTTAATTCAGACTCTAGGGTGTTTGTGAGTCTCACCAAACGAAAACATCTAAAATATTTGACACGTCTTTCCCTTTGGCATTCATTGTATGCCTAAAAATTATACTGCAAGTTGAATTAAAGGACAGGGAGTGACTCCAAGATGGTAGACAGACCATCGCTACGCATATTTCAGCTCTGTGACAGAAGGTTTTAGGTGCCTTCCAATTTCACATGATACCAGATATTTCACTTACAAAAGACAGCACGTTATGAAAAATGCTCCAAGGAATCTCCTATAAAACAGCATTGTTTATATATGGCAAAACAATACCTCACTTCCTGTCTGTTGTCATAACAACAACGGTATTGTGGGATGCTACAAGTTATACGCCATTTGGTTGAGACGAGAAGAGTGACTTGCCGCCATGGCAACAGCCTGAGAACCAATCAGTGTTTCAGCCTTGTATTTTTTTTCCCAGGCTTGAGAATTCTCTCTCCCCCTTAAGCAAACCCCTCCCCTTCTGCACCCAAGATGTGCAAATAACAACTTGGCCCACTCGGGAAAGCTTGGGAGAGAGACAGAGAAAGATATGGAGAAAGGAAGCAGCTAATAAAAAAAGAAAAAGTAAGAAAGACAGCAAGAGAAAGAGAGAGAGATTTTATTAAGCCATGTTTGCCTTCATCCATGCATGAGTAAACAGTTCAAACAGGCTCAGGTTACAAGAAGCTGGAAAAAAAAATCAATTCTGTACCAACACTCAACGCAACAAACAACGAAAAATGCATTACTTGGATGATGGGAAGGGAGAAATTGATAACAGAAATCTAACTACTGAAATTGACCGGGAAACAATACTCTCAGGTAATACAATGCAAAGAGCATCATTCAATACCAGCTCCCTCTCAGGCAAGAAAATATCAGACTTTTCAGTCACTAAAAAACCCTCTGTTGTTCTCTCTTTATCTCCTGATGGAACCTTCTGCATGTCCCTGCGCAGTTCAGATCACGGGCGGTGCGTCCTCGTCTGCCTCAGGTGCAGATGTCAGTTATGATGTAGAACAAAAGCCTCCATTGAGCTTGTGACTTTGCATGAATATTTTACACCAAAAGCCCCCTAGAGGGAATATCAGCAGAATGCAGACTGGCTCATATACGTTACCCACGTGAGTATGCACGTGCGCCGCTCATTAGATTGAAAATAATGGATCGATGTAAACAGCCATCCAGCTGAATGAAAAACAGACAATGTGATGGGTTTAAATACAGCCACTGGGGATGTCTCGGCAGCCGGCCGTGTCTTGCTTAAGAGCACAAATGCAATACAGAGTGATTGTGTTCTGAATTGGTCTCCGGTTTCCGAGTAACCCTATTGGAAAAATCACACGTTGTGAAGGTAGCCCAGACCTCCATTACTTGACCTCCATAACCCAAGCACCTCCATAACATCAGCCAGGCGCCTGGTGGTCCTGAACATGCATCACGCTGTCTGGTCTGCTATTGATGCTACTCCATCCTTCAAAAATAGTCCACAGAAACAACCCACACCGAAATGTGTCGCACAAACTGTTCGGGTCTGAATGAACATTACATGTGATCAGGAATCTTGTTAATGAATAAAAATAAGCCTGTCCTTCCATGCATCATTTGGATGGATACTCGAACCATTAGTTAACTAGATTAGTAGCATGTTCTTCTGGTGTTTAAAAAATTCTTGTTCTCTATTCTTCTTTATTTCTACTGTCCTTGATACTTTAACAAATCTGGGCAGGCCAAGTTGCTAAATACACAATAGGCTTTGTTGATTTGGAAATACGGGTGGTTATGACTTAAGAAAGTTGCAGAAGTCTTTTTGGATTAAGGAGGACACTTAGAGTTCTAGAAGTAGTACATCACATAAAAAACTTTCATTTCAAAGATCAAGAATAAGATTTTTCACAGTTTACCACCACAAAAACTAGCAGTTTGTGCTACAGTAGGCTATCACTCACATACATAGTAATTTCGGTCTTGCTATAAGATACATGAACAGGTCAAACGGAGCTACAGAAGGGGTTCTCTGTGATCGTTCTGCACACTAAATCACAATACTCTTTTCATTAGAGCACTTGGAGGTGTGGAAGGAGGCATCTGACAGGTGAAATGTACGGCTCCGGCACTCTGAACAACCACTTACGCCTGGAATTAGAGCAAAAGAGCAGATGGCAGCCGAGAGCCTTGGGCAATGGAGATAAAGGAGCATCCGACTCAACTGTCTATATTTTATTCCGTTGTGGTCGCTATCACAGAGGTTTCCCTGGCGATAGTTGCCAGGACAGACAGAAGGATGTATAGAAAAGCAGAGAGGCGGAGGGCGAGTGTGTGTAATGAAAGAGAGAATGGGTGACAGTGTGTGTAATGTGTGAGATAGGGAGAAGCGGGAGAAAGTGTTTGTGTGTGTGTGGTTGGGTTGAGTGATGTAGTGGACAAGGCAATGGCTCTGCTAAACCTTGTTAATCTTGTTGAGGGCTTCTGCTTTAAATTCCATTAGCAGTGGACTCGCTTTCGCCTTCTGCTGACCTGAATGAGATCATCAATGTGACGGGTGTTTGCGTGTAATTAGTATGGTCATGTGCAAGCCAATGCGTGCCTTTGGGTATGCGTGTGTCAATCAAGCAGTTTTTGGTTTGTCCACTGGCTGTTTTAAACAATAACTCAGCCAACAACTGCCCTACTGTGCGTTACAATTCTGAGTCAGAGGTGAGACGGAACGACTGCAGAGCCTGTCAGCTCTCCAAACATCATGACTACCCTAAAACACAGACAGCACAGTTTCTCAAACAATGCATTTCAGGTCCACAACTGTGATCACTTAGGAGAAGAAATTACCCAATAATGAAAATCCCCCCATGCTGTTCCAAACCTGCTGAAAATGGTTTTATATTGAACACAAATACTGAATTATTACAATTAATAACTTCAAAAGGAACAAAACAAACAAGAAGCAGACAATGGGACCCATCAGTTCATATACTCTATATTAAAAGTCTTCTAAAAACATTTAACAGCTTCACGTATATAACAACATTCGATGATGAATATATGAAAAGGTGTCTTCGGTGTGAACTGTTCCTGTAAGACAGCAGTGTGTGTGTGTGTGTGTGTGTGTATGATATGTGTATAACAGCTCTGGGTGTGTAACTACGATCGCAATCATCATTAGCAACACAATCACCATCTCATAGTCAATGCAGATGACTTCATTTTACAACTGGCCTACTCGATTGAGAGTACATGTGTTGTACAGATTACAACCTAATCTTACATTTCAAGAAAGATAGGTGGCTAAAGCTGGCTTACATGATAGCTATAAATATAATAATAACTATGTTAACATCTAAACCAACCGACAATAACATTATGTTTATTCTAAAGCTTGCACACTGCAGGGTCACATCTTTAAATTCAAATGGATTTTCATTGGCTGTCAATATTTAATCGTTCATCAGTCGGGATAAAATTGCTTCGAAGGTTATCCCCTATTGTTCCTCTATATATTTATCAATATGGCTTTATATTGGACACCACTTATCTTTCATATTTAGGGGCTGTTTACACAACAACGGTTTTAACTAAAAACAGACTATTTTGTCTGTTCATTTACACAACAACAAGATACTGGGTGACTGAAAATGCTTTTTTTGAAAAGTTTTTAAATAAAAACGACAGTTTTCTAAAGTAATCTAAACTGTGAAAATGCAAATCTGTGAAAACTGTGACGTCATGCGCATGTGTATTACGTGTTCAGTCTATGGGCATGTGCAGATATACTAAACAAGAATGGCGGCCCACAGGACTGTGTGTTTGTGCTATTCAATATACTTCATTTATCTTCAGCAAAAAGTAGATGGACCGCACAGCAAAAAAAAATGTGATATGCAATAGCATGCTCAATAATGCGATATTCGATACGATATTTCTTTTTTAGCCCATTTAAATTATATTAAAATACATTTTTGAAAAATTATATAACCAACATATGTTTCATATTTCACAGAAAAGCGCACGGCACACTATTATGCACACGCACATATATCCCAACTAACACCCATGTGCCAGACACTATATTTTCTGCTTCGGCCTAAATCTTAGACCATAAGTTACTTTTTGAATGTACTTCTTGAATTTTATTAAAATTAAATCACTCCTTTTTTAGCAAACCATTGCGATATGCATATTGTGATTTGCGATATTTTGATATATTGTGCAGCCCTAATTTACATACGTTTTTGTAGAAGGTTGGACAACATTGTCATGTCTATGTAAGACTTTTCAAAAACGCAAAGAAAAAACTTTCTGTTTTTACTAGAACGCTGTCGTGTAAAGTAGTTTTGGAACGTTTTTTTAAACGTTATCGTTATAGTTATCATTCCTGGTGTAAAAGGGCCTTACAGAGTACTCTGTGACGCTCTTGGCAAAAAATCCATCTGAGAGGCCCCTGAGCGAACCTCTCTAAACACATTTCACAGCTAAGACAGAAGACAGTCTTTGAGGTTTTGTGATAAAAGCTAGTGACTTCACATAACACACAGCCTAGAAAAAAAATCTGTAACAAAAGAAAAGAGGAACAGCGGTATTTCACACTTCTCATCCGACAATTCATCTTCATCTGTTGTTGATTATTTCATTGTTTTATTGGGGCCCATTTCACTGTGATGGTGCTGTGGGTGGATCTGTAATCAATGAGTCGCCTTCACAATCAGCCGTTAGCATGTAAATCTGAGCAAACAAATGAAGTAACTACATAACGCAATTACTGCCGAGCTTTTGGTTCGTATTCCGCATTCCATTCGTCCTAACACACGTGTGGGGGAAACACACGCATATGCGAGCGTGCATACATACACAAAGTCCTTACAAAGGGTTGGCTGACCTCTGCCACCGACTTTGTGTCCAAATCAAATGCTTTGGTGATTTTCCCAGGCTGCTTTTGGGGATGATACAGAGCATCTATTGAGCTATTCTTGGCTTGGACAGAGTCTCTGACAATCCACTGAAGCAGAAGTGGATAGAGCAAAGACGCCTGCGGGAAGAGAGGCTGCTTGTGCAGAATCGCACAGGAAAGCATAGATGAATAACTATACTATACACTGTGATGTATACGAGGAAAAAATACATTTATATTGTGGGTTGAATAAAGATCTTGTTCAAGACAAATTCTATACAATGTCACAGATATGATGATGATTGAAAAAACAATCATTGGGAAAATTAAAAGCCCAGTTAAGTAAATGTTCATATGTGGCAAAGAGAAAAATTAGTGTCGAGTACTTTTGTCACTATCAATTATAGCTCTCATCTTAACCACAGCTATAACCAACACTAAAGCCAATACAAGCAGCAGCGTCAGATCTTCAAGATGTAAATGCCCATTTCCCTCGTCTAAACGGATGCCTTGGAGTCCTTTCAGGATTGGATGAGCAACGATTTATATAGGCTTTTCTCAGATTAACGTTTCATCCTCAGCCAAGTCCAGTGTAACGACTGCAAACAAACAGCAGGGTCACAGACATCAGCTTTACTTTTATCTGTTGCTGAAAGTGATGGCCGACCCATTAAAAAGCTTTGAATTTGACTTGGCTTGATAAAAATGATGTTTTATAAAATCATAAATCTTAAATGTAGCTGAACAGAAAAAATGAAAGGCAGAAAAAGATGACGAAATAACTAATATACTGATCTTCCAAGGCCAAACAAAGCCTATACGCTCGACTCTCATAAACACGGTGAAGAACATAGGGTGGAGCGCTAATTTAAACTGTAAATTTTGGCACGGGACCACTAAGTAAATGTACAATATACAGTGGGGAATATTTTGCCTGCCTCGTGTATTATTACATGACTCACCAAACATCTGCTCCGCTGTATCATATTATAGAGTACACGCTAAGATAAAGAAAGCCTTTGAAAGTCAAGAATGAATAAGGATGAGTGATGTGCCTATGAGACAATTTTAAACTGTTGATATTTATTCCCACGCATAAAGGCAGGCGATCGGAGAAGAACAAGACACAGAGAACTGATTCTAGATTAGTGCAAGGGAAACCACAGCTATAGTGGAAACTACAGAGGATCGCAGGAAACAAAAAGCTTGATCATTTCTATACTGTGCACAGAAAAGCAACCATTTAATCTGTGTTATATGTAATGTGAGATATCTGGAAAGTATCCCTTGTGATCTTGATATAAATCGATCCTTCACTCTGATGGAAAGAAGAAAATGAATGTTTTGGAATAAGAAATGAATACTTACGTAGCTATTGATTGGTTTAAAATGGCCAGTTTCTGGAAGACTCAAATATAGCGGCATTGGAGGAACTATAACTGTTGGCCATAACAGCAGTGAAATGGATTAATGGATTTATCATCGACTTTCTCGTCTGATGCCATGTTTTTCTCCACAAGTCTCTTTCTGGTATCCCCACTGTCTCACCGTTTCTAGCTCATAATTTTGATTTTTTTTACTCTCTCTCTCAAGCTTCCTCTACCATTCTTTCTCTCTTATGAAATACAAAATGTTTGGCCTGCTGCAGCCTCACTCAATTAGACATGGATCTCTGAGGGGTTCTGCTGCTCCTTTCATCCATATATTATTACGTAACCTCCTTCATTACAGAACACAGCGTTTGGCTTTCGTACAACTTTACTCTCTTCACATTTTTCCCACCACACCCATTATGATAAACTCCCACCATGTGTTCATGTGCATTGTTTCACACATCTGTGCCTCATCGTGACATGAGACTTTTTATGAGTATGCAGCTGTATGGGCAACCCTTTGACTGGAACATTTCTTAACAATATTTTCCTCAACTAATCACTTTATTCATTGCATGCTTTCTGAAAAATCTGTGCATCATGCAGATTTGTTTGTCGTGTTCACTAATGTTCCATAATGGATTGACTAACCATCAATGGCCAGCCTCAGAATACATTAATTTTCTATGGCACATTAGAAGTATTCAGTAAATCTCAGAAGCATAAAAGCTTTTTATGTTTTTATTGTGTGTGTGTGTGTGTAATTTTTTAAATATCAAATAGTGAAGCACGTCAAAAGTCGACTTGAGGACATAGATGTTCTGTGTAATAAATTGGACAAAATCATGTTTTTTTTCTTTTTAATCATCTTACACCCTCTGTGAGGGTTAGTGTGGTATGAAAACAATGGGCATCTAAATGATATGTCACTGAAACAGGGAAACAAACCTGGATGTGCACGTTTCATAACAGCACTGTTTTCTTTCACACATTTATTTGCACATAATGCTTATACCATGTGCAATCAATAATTACTGACAGTACATCTCACTGTGCCCACATTAGACAATAAGATTCTTATCAACTGAATTTGTCCCTGCAGACTTAATTAAAAGACTGCCAAGAGAAAGCTTCTGACCATGGCAATTTTACCACATTGTCCTGAACCAATAGTCAGAATAATTAGAATAGTCAGATACTTGAAATATTTAATTTTAGAAACAAGCCAAAAATCAGTTACATAACATTCATTTACATACAGCTGGCAACCTAACACAAGAATAATATATGATGTTTTGCTATGATGCATTTGCCAGCATAAAATAACAACGAGCAATATATTTTACACCACCATTATGATGTTTGTTAATGTTAGATAATACAAAAACAATTGTTAGTTTGTTCATGTTCACTGGTAATTACCAAATTTTTGCATATACAGCTTTTGCTGAAGACATGCTACACTGTCTAAACTGAAAACTTCACTTCAAAAGTGTCATTTCTAAGAGCAAAACCAGCTGCTTAACACATAGGCTACTTTTTCAATGCTGTTAAAATACAACTGGGATGTGCTGTTATAAGCAGCTTAATGCTGTCGTTTATCTTGAAATTTTAAGGTAGTATTTATATTGTTTAATTGTAGAATTACACCAATTCCACATAATTAATTTCATATTGCCCCAATCTATACATTTACTATATCTTACAGTAATGAAAAGAAACACAACCAACAAAAACAGTAAAAAAAAAACATGCAACAAAAGATTACGAAATGAATCCCTTTATATGTTTTTCCATATATAAATAATTTTGTGCTTCATCTCACCTTACGACAAGTAAACAAAACACAAATAAATACTGTAACAATGAAAAACATGTAACAATGAAAACAAAAATACAGAAATATTCAAATCATATGGCTATCGCCATCTACAATGTAATGATTTTGCTTTAAAGTCTTATGACTTGAATATCTACACAATTTTATTTAACGATTTGTTTTTATTTTCTCTAAAATATTGCATTTATGACGCAATAACAAAACAAAGCAAATTCTGTCGTGATAAACACGTGACTCGTTCCAACACGGTATCAATTCAGCTCGTTTTTCTGTGGATACCATAAGTGTTCGTAAAAAATGCATTTCTTCAACAACAGTCACAGAATACACGAGTCGACTATTACAATTGTTGCTTGATGCTGTTTCCATGATACATGGGTACTGTTATGTACAATAATGCAAAAACACAATCCAACACAGCGCGGTAAAACAAAAGAACACACACACACACACACACACACACAGAGCAGGAACAATGGGCACAACGTCTCCATGCGCTGCAAGAAATCTTCCGAGATAAACGCGTTGACTATAAAAAATATAAATGACGTAAAAATCTATTGACGGTGTTCGTAAGCACCTTTGTAATGCGATGCCGCATTTTAATTTTTACTTCTGCACCGCACTCAACGCAGACAAAGGACTAGAGAAAACCTCGTACCATTAACCCACCTGTATTTAGTAGTATACATGACCAAAGAAACATCATTGGTATATTTTTTGTAATAAAAATCGAGGTTTTAAAACTTTGATTGTTTGAAAGCGCACAGTATATGAATAATGCATATGAAAAGAGCAACTCACCGCTTACGCTCAGTAGTTTTATTTTCATAAATGCAGCGCTGCTAACTCAAGCTTCGACGCGGCGGTTACAGTTAACATCCTCTGTAGCGGAAGCCTTTCCCGTGCCGAAGCAATGCTTCAGTCTTTCATTGAGTTTACTGGGATCTAACGTAAAGACACTTTATATTTCAGGACGTTAACCTCACAATGTGGAAGCGGATAATTTGTCCATAATTTGTTAAAACAAATCCGTATCATGATAAGCTGTTTTTTCAGTCTTCATCTGATTTTCCTTTCTTTCCAGTGTACTATCTGATGGAACTCACTGTTTTCATTTTGATTCACATGCTCTGTCTTTGGGCCGTACCATTTGTTTAGGATGCGGGGGTGGCGCGGATGACTGGAGGCGGAGGGGCGGGAGGGGCGGAGGGGAAGGGGTGGGAGCACAAGATGGTCTTAGTGAATGAAGTGCACTCCATTCAGTATAGAATCTATAAAACTGCCTATTCATATAAAGATAAAGCCACTAATAGATGAGTAAACCCCCAGTTTTAAATAACTTTCTTGTAGATAATGTAGGACAATGTAGGCTTACATACGTCGCATACCATATGTCTTCTATAATGATCAGTGTAACGGGTGGATAGGGAGTGGTCGCATTTTTCAAAATGACGGGAAATCTGCGTGAAGCATGTGCAAGAAATTTGAAGGAAAACATTAAAAGTTGTGACTTTCTATTACTGTTTGTTTACATTTGTATAATAAGAATAGACATATTTTATAAATACGTCGTTTTTAATCGCATTAATTATACAATTGAATATAAAATTGAAGTATCACAAAAAAGTTTTGACTCAACACTATCTTGTCATTGGCGCTGTCTAGTGCTGAAACGCAACATTAATCTATTAAAAGAAAATAAGCTTCATTCATACAAATTCGAAGTGTTACGCAAGACCTTCTAAAATACTAAAGACCATTAATGAGATTAAAATATGTGCATCAGAAACGCTGAACCTTTTATAAAGCGTTCCTGGTTGGATATGAAATACGATATGAGTTCAGCTTTGCTTGTATTTTGCTTCAACAATCAGAACTTGCTTGACTTGTTTTAATAGCCCGGGATATTAAAACACTAACGCCCTCCTGCGTAACAGATGCGTCAATACAACATTATTGAGGTTTTTGGGGTTATCCAGCAGGACTTTTCAACCCCAGTCCTAAAGAACCCACCTGTCCGGTTGAACTCACCTGTCTGTAATTTTGCAACCTGTTTATTTGTTTTGATTAGAGTAAAGGCTAAAATCAACAGGACACTGGTTTACCATGACTGTTAAAGGGCTCATAATGTTCCTAAATATAAAAGTGTTTTCTGTCTTGCCAATTAAGCTAACATCTAATGCTAAAATCCAGAACTTAGAAAACTAACAAGATTTATTTTTAAAGAAAACAAAATCTTGTCGGTTTTTAACCAAAATATTTTATATTTTAGACCTTTGACTTTCTATGATAACAGGACATACTATATATGTATGTGCATATTTTGTACACATACACATGCAAAGTGCTCCCTCTGCTGGTAGTAAATTGAATCTGCAATGTAAATAGGCTTCGATGTCCTTTTGTCATATGCACATTGCTCAGTTTACACAGGATTTGCTGGAAATGAATTGAGACTGGCAGTGCAGAAAATTGTGCAAACAAACCAAAGACTACATCCACATGATTAATTTAATTAGAGGTTTCCAGACAGACTTGATGCGTATACACAATTCTACACACCACTAGAAAATGGTGCAGATAGTTTTTCATAAAGCAAAGAGATTAATGTAATAAGCAATTGTGTCAAAAATGAGACACACTTAATTCAGATAAACAGGAAACTTCAAGGAAACTTGAAGCTGCTGTGTCAAAACGATATCACATGGCCTATGCAACCTTAACCTTCATCAACATCGGCTGCATTATGAGCTGGCGTATGGCAATCGCATTAGTATTACTGTTTGATTTTAGATATTTTAAAATATCCAGATTCCAGACACATAAATTATATAATTATGAACTGGAAGACTGGGCGTGTTCAGCTTCTATACTTGGATAGGTATTTTCGTACACTTCACAAATACACCAACATGTGGTTTAATGTTTAGTAAATGTCTAGTATGCTGCTTGGATATTTGTCTAATGTTGCCATTGTTGTGCATGCAACTGATGGCTATTGGTTTTGAAATAGCAATTACATCACTTGCAACTTTCTTAGAGGCTGTTCTTTGAGGTCTTACCACAACATACCAAATGCCATGTGCTGCCTAATCCTGGTACTGCAATAAATGTTTGATTCATGAACCACTAAAAGGCTAGAGAACCACAGATAAATTAGAACCGTCTGCTAAAATGTGATAGAACATTTGTGGAGAAACTCAGAGTTCAGTCCACACCAATCCTTAAATGAGGCTGTCCCATGCACAACCCACATTTAGCTTTTTCTTCCTTTCAGATAAATTAGAAACACATTAAATATACTATCATTGATCCCAGGTTTTATGCCTCGTTAGATTTTCCTTTGAACCTTTTTAAATTGTTCTGTGCCAGCCTCACTCACAATCTACCCAATAAAAATTTAGATCTTGGAATAACTGGAAATAAATTGAATTTATTTAATGCTTCTTTTGCACAATGTTAAATCATTTCATGGAACTTAGAAACCAAAAATAACATGCAATTCAGATGCTCAATAGGCAAAAGCACAATAAGAAAGAAAGCACAATAAGTATTCAATTATATACCGGGTTTAAGAGTGCATATTTTATAATAAATATTTTACTTTATAAAATCACTGTGAAGTGGGCAGTAGGTATAATAAGCCAATAATTAGTATTGGGTTACAGTGCGGCCTCGGTGGCGTGACACGAAAAATAGTGTACTGTCTCTTTAAGACTGCGCTATTGTCATTGGTCGCTGATCATCTGTGTCCTGTGTGCGCTTGTGCAGGTTCATTCTCTTCCAGGGACGTGTTTTATTATAGGGCCTAGAATTTGAATGGACCTTTATTGAGGCAAATAATAATCTGCTGAATTAGATATTATAGCAGATGCCCGTTTGACACGTTACCTGCACACAACAAAATCAGAATAAGAATGGCTGAATTACCGATGGGGAAAGGGGTTTCCGCTGGGAAAATTGCTAGCAATGTACAGAAAAAAATCACCAGGGCTCAGGAAAAGGTAAGTACTCCTTTAAAAGCGGTTTCAGAAATGTTATCATGATATTCAGCATTGCTTGCCTCGCTTAACATCGATCTCAGTGTTATATAGGCTAAAGCACGATCGCACATCGTACAGCAAGACAATCGCTGTGTCGTCCCCAAAATAATGTCAATTGTGCGATGATGAGTCACCATGAAATAAAAAACACATCACCAGTGTACTGTTATTTGCCCTGTATACATATATAAATGCGTTAAAGACATTATGCATTTTTAAAAGGCGCACGCCCGCCGCTTTATCGCAGTGAAAGCTGCGCGTGCTACGCCGGTTTTGTGTGCTCGACTGCGGAGCACGATGGCCAGCTCTAGCTGTATTTAGGCTTGAATCAATTCATTTAATGCTACTGAGCAATGATGGGGAAATAGTACCCTTACGGTAGTCATTCAGTGCAGCTGCATTTGTCCTTGATCCCTCATCACTTTGAAATTGATTCTGTGGCCTGACTGTTACATTTGTAACACACTATGATGTCTTTTATTAAGGTCACCTATGAAATGGAAATAAGACATTTCTCAAAATGATCTTGTTTTGTTTTCCACTGAAGACAACACAGGTTTCAAACTAGGCTTTGAACGTTCAAATTTTTATTTTTGGGTGAACTATAAAGGACAGGCACCAGATAAGAGAACTGAATTTAAATTGCTGGTATATTGTGTATGTCTAGAATTTACACTAATAAATCAGGCATCATTTTTACAAGGTAACAAATAACAATTATTTTATTATTTACTCACCCTCATGTCATGTCAAACCTGTATGACTTTCTTGCTTCAGCAGAACACAGAAGAAGATATTTTGCAAAATGCTGGTTACCAGCACCCATTCACTTTTTATAGTACAAACACAAGGTACAATGGAAGTCAATAGGTGCCGGTAACCAGAGTTTTGCTAAATATCTTCTTTTGTGTTCCATATACAGGGTTTGAATGACATAAGGGTGAAAAATTATGACATCATTTTTATTTTTGGGTGAACTATCCCTTTAAGCATCACTCAAGGACATTATAACACTTTGATTGGCTGTATTCTGTTATACCATTAGTCCAGCCAAAATGATTATTCCAGAATGGAGATACTGTAACACTGGAGGAATACGGTCAATAATGCTTTCATCTTCCATCAGGTTCTCCAGAAGCTTGGTAAGGCTGATGAGACTAAAGATGTGGCATTTGAAGAGGGGGTGATCAACTTTAACAAACAACTGGTGAGTTTTTGTGCAGTTAAAGCAATTGTTTGTATTTGGGACCTTTGCCTATTTTATGCCCTTTCCTGATCGATGAACTTGACTCTTTTTTTATGTACTTACATAGGTTGAGGGTACCAAACTGCAGAAAGACCTTAGAGCTTATTTAACTGCTGTGAAAGGTAAGATTAATAATTGATACAAATGTAAATAATTTGGACATTTTTACTCTTTTTTTTACCAGCCTGATCCATTTTTTTCTTAGCCATGCATGAGTCTTCTAGACATCTCTATGAGTGCCTGGATGACATGTATGAGATGGAATGGTATGGCAGAAAGGATATGGACTCCGTCGTAGAGGTTATTGTTTGATTAATAATGATTTATTAATGTTGAAAATAAATGTTTTCTTTGTTCTGAATATCCTCTTTTCCTCATGTTCAACATTTTCTCTTAATTTCTGCTTTTTTGGAAAGAAATGTTAGATGCATTACGAGAGGAGGTAAATCAAGGGGTTTCCATTTTGTTTTAGACCCATGTACATGTGCATTGTTTATTTCCGCAGCTAGTTTATAACCATGTAAGTGCAATATTGTTTCAGTAAATAGAAGAAAGTTGTATTTAACAATATACTTGGCTACTTAGCTTTGCAACACAAATGATCCTGCTGCTCTATAGTTAGATGCGTGTTTATAGTTAGATTTGAATGTCTGGATATGCCACAAAATCTAATTATGATGGTTTTTGCACCTTCCCAATAGTACATTTCCAGTGTTGTACTTGCATTACAGGACTCAGACCTCCTCTGGACAGATTTCCATCAAAAATTGGTGGATCATGCACTTATATCCATGGACACTTACCTGGGACAGTTTCCAGACATCAAGGTACTTTATGTGAAGATTTAGTAGTCAGGATGAAAGAATATACAGTGGTTTATTAGCTCTTCTGGTTAATATAACATGCTGTGGTTTTCTGTTTAATAACTGTGTTATTTTTCAGGCCCGTATTGCAAAGCGTGACCGAAAGCTGGTAGACTTTGACAGTGCTCGACACAATTATGCTGCGGTAAACAAATGCAAGAAAAAGGAAGGGATTAAGATCACCAAGGTAATGTATCTTTCAAGCATCTGTTCATGCAAAGTCATGTCGTCTTGTTAAATTCAGCACTTAGTCACTGCACAAACATGCACATGCATTATTTTTCACATTTTACAATCTCTCTTCTTCTGTATGTAGCCAGCGTCTCTGCTGGAGAGGGCCGCCCCAGGCTGGGCTCAGGGGATCCTGTCGGCCCATAATGTAGCACAGACCAGTCTCTCCAGGAGTCAGGTGATATGTTATTACTATTACTTGTTATAAGACTTGCCAGTATGTTCAATCCCTTTCCCAATATTTTACTGCCAGGCCAATGTTAAATATAGGTGAAATTAAAGGTATTGTTCACCCAAATATAAAAATCTATCATTATTTATTCACCCTTATGTCATTCAAAACCTGTTTATGACTCATTTTTTTCTGTGGAACACAAAAGAAGATATTTAGAAAAATGTCTTTGTGGTTTTGTCTATACAGTGGAAGTCAAAGGGGGTCAATGTTGTTTGATTACCAACGTTTTTCAGAATATCTTCTTTTGTGTTCTGCATGAGAAATCATACAAGTTTGGAATGACATGATGGTGAGTAAATGATGAAAAATTGTCCCTGTATTACTTGGCCTGATGTGTGACAAAAGTATCAGAAAGTGAAGCAATTCATTATACAGTTTGTTAGTGCTGCTCAGGTCAATCGGTTTCAACACCTCAGACTTTATAAATAAGATTAATTGCACTCAATTCATGTTATTTTTTTGTGACGTTTGTAGGCAGAGGAAGAGTTGGAGAGGGCACAGAAGGTGTTTGATGAGATTAATACAGATTTGCAGGAGGAACTGCCATCACTGTGGAACAGGTGTTGTTTTATACGTTGTGAAACAATAAATTGTATGGAATTTTATGTGAAAGCAAATTAAACAATTACGCAGCAACTTCTGCACTATTGACTTTGGGAAATTGCTCAGCAAATAAGATTCTCTTGTGCAATATTTTTCAACTGTGGGGTGCAGTATGTATTTGACGAATATAAACGGTTTATGTGTGCGCCAAAGTATATTAATATTGTCTCTGCTCTTTTTTTAGTCGCGTTGGCTTTTATGTGAACACTTTCCAGAGTGTGGCCGGTCTAGAGGAAAAGTTTCACAGAGAAATGGGAAAAGTAAGGAGTTAATCGATAGATGAATATAGTATAACTTATATATGGTTACCATTGTTAATGGTAAAAATATGAAAGTATACTATTGATATTAATATACAACAGATATGTGAACCTCTCTTGTAATAATTTTTCTTACAGATTAATCAGAAACTGAATGATACACTGGAGAAATTAGACAATCAAGATATGCCCAGGTCAGTCACATTTATATGTTAATTTTATTATCAATTATATAAATAACCTTTCAGTATAAGCCAGCATTTTTAACCATGCTGGCTTGTTTTTACCCTACTAGGTTTGTAAAGCATATGTGCATATGGCTATTATTAGTAAAATTTAATTACACTATATATAAACAAACAATTAAATCATTGAATAAACCCCAACACCACTCTCACAGACAAACAGGTAGCCAAGGGGTGAGGACATCAGCAATCCAGAGGAGGTAACAGCGGTGGCCAAACAGTGCTTTTGTGTGTTGGAGGATTTTTATGCGTGTGTGTGCGTATGTGTGTGTCTGCATTCCCTTTTACTGAAGCTTATATGTGCCATCAAACGCTGCCCACCTAGACAAGGGTTTGTCTTGTCCATGCCGTCTACAGCCCTGTAGACGCTCCACAAGTAATAATTTCCAGAAATATACTGCATCCTTACATTAAGTTGACGTTTGTTATAGATGATGCTTTCACAGTCATGCTGAGATCACTGCATGAGGAAAGTGACTTGTCACAGGAGGCAATTCTGTCTCAGTCTGCATGAATGATTGTTATGTTTGAAACTGTGCTCAGTGTAGTTATGGAGCAGTTTTGGCTTTTATATTCCAGTTAGGCTTATGGT
Organism: Beaufortia kweichowensis; assembly: GCA_019155185.1. Lineage (NCBI taxonomy): Eukaryota > Metazoa > Chordata > Actinopteri > Cypriniformes > Gastromyzontidae > Beaufortia > Beaufortia kweichowensis. The sequence continues at coordinate 14,569,275 of CM032799.1, forward strand.
ACACACCGATCATCTTGAACCAAGGCTTGCAGTGTGAAGCACTGTTGCTTGAATTGAGTCTAATCAAAGCATGACACACAGCTGTTCCTCACAGCTATGTTACTGTATTGATATTAGCGTCTCTAATTTATTCTCCAGTGAGAGAACGCAAGATGCCAATCACACTTTGAGCCCAGGAGGACCACCGGCCATACCAAAATCACCATCTAAGGTACCTAAGCACCTCATTTACCCCATACAACCTGCTAACTGTCACTGTTCCTCAGGTGGAACACCTATGTTATTGATTCTCCTTAAAATTTCATAGTTGAATTTGAATTTAATCATGACAAACTAAAAACTGATGGAAAGGTGTAAGACTCAAGATGAAATATATGACAAATTTTCATAACAATAAACAAAAAAATTTTAATTAAAAAATCAACCGCTCAAACGTTTAGAATCAGTAAGACATGTAATGTTTTTAAAGAAGTCTCTTACGCTCATCAAGGCTGCATTTATTTGATCAAAAATATAGAAAAAACAAAAAAATATTGCAAATTTGTTATTACAATATAAAATAATGGTTTTTATATTAATATACTTTGAAGTATAATTTATTCCTGTGATGCAAAGCTGAATTTTTATCAGCTGTTACTCTAATCATAAGTGTCACATAATCCTTCATAAACAATTTTAATATTCTGATTTATTATCAGTGCTGGAAACAGTTGCGCTGCTTAATGTTTTTTGGAACCTGTGATACTTTTTTCAGGATTCTTTGATCAATAAAAAGGTTGAAACGTTGAAAAGAACAGCATTTATTTAAAATAGAAAGGTTTTTTTAACAATATACACTACTATTCAAAAGTTTAAGGTCAGTACACTTTTATTCTTTCTTTTTTTTTAAGTATTTAGTATTTTTATTAATAAAGGATGTGTTAAATTAATAAAAAGTGATAGCATAGATTTACATTGTTAGAACAGATTTATATTTTGAATAAATGCTGTTCTTTTTAACTTGTTATTCATCAAAGAATCCTGAAAAAAGAATTAAGGGTTAAAAAATATTTGGCAACACACCTGTTTCCAACATTGATAATACTAAGAATAAATCAACATATTAGAATGATTCTGAAGGATTATGTAACACTTAAGACTGGAGTGACAGCCGATGAAAATTCAGCATAGCATCACAGGAATAAATTATATTTTGAAGTATATCAATATAAAAAGCAAAAATATCTTTGTTCAAAGGTTTACACATGCTTGTTTCCTAATAGTGTGTGTTGTTAACTTGATGATCAACTACTGGTTTTACAGTATGTTTTGTGATAGTTTCAAGAAAAAAAATTTGCGTATCATGTATGCCATCTGGATTCCATCATGCATGAGTCTTTTTATTTAGCAATTAATCAAACAAATTTCTAGCTTTTTTTCTACATATTAGGTCTGCCTTGTGCATAAATGTGTCTTATGTCATTAGTGTGTGTAAGGCAGCTTAGTGTGTCAGTTATCGCAGTATAAAATAACTGTACTGATACTGATAAACAGCATTGCAGTGATTTCTCATTACCATCAGCATCAGTATCCCTGCTCGCCAATGCATTTTAGATCTCATTCTTGTTCATGTGTTTCCAGCTAAGGCCTGCTGTTCCACCACCTCCTAAAGTTACTCCATCAAAGGACTTGAAGCAGGAGAGCATTATTAATCTGTTTGGTGAAGCTGCAACTCCAAACATCAGTGTCACATCACCTACACAGGTCAGTAGTACAGTAGTTCACTTTTAGTCTAACCCTCATCCAGTCTTGTATACCCCTGACCTCATGAATCCTCTCTTATAATTATTCTTTTAGCCGCACACAGTTTCACATTGATTTCCTTTATCAATATAGCTGGGATCCTTTATGTTTAGAGTAAATTTTAAAATGAGTTATAGTTATCATTGATGTGACTGGACCTTTATCTATGACAGCATGGCATGTGTCTGCTGTGTATAAGACAATCCCAGAATGCATTGCATTGATCTCAATGAATATTATTTATTATTTCCAAGAAGGCTTATATTTTATAAATGATATACTGTATAGAAAATGTGTGCGTTCGTGTTTACTGGAGCATCCGATTGTTTATTGAAAAACAGTGTGTCACACTAAAAATGTGAAAGTGTCAGTGTGGCACACATCAGTAAACATACTGCATGTGATTAATTTGTTTCATCTTTTATGTCAGTATGATGCTCCAGCAACTGCTAATCTGCTGGACATGGATCTGGACTCCCTTCAGGCCGCCACCACCCCTGCAGCGCAGGTCTGTCACAGTTACAGCTGTTAAAGGACAACCCACTTCATATTATATAGTTTTGGAGCCTAATGCATTTTATATGTTATACCTTTATTTTGTCTAATTATTAATTTTTCTTTTACTTGCCTATGTGGATTTTAAAAGAATTGGGATGCATGGGAGGTGAGTGTGCTTTTAATTATATTCACAGTTTTTGATTATGTGCAATTTTGTATTCAGTATCAGCAGGATTCTCAAGCTAATAATTAGGTTAATAATGTATTTTGTTAAAAAAACTGCTAGGTATTTTCAATACCTCTTTGGGCAGAGAAAACAAACTCAAATTGTAACAAAAATGAATCTGCCCTGGTCGCACTGTTGCAATTCATTATATTTCCTTTCACTGCAAAGCTTTCCCACATAAGCTGTAAAGATTGTAAATGTCTGTCTGTCCTGCTTTAGCATTTATAATTGTCTACGATATTAATGTCGCATGTTTCACATCATTCCATAAGATAGGTGACATCCACACAAAAGAGAGCAATGTCTTTAGCTGTGAAAATTCTCATCTGTGTTCTTTCTGGCTCATCATTCTGTCTCCAATCCGAATAATTCCTGGTCATGCTTCTCCCTGGCTTCCACGTGTCCCGTCCCCCATCATACCCTTCACTGCCCCTCTTACCCCTCCCCACCCACCTTGCCACATGTAGCAAGCAGATAAGGATGCTGAGGTGGCCCAGACATGGGAAGATGATGGTACCCAGCCTGTGCACTCTGGCTGGGGTGATGATGGTACCCAGGCTACCTGGGATGATGATGGTAGCCAACCAGTGCGTGCTCCGGCCGCATACCCCATCTGGGATGATGATGGCTCTCGGCCTGTGCAGGGAGATGAAAATGATGCTACCCAGCAGGCCCAGGGGTGGGACGATGATGGGGCTCAGGTACAGTTCTCTTAGAGCTAGCTAAGAGGATCAGAGCTTTAGTAGACTAAGGGCGTGCTCCTGTGGGCACCGCCGGAATGGGAGCGAGAAGATGCTTAGCATGGCAGTTGGAAGAATGCTGGTAGCAGTGGTAGTAGCATTAGTAGTAGCATCAGTAGTAGTGATAGATGCCGCTGGGCATGATATGCTATGAGGATTGTTGTGTAATTTCCATTGTTTTGTTTTCTCTTTCAATTCTTGGCTCTCTCTTGTTATTTCACCCTCTTGTATCCATTGTGGCTCTCTCTGTCTTCTCCTTTATTTTCCACTCTTTCCATGTTGCAGGCCACAGAACAGGCAGCTCCTTCAGAAGAGCCAGCAGTTGAAAGTGTAAGTGTTGTTCCAGATGTTAAAATGTAGGAAGTTTAATAAATGCATGGAATACGTTACATAAAGCAAATGGTAGTGAAAAACAGAGAGATGAGAATCAAAAATAGCTAGAAGAATTTGGCAAACAAATCTAAAGCAAGATGCTAATCGAAGATCTTTCCATGTCAAAAGTACTGTAGTATACTTTAAACTGATAACTGAACTACAATTTTTTTCAAACATTTATTTTTTCATTTTAGGTATTTTTATAAATTATTGTAACATTTTCTTTTTTATTGTTTTGTTCATGTTTATTGGTATTAAAATTTCATCAAATATTTCATCTTGAGTCTTACCTTTCCATCAGTTTATAGTTTGTCATGATTAGATTAAAATTTTACTATGAAATATTAATGTGAATAGGAAAATAACATAAGTGTTCCTCTTGAGGAACAGTGACAGTTATCAGGTTAATTTTTACCTGGTGAGGTAAGAACAGTGTAATATCTAAAAAAATGTTTGCTACAGTTTATTATAGTAAATAGCAAGATTTAAACTATTGTATGTGGAAACCAATAAAATAAAACATTTCAGAAAGGTCTTCCTCTGGAGGACTGTAGAAGCAACTGCAAGCTTGCATGAGCAACATTGTTAACAAGGTTTTTTAATTAAATGAGGATAATCAATTAAAACCAGTAATACACAAATTTTTGTATTTCGTCATGCATTTAATATTTTAAATATAGGACATCTAGGGTTAATGGCTAAAATGTACTTTGCTAAAGGAGATAAACATGTAGTGTGACTTTGGATCAGTTAGTTGTGTGTGCAGTATCTGTCGTAATGTAAGTAACATTTGGGTTTTCATTTTCCAAGCTGGTTTTCAGCACACAGGTTTGTGGATGTTTATTGTGCCTCTGTCAAAAATGATTTCTGATGACCATATTAACAATTTATTTACATGTATTGTTAAAATGCAGACTGCAGAAGCGACCGCTGAGACTGTAGAGATGCCAGAAGGCTTCCTGTTCAAAGTGAGTGCAAAATATGTCTTCATTTAACATATATAGTGTAGGTTTAATCATATGTTGATATTATATATTGCTCAGAATTTTAATCAGTGAGCCTGGTGCATACTTGTGTGAATACAGGTGAAAGCCATGCACGACTACAATGCCAATGACTCTGATGAGTTGGAGATGAAGGCAGGAGATGTGGTGTTGGTGGTGACCTATGAAAGTCTAGATGAGCAGGTAGATGAGCAGGCCGTTCACTGTGACCATTACTCCTACCCAAAAGTTCTCAGGGGTGTTAGAAACTTTTATTCAGGTTCAATGTATTGTTTTAACATTTGCATTTAGGCTTTTAGCTGATGCTTTCATCCAAAGCAAATTACAAAATAGAGAAAAATTAATTATAAAGTAGTTTTTTAAAAGAAAGCAATAGGTGAGAAGTGCAGTACAACGAAATAGGAAAATAATGTTTTTAAACATTTCCAGTTTTTAAAGTACTTCCATATAAAAAAACACACACCGCAGCAATAATGACATAAGTTTCTGTATTATACATAGAATATTAACAGCTTAAAGCTAGCAAATGCTGACCATTGTGCATTGTATGTTTGCAGGATGAAGGATGGCTGATGGGGGTGAAAGAATCCGAATGGATTCAGTCTAAAGATCTTGTGAAAAAAGGAGTCTTTCCAGAAAATTTCACACAAAGGGTTTAAGAGCCTGGTTGTCTGCGTAATCTGTGACACTTCAACCCCTGCTGTTTCCCTACGAATCCTTGTTTCACCTTTGAACTTTTCCTGAAAATGCAGAGATGAAAACTGTAATACATCAACAAATGTAGACACTGCGGGTGTAGCCCACTACATATATGCACCCACAGGCGTTCTGTTGGTTACATTTATGAAAGTGGAATTTGCATTGTTGACAGGTCAGTCTTTATGTTGTTCAAATTTGATCGGTCTCTTCCTGTACAGTATGAAGTGATGTTCTGTTACATAGTTTTGCCTTCTCTGAGGAACGCTGCCAGTAAATTGCATACCGAAAGATAGAAAGTTGACCAATACTTTTCTGTTAATGTTTTTAGATTAGCCAGTCCTTAAATCATTGTCCCTTGAGCTCATTAAAAACACAATTTGTCTGATACTGAGCAATTTTCGAGCTGCATGATATTGTCTCAGCAAACCATAGTTATGTCACAGGTGGAAACAAATTGGTAAATAATTTTACAGTTACAAAACAATACAGTATGAGATGGCTAGATCAAGTACTGAGAATGGAGTTTGATTGCTCGGTGTCAAAGATCTACCAGTGCGGCCATAGTAATATTACTACTTTTACTATTTTGCATATAACTTGAAACTAAAGTGGGCACCTACCTGTACAATTTTTTCATGTTTCACCCAACTAGCCACGGCCCTTTCTACCAGCACCAAATGCATGTTTAAAAAAGAAAATGTATAAGAATAATATGAGGACCTTTTAATGAACAAATCAAACCATATGCACTCATTCATATGCAAGTAATATTGAAACATATTTAACCCCAGACTCTTGCTCAGGTTAGATGTTAATAAACCTGTCTCTGATGCTCAGCTTTTCTCTATACATGATATAACAGTCCACAGATCCTTTTGAATAAGCCATTTCAAATATCTCTGTGATTATTTTACTTCACTGTGCAATGAGAGTCATTTACAAACAATCTGTCTGCCTGTAGTTCAGTAAAATATGGTTTTTATTGTGTGAACTGCTGTATACTGAGAACTACTGTCAAATGCTTTCTTTCCTTGACATGTGATGCAATAATGTCTAGACGGCTCTATTTTTCTTTATTAATTGTATTCGTAGACATGGGTCAGAGATATAAGAAAATTGGCAGTTTGTGATTTCAATGGCTGATGCTTTACGATCATGTTATAATATGGTGCAACATTCAAAAGTTTGAAATATAATTCAGAATATGCATAATTCAGTCCTCTTACAGTGTATTTAAAGTTTTATTTTTGTACATTCTGGAAGAAATTAGAGTTTAAATGTTTCTGAAGTTACAGTCTATGTGCCATGAACATGAACTGGCGATAACTCACTGTGAAAGATTATTTGCTGCCTTCAATTTTGAAGTCCAGTCAACTTGGCTTTATAAGTCATTTAAACATTATTTTAACTAATTACAAGTCATTTCAACTCATCAAATTAAGTTACACAATTTCAACTTATTTGTTGAAATGACTTGTAATTAGTTGAAATAATGTAAAAACTGTTTAAATGACTTATAAAACCAAGTTGACTGGACTTTCAATTTTAAGGCAGCAAGAAAAATTTACATTGAGGCTTTCACTTGGTGATGTATAAACTGCTCTTGTCATGTTTGGATCTGAATTTACCATCAATTTCATGCAATGAGAGCAGATGGAGTTTATGAACTTTTATATGATCTGACCTTATGGAAGTCAATGTTCCAGAGATATTGATTCATCAACTGTTGTGCTGAATAAGAAGTTGTTCGCTTTCTGTTTGGTTTGTTACTTCCAAACTCTCTTCTCTTTACGACCCAAACTTGGGGGGAGTTTTTGCCACGCTTCACTGGTTTTGAAGCACGTGTGTGTGTTTGCGTGCTTGGTTTTTGTATCCTGTACTGAGAAATCAATGTGATCTGTAAACAGATGAATTATTGAGTTATTTAAGCTGCCAATGCATCTTTAATGACCTTTCGGACGTAGTCAGAACGGATGGGAAAGACTTCCTGTATTTGAGCGCATTTACAATATTTGCTAGTCGTTGTGTTTGTGGCTGTGAACATTGTGTAGTTTTGTTGAGTTTCGTCACTATAGATATACATTCTCTTACCATATCTATATCTGTAATTGGTGTGAATGTGAAAGAGGCATGCTAAACTCCACGAGCAGTGTGTCAGTGTGTACTAACTTGATGTTTTCTGGCTGAGGTGGGCTGGGAGACCAGGACCACTTTATGCCACTATAAGCCATGAGTGTAGTCAATCTACAGTCCTGTTTCCTGCTAACTCACCAATGTTAATAAACATTATGTAATAACCACCGTGTGCACTATAAATTGTTCCTCTGTTTGTACAAGTATGTGTTTAGATTAATATACTTTATCATAAATGATAGGGGGAATTTATCAACCAACCTCTGTATCCAGCAAACCCAGCCAATGTTAAACAATTAAAAATGTGTTTTCCCACAGCGATATCACCTGACTGTAATTTGCATTGAAGTATATATTGCTCAAGTAGTATAGAAACTCTGCTGTGGATGTGCTTACAGTGGCAAACATAATCAATGATTTCTTCATGTCAGCCTTTCGAGCAATGGTGCTGCAATCATCCATTGTTCATTAAAGTCAATGTGAAGATAATGATTAAAAGAAGTAATACCGATGAAAACCTGCATGTTGCATAACAGAGTCAAAGGCCATCATGTGAGTTGAACAACGGGAAAGAAGGAGAACGAATTGAACAGATATTGTGAACAAAGAAACAGCCATAATAGCATTTTAAAGACAGACTAAGAAGGGAAGAGAAAGAGAAAACAATGGTAAAGATTGATAGATGTAAAAGCTTGTCTGCATGTAAAGAGGAACCTTTGGACCCAAACAAAGCTGAAGGAGTGAAGATTATAGAGGTTGATTCTAGTCCCTCGTTATTGCTGAATATTCCACTTGCACTGCAAGTAAGTGTGTTTTTAATTTATGTTTATACACATTTTTCTAGGTTAAAGGTTCACTCAGTAATGTTTTCTCTGTTTAAAATTATTTGTTACCTACTTTATTATCATATTACTTTTGAAAACGTATTAAAAAAATGTTTTTTCAAGTTTTTAATACACACATGAGATTAAGTATTCTGAAGTATGAGTATATATAAAGTATACCTGCTTTATTTTGGTGGCCGAATACTTTTGCATGATGCTGCTTTTTTCACACCACTAGGTGTCAGTATAAGTCCAAGACTGCTGACTGCTATATTGGCCAGTGCTAAATTAAAAAAAATATTTTGTAGAATTAGAGAATTAGTATTTGCAACACATATATATATTAAAATATCTATTTTTTTTATCAGAGATCATCTTTAAGATATAACTGTGTGTAATTTATGTAGAACACAAAATTCCTTACCTCTATTTTACAAACCCCATTTGTAATTCCTGAGGACAAATATGGTCAACTAGCTTCCCTTGTTGGCCTACAGCTTGACATCATGGCTCAACTCCTAATCATGCAAATAAAATAAAATCCAATAAAATCATGCATTTTAAGGCTTGGATGGTTCACTGCTTTTCTAAGAAAACCGTATCTAAAGATAACTAAGGTCATCCCTTAACTATTTCAGTGATTTAAAAATAAAACAGTTCAGCTTTCACAACAAAACAACTGTAGTGGGAAATACAAATATTTTAATATTTTTTGTTTCTTTATGCAGCATGTCTTGGTACAGTCCTCTCTATGTGCATTGGTTGTGGGTTTGCTAATTTACGAAGCAGAGAAAGAAAGAGTACTGGCCTATGTTCTCTTCAGTTCAGGTATAGCTACACTACTGCAAAGCTGGACTGGATCACGGTAATGTTGCATTTACTCTCACTCCCGTTCTGTTCCTTTCAGTTTAGACTGAAATAGATTTACTTCCATGTATCTGTAAGGGTAAATTCAATGTTACCCCTGCCCACAGCTTGCCACTGATCCAGGCTCCATCTTTGGATTTCCTGATCCCTGCCATGACCTTAATTTCTGCTCAGACAGGTGAGAATTAAAATGATTAGAATGTATATAGATACAGAATTTACATTATGAATACTAACTTTATTAGAAACAGCCAGCTAATGTTTGATTGATGCTCATTATTGTATTGTCTGGTAGGGTCGCCAATAGCCTGCAGGGGGCAGTGTATCAAACCCGAGGAGACTGTGGCCCCTGCACACCCAATAAGAGAGGTAGAGTGCTGTCCGTGGTGCTGAATATTCAGACCACCCCTCCACTATCTCTCACAATGTCCCACAGTAACACACAATAGCATCAGCTCCTAGTTATTAGCCATGTTTTACCAAATTTAAATATTTTGTAATATTTTCTTTTATTTTAGATCAAATATTTTTGATCAGATAGATTTGTGTGTGTAGATATGTGCAAATTTGTCTGCTCCTACATGTTTGTTTGTATGTGTGTGTGTGTGTGTTGGCATGGATGCAGTTGAGAGGCATGACTGTAGTTACAGGTATGGTACAGCTGGCTGTGGGTTTGACTGGCCTGGGTGGGTTTGCACTCGGACGGAGTAGACCATTAGTTCTGGCCCCTCTTCTCTGCATTCTGGGGTTCTCCATCTACAAGGAGGCAGCTCTGCTTTGCTCTGACCATTGGGGCATGGCTGCACTGTAAGAAGTCTCTGGGGTTATATAAATGTGTTTGTATTAATATTTTTCCTGTCATGTTATTTGCTCTTTCAAAAATGTGATTTTTAGCATTAGTAATGGATGGAGATAGTTTAGTTTAGCAAAATACAGATACAATGTGTCTTTTTATTTATATTAAACTGTAATTATATGTATTTATTTATTTATGTGAACTCAATGTGCAACAAAGATACACAAACACCAATAAAACAAATCATTTTATTTTTACAGGGCAGTTGCACTTCTGGTCATCCTGTCCCAACACCTGCACTCCTCTCTGCGGTCATCTGTGTTTCCAGTCTGCCGGAAGCTGTGTGTAAGTAGACCTTAAATTTGATCAACATCAAGAGATGCTATTTGAATTTAATATGACTTTGAGAGCCTATGCTGCATTAAAAAAAAGTTTTTACAACTTAAACAATGTTTTTTAATTTTTTATATTATAAGAAGACAGAAGACAGTCTTTCTTGTACCAGACCTTAAGACAGCTTAAGTCATGATTAATGGGATATCCTGTACTAGAGTTCTTTTACAGCTTTTAACCTGCAGTACATTAGACTGATGTTTTGCCTGTAAGAAGATTATACCATTGATCTGGGCAAAGTTTCCCAACGAGGATGAGCCTTGTGTTACAGAGATCTTTGGCTAAAATGTTCTTAATTTAATATGAGGTTGAATAAGGCTTTTTATGAGTGATCGTAAGCTCATATTGGAATCTTGCTTTTGGGAAATCCTTATTGGTGTTTAACTTCTGATTGGAACTAGACAGTGCTTGACTGTCTTTGAGTTAATTTATTTACGCATGGGTGATTATGTGTGTCTGTGACTCTGTTGGTACCTGTTGGGATTATACAGAGACCTCAAACAGTTTTGGAACTTAAGTAAACCTTTTATTGCATCAGGTAGCATAATTGAAAAGGAAGCGGCATCTGCAAACAAATGATGCTGATGACAATTTCTCAAAGCTAACTAAACTTTTATTTGTAATTTTGTCATTTAATTTTAACCTGCTGGTGCCACTTTTATTTTAGTGTGACGTCAGATTCCCTCATGTCAGTACCTGTAGAGTACATTTATATTGTTGGTGCTCTTTCCAGATACTTCTGTCTGTTATGGTGACATGGGCTGTTTGTGCTGCTCTGGAAAAGTGGGGACATGTTCATCTTTCCTCTGTGGCTCAGATACTTTCAACACAAAGAAATGACACCTTTATTCGGACCATGAACACTTCACACTCATCTGACATACTCTTTTCTAATCCCACTGTACCATGGCTGGACTTCCCCCTTCCTGGTATCTTATTTTTTACGTTTTTATCTCTAGTTAAGAAACACTCTCTTATTCAGAATTCCATGATTTTGCTGCATATTATGCATTCATTGTGTGCTTTTAGCTTCAGCACTCCCCCTGCTGTCTGGAAGAAGCATTGCGGCAGGAGTGGCTGGAGGTCTGTCTGCCAGTATTAGCTCTTCAGCTGTGTTCATGGTAGCAGCTAGGCTTCTGAAGGCTCCTGTGCCCCCAGCACATGCCTGTAACAGAGGCCTGTGTGTGGACGGCTTGGGAAGTGTTCTCACTGGCCTGATGGGGGCGCCAGTGGGTCTGTGCAGCAGTGTGCCTAACACAGGCATTATTGGGCTCAGCCAGGTAATGCTTTTACACCAACCTTGTGACTTGTTGTCAAAATCTCTTTTTCTGTTTATTGTAGCATCTCTTGTGTAGTTTCACCCTTATGCTAAAATGTTATGGTACTGGTACTCCCCTCCTGAAAAATTAACCAGAGATAGTTTTTAATAGCTCTGGATACTTAGAGTTAAGTTTAGTTATGTTCAAGTATCAGCTTTGTGTCACATACACAATAAATAAATTCTCACAAAATGTATTTATAACCAATATACTGAACCATCTGTTTATTTTTCACTAAACCCCTGTTGATAGAGTCCAGACATCACAAAAATATTAGGTTATGCACAAGTTAACAATTTAAAAAAATAAAATATACATGCATCATGGATGTGACAATAAGAACACACGTTTTCTGAGAGGCAACATACTTTAGGATTTCTGTGAATTAAAGTGAATAATGGATGAAAAATGGATGACTCTTTAAAAAACATAAAATAGTTATTTTATTTAAATTTTCATGTCCGTATTTATGGGAAATATAGACTGTTATGGATGTGACAATTGTGAAAACAGCTGACTATTAAACTGACTATTAAAAATCATACTTTAAACATAAAAAATACTTCATAACATCAAGAGAGGCCTTTTGACATTTGCATGGAATTGCCTATCTACAAATATTATGATTAAACTATGGTTACTGTAGTGTAATAACTTCACTGTAAAAAAATAGACCTCAACTCATAATTTTCTAGTGACTGGTCACATCGAAATTTTTCAGTTGGCACAAGTTATTTATTAATGTACTTGTGGCAATAGTTTGTTACATAAATTGACAGAACATGAATCACTGAATCAACTGAAAATTTAGACGCAAGTAACTACATAATTTTGAGTTGGAAAGATCTGAAATTTTTTAAGTGTATGGATACGGATATGGTTAAACCGTGGTTAATTTTTATACATGGTTTAATTTTTATTTCTTCGTTAAAATTCTAATTGAAAAAATAAGTGCAGGGATCTAATGTTGTATGTGGACAGCAAAGCTCAGATCATTTAGTCTTGAAATTGGATGAGAAATATTTCAATTCATATTGAAAGATCTGATGAGACATCTCTGAAACATCCCCTATGTCACATCTTTTCCTAATATCAAAAAGGTTTTCATTTGTTCTCCATATAATATGTATGAAATAAACATTTTAGTGAGATATAATTCATCATTTTTAATGTGTAATTTCTTTCTCTCTCCTTCAGTCTGGTTCCCGGAGCACAGTGCAGCTTGCCGGGGTGCTATTGTTAATTCTGGGTGTGTCTCCACAACTAGCTCAGATGCTCTGCTTAGTCCCTCTGGCCATCCACGGTGATTGTCCTTTAATCTGATTTACTGATACTCGCGGTGGTATTATTCGATCATAAACTGAGTTTTTGCCTCTCTCAGGTGCGGTGCTCAGCGTGACCACCACACTGGCAATAGCAACAGGCATAGCTTACTTCCAACATGCCGACGTGGATTCGGGACGTAATATTTTCAACATCGGCTTCACAGTGTTCATGTCATTGGCACTGCCGCGCTGGTTTACACTTCACTCCAGTTTCATCCAAACAGGTACGACAACCTGTATCGCAAAATGAATGGACCGTTCATCCAGTACGCGTTAATGCGCTCAGTGACATTCGTGACGCATGCGTAACGCATGCGTCACGAGGACACGGAGTCTTAACGTTCAATAAATAAATAAACAGCAGAAAAAGTAAAGTAAATAAACAAGAACTCCTCTCTAGTGTACTTATTTTTATATGCATTTATTTGAATGTGTGTGCATTTGTCAATTTTCATCTTGTGTTCAGGTGCACCCAGTGTCGATGTTCTTCTCCGGTCTCTTTTAACATTACCCGTTTTCTTTGTGGGGGTTTTGGCTTTTCTTCTAGAGCACACGGTTTCAGGTAAGACAACAGTTTTACAAGATCATTGAACACAAAAAAGCTTTGATTTAATGCATATTATTTTGGGGCATTTATAGGAACCATGTCTGAGAGAGGTCTTGTATGGCACGAAGGCACAAAGAGGATTCAGTCTCTGGCTGACCATCAGCATGGATACAGCCATAGCCCAGACCCAGTGTATGATCCACCTTCACCTTTAAGAAAACTGCTGGATCTGCCTGGACTCAGAACCATCCCCTTCTGTGCCTGCAGAACAACATCTGTTGAAGAAGTGACTGTAACTGTTCCAGAGATGTCTAATTTATTAACCCACAGGGATGCTGCCTGAATTTTTGTATTTCGATTTTCAAATTGTTTCTAAACAGTCAATTTATGGTTTGTTTGTTTGTGTTTTGTATATATTGTATTATGTTTATGACTGTCATTTATTAATATCTGAGAGCACACCTTTTTTATCAGGAATTTATTAATAAGACAAAGACACATATTTCCATAATCTTTAATTCTGAAAAATAGATCTTTAAATAGTTTTACAAATATTATATAATTTCTGACATCTTTAAGTAAAATGTAAATAATGCCACAAAACAGATAAATACAGTAAGTTGTATGGGAAATTGAGTATTACTGCATAAAGCACACATAAGGACTACATAAACTGGCATAAACTCTGATGCTTATAACATTGCTACAAATCGAGTAAACATAATTTTTCTAATAAAGCCTTGATAAAAGTTATGTGTACTCAAACCCTTATGTATGCTAGATGGAGAAATACAGTGTAAAGTGTGACCATTAAATAGTTGATTAAGTTGGGAAAGACACTTCTTTTTAGTGAAAAAACGTAACTGACCATATAAATGAAAGCTAAACAGTTATGTCCTGAAAGAACAACAGGTTTCTATGCAGTATAAGACATTTTCCTGATGTTTTTCCCAGCTGTAAAAGTGTAAGTTTCTGTGGGTGTGTTTGTGTACCTTCCAATCTCATTTCTTTTCTAACAGAACTTCCTTATCCATTTCAAACCTTAACCTTATAAGGCAGCGTTGGCCTGATATCCTGTGGTTGAGTCATTGCTTACCTGAGTATGAGCAAATTCATCTATACTTTACCTCAATGACTATAATGATGTGTTTAGTAAACATGTTACAGAAAGAGACACAGAAAGACAAATCTGAGCAAGAGTGTGCGCGTCTTTGTATATTTGTGAGAGTGTTCCAGTGTAGGCAGTATAGAAAACCCCTTTAAAAAAGTGTTAGATTTTTTTTTACACGTGGGTTTTAAAGAATCCATTTCATCCATTCAGGGTCAAAAATGATTCTGTCCTTCAGAAATTTTCCCTAACTTCACTCTCTCCGTTAAGTCTTTTCATGTTTCCTTCTTGTAGACACTTCCATCTAAATTTTCGTGTAGTTTCTCCCCGAACACATCCTATATCCAGCAACATTCTCATTTCCTCCTCCTCGTCTTCATCTGTCATTGTCCATCATGCTCCAGGGGTGAAAATGTGTTGGGTCCAGCACATGAGTCCCAACCCAGTGCAGAAGTGAGGAATACCAGTGTATCCCCACAGCCTGATGTCCAACTGGCCCACCCCAGCTATAAAGTACCCTGAGTGGGCCGAAAGCCCAGTGAGCCAACCACTGCTGGTCTACGGCCGCGTAGCAGGAGGACACGATGCCATTGACCACCACTGTGCCGTGGCGGGTAAGCGGAGCGAAAACGCCCTTGTCCTCCTGGATTTGGATCCTAGTGACCCGGGACAGGTGTCCCTGCTGTCCTTGTGTGGACACCACACACTGACCTGGCCGCACATCGCTGGCGTATACAGATCGTAGCTCGCCGCTGGCTACAGACCCCGAGCAGTTCCCCACGGACACAAACAGGAGATGGGCTGCTGTTAAGGTGATCGTAGCACCCGAGTCTGTTTCAATGCTGTAAAACTGCTTCTGTACGGTAGGATCTCGGTCCAGGAAGGCGATGACTTCGCTGTAGATGAGCGGCCCACTGCCGTCGCTCTGTGATGATGCAAGCACTTTTTCTCCAGGCTGTAGGCTTTCCATGGACCTCACGCTACCATCCTCAACTGTGACATATGCCGATGCAGGGAAACAGCCCCCGGTCTTAGCAGCTACCGAGTGATCTGAGGGAAAATTCAGATAGAGAACATTATGACCAATAAACAAGTTAGATAAGTTGGTCTTTTTGTGACTCCTTTACAAAGAAAATGTGCCAAAGGCCATGCGGGCTGTACCTATGTAATGGGTTGCCTGAAATTAAAGTTCAAGTTTGGATTGTTCCAACATAAACATGGCACAACGCCTTCCTTAGATTAATCTTCAAACGTCTTTAAATTCCTTTTAAGACTATGAACATGACTCAGCACACACATATTCAAGCACAGCAGACCGCTCCTGCTCTCGTAAACACATAAAAATCCAATCAAACTCCAAGTCACAGTGGCAAAATAACCCGCCGTGTGCAGGCAAACATTTCAAACGCCATCCTTCAAGCTAATTAGTTTTCTCTTTTCACACAACTCCAGTCAGAAGGTAAAAATGCAATAAAAGCTAATAAATAACCACTTGATTGAATCTCAGCTCTCCACGTCTCCTGTCCAACAGAAGTGACTGAGGTCAGAAGTTGTTAATGCGTTAAAGAAACTGGAATGAGTCTTAAGTCTCCGTTGAGTCCTATGCAAATATTTGGGAAAGGTAAGTACCAAGGCCAGGTGATAAGACAGGTTATGATAAGACATCTGAGAAAGGCAACAACAGAATTGCCATCTGGAAAACAAAGAAGCTAGTTAATCATCTCAGGGAACTTTAGCAGCCAGTCCTGCTTCTTAAGTCACACATTCCCTCTTTCGCATACACGCACCCACAAGTTCATATAGAGTAAACATGATCTGATACTCCCAGTGCCCCAACAAAGACTTTCTCACTATGTTTTTAAATGAAACAAATTTCTGTCTTATACATCTTTTCTGTCAATTGCTTTACCACAACAGTATTGATCCAAACCATGAAAAATATCTTAAATATCTGGTTTCGACCAGAGCCACACTGTGGATTCCATAGGATTAATCTGATCATTTCACATTTTCTTTTATTTCAACTGAATCCAAGTGTTTGAAATGGGGAAATAACAACTCAGCCAGATAAAGAACACACCTATAGGACTTTGATAAAGCAAAGGCAGACAACGGGTCTTGCTTGTGTTTGCACGCTCTATCAGACAGATAACAGAAGTGCCTCACAAATGTCCACACAGAAGTCCCATTGCCCACAAGCAGTGGTGAAATTCTCCACAGACAAAAACTGACACAGTAAGGTCACAAAACATAAATATGTGCAACTTTTATATGCTTTCAGTGTGTATGTGTAAGTGAGGAAATGTTGTAGAATGCATTAAATGTTCTTAAATAAAATTGACATTAAAGGTATAGTTCACCCAAAATATACATTTTGTCATCATATATTACCCTCATGTCATTCAAAAACTGTATTAAACATCATTCTTCTGAGGAACACTAAAGACGATATTCTGAGAAATGTTTTTATGGTTTTATGTCCTTACAATAGAAGTCAAAGGGGGTCAGTGTTGTTTGGCTACCAACATTCTTCAAAATATCTTCTTTTGTGTTTTGCATGCAGGTCATACACTAAAGTACACCCTTTGTCTTCCAGAGGGACAAATAAAGTCTTCTTCTTATATGAGTATATAATAATTTTTATATAATAACTTTTAACCAAACTCTAATAACAGCCCAACAGACTGATCTACTCCACAAAAAGTGATAATTTAGGCCAAACAATAGAAGACTAAAAGGGTGCACTTTTACTTGCCGTTTGTCTGGCCAATAATTTGGTCTCTGGTGACTCGGAGAGAGGCAGGTGTTTAAGGTTTAATGATGTGGTCTGTTACCTTTTTGTTACGTTCATCCCAAGTCTAGCACTTATCTCACCCAAACTAATGACAACTGACCACCTTCACCACAATAGGACACCTACACCTATCACCCTGGATATTTCATCAAGTGGGGCCTACAACTGGGAACTGACAGTACAATCATATGTTTCAACAAAATGTATAATTGTTTGGAGAGCCAGGCATTTGTCTAGTTTTGACCCTATAATAAAGCTAATGTGATGTGTACAGTATATTACAAATAGTGTGAGAGACATGTTTTCAGTCTCCTACCTGATTTCACACTGCAGTGGACATGACTTTTGGACTCATAGTAGACCCAATCAAAACCAGCCTCCACTGCTAGACGTGCCAACATGCCGTATTTATTACGGTCGCGATCGGAGGTTGTGATATCAACAGCTCTGCCCTCATAGTGCAGTGAATCTTCAAAGTGATTACCATCTTCATCCCAGCCCTCAGTCACTCTGAGCTTCACGCCGGGCCACATGTTCATCACAGAGATAGCCAGAGCGTTCAGCTTATCTTTACAGCGCTGTGAATGCAACACAGAAAAATGTTTAAACCTGGGTTACGTGGAACACCAAGATGACCCTTCATTTCATTTTGCAAGAACTTTCCACAAGATCTTAAAGTTATAACTCCAAAGGGCTAATCAGGTTACAAAGAAAAACAACATAACAATGACCACCTAACAATGAACTGATGATTGTGGAATAAAAATAAAGCACATTATAAAGTTTTAAAGGGCATAGATCACTGGGTTAAAGTGTACAGTAAGAGTTTTATAAACATTATAGAAAACATACATTACGTTACTTTACTAACTTTGAACAATTTTAATTGTAAAAATATATATTTGATCATATTACAAGACATTTTTAGTTTAATTCCCATGTGTTTACCCTATTTTGTGGCTCCACTGTTTAACAATTAATAAAAAAAATAAAATGAACAAAAATGGATTTCTGTCTATATAAACTAAATTTGTGCAGTCGCTTCGTCCACATTTCCTACAAACATGTCATTGTTACTGTGTTAGTTTATAATCCAGGCACCTCTCTTATATGCATACAGAGTTTGTTTTTAAAAGCGCCCACGTAAAACATTACATAATATGACCAAATTATTGAATCATGAGGAGAACCGACAGATGCTTCAACCCACAAATACAGACCGAGTTATTTTTACCTTCCCACAGGTATTTTTCATTGACCAAGGTACAAAATGTGTCCAATATATTAAGAGTGATTCACTTCTGCTCGTTTAACCTAACCACATTCACCACCCTTTAAAATACACAGAACATTTTTTTTCTTTCAACAGCAAATTCGTATTTTAAGAACGGAGACAAGAGCACATTGTCAAAATAGAATACTATTTCAGACAGCCTGCTCCATGCTCCATTCGGAAATTAAATAAGATTCAGAAAGATCCATAACTCGTTATTATTTATTTAATTAAGTTAAATACGCTTTGCATTTTGTTTACAAATTCTATTTTTATTTTAAGTTTTAAAACAAGTAAAGCTTAGAAAGAATAATTTGATCATGAACGACCTCCTCCACCTGTTCTAGAAACACCTGCTTCTACTAGAATTCCTGAGTGGAGTAACATTATTAATTAAATGACGATTACCTGAAAAACTTTGTTGTTATTATCATTTTAATTGAGTGTAAAATATTATTTTGGATAAAGTGCATAATTTGGATGAATAGCCAATGTTATTGTTGAGCTCCTCCGGAAAGTTAAATATGCACACCTTCTTCTATAAAGCTTAAAGTAGATTTAATTCGGATTATGACAAATCGTGTTAACATTAGCTTGTGTGAGTGGTGCCTGGTTGTAATTTACAAAACAAACCGCCGTCAGCAATCAATTCCTCTGAAAGCTGCGAGGATCGATGAGGACTGAGCAAAGGGCGCATCGGTGCGCAACAGGTCTAATGCGCTCGCAATCAAATCAAAGCTACTGAGTGTCTTCTAATGGGCAGGTAATTGAATTCATTCCCGTTGCATTATCCAAGCGTTGCTCACCTGCGTCATGAGTCGATCCGCACCTGACTTCTCCTCATCTTTGAAGATGATATCGGGGTTGTAGTTCGGTGTCAGCTCCTTAAAGCGCTCAGAGTCCTTGGTTATTTTGCCCTCGTATCTTCCGCTGGCTCCTAGTGTCTTTTCGGCTACTTGCGGACTAAACTGCTTGTAATTAAGGGGTGTCAGTTTCTGCGGAGGCCGCCTTTTCCCATATCCCCTCCCCGGTCCACAGCCCTCGTTAACAGGTGCGAAAATCAGGGCGCAGCCGATGAGGAACCCAAACACCACGGGGAGACGCATTCCACCCCAACGCGCCGGGCACTCGCACGGAGTGGTACGGTGGCACAGCTCGCCGATCAATCACAAACTACCCCCCAGTAGATCCTTATTCCCCCCACGGGGTAAAAGATGGGGGGTGGAGAATGAAATGTCTACTTCTTTATCACCCTTATTCTCGTCATCGTCAGTGCGTAAAAGTTAAGTCGCTTTACGCAGAGGCTGTCATGGAGAGATGGCGAAAAGATCCAGTGATACCAAGTGTTCAGTGCCCATACAACACGAAATGTTGGTCTCTCGAGAAAAACATCGACATGAGAATGAGCAGGCAAGTCCATTTATTTATCTAACAAATTCTAAGCGAGAGAGATACGATGTAAACTCCGACGCTGGCTAGGATTACTGTCAAGAGAGACCGTTGTTGTCTTTGAATGAGCTCCTTTGGCGAACGTCTTCAACTTGAGTCGGAAATTAAAGTGATCTTCTGAGTTGCCACCGGCGCACTAAGACCGCACCCTGCCAGTTTTTTGCCCCTCTCGATTCCTGCCTACCACTCCTCCCCACGGGTCACATTGGGTGCGTCGTATACCCACCGGCTCTCTCTAGCTTCACAGCGCCTGACTGGGCAAACACAAATCTCAGGAACGAACTGTGGACTCAGGCGCTCCCATTCATAGATCCACAAATAGAGCGCTAGGGAAGGAGCCTGGCTACTCCTCAAACAAACGTGAACGCGTGTTGCCCTCCCCTCCTCTCTGTCCATTGCATTAATACGCTCAAGGAAACGCACTCGACTAGACGTTGGCGCATTTATTTGAATTATTTAATACTTTCATTATTTCAACTTGAATAGTTTTTTAACTATTCGTTGATCAGAAGACAGTAGTCCGTTTGGGTTGGTTGACAGGTGTAACAATGTTGTTTATGAGATTGCATAAAATTGCTATGGCTATGAAAATGAAACAAAAGGCGACAAATCATGACTGCAGTGGCTCTTTAAATGTGATATATGAATATTTGGCTTATATGTCTTCAGGGTCCTAATTCCATGCATATCAATTGCTCAACAGCTCAGATATGAACAGAAAGGGCAGCAGTGTGTGGTGAGGTATGAGGGTTTAACTGTTCTAATTGCAGATGAAGTTAGTAAAGAGCAGGTCTATTCTACTGAGAGAAGACGCTCCACCACACAAGTGATGACTGTGTGGATGCAGCCAGCGGTCAGCACCTTAAGAACAGATATATCCATGAACTCAAAGTCTGTTCATGTTCGAGGCAAAGGAAACAGACCAGAAGTCTTCCAAATTAGCTCTGCAAATATTTGCCGGAAAAGGGTCTAGTGGTTTTGTGCCCATTTCAAAAGCAAATTTAACAGACGTGGTGTTTGGTGTTGATTTATTTATTTTTATTATTTACGTCTGTAAATATCAA
Source organism: Beaufortia kweichowensis (assembly GCA_019155185.1). Taxonomy (NCBI): domain Eukaryota; kingdom Metazoa; phylum Chordata; class Actinopteri; order Cypriniformes; family Gastromyzontidae; genus Beaufortia; species Beaufortia kweichowensis. The sequence continues at coordinate 14,590,491 of CM032799.1, forward strand.
AGTATTTTAGTTCCTGGGTTGGTGTATCCTCATTTGGAACAGAGAGTTAAAGGGAGTAATTGAGACACTAAACACTACTGTCACTTTTACACTCTCCATGAGCATTTGTTCATTGGGTCCACTTATCCTGCCGTACAGACTTGTGAGACTTGATGCATTTTACTGATGGCTCTTTTTTATTGTCAAATTATTAGTTTTCCCTTCAAATGATAAAACAATGTCAAATATGTATGATGAAGTGCAATTAACATATAATTGATTAATCTTATTACAAAGAAAGAAAAAAGCCTCACATGTTTAATGCTATTCTTTGTGCACATACTCCAGCTATGTAAGAGCTGTTTGCACATTGAGACCTGGGTTCAAGTCTGACACTATTAAACTCTCCTATTAAAACTTTACTGCCCTATATAATAAAGGTGAAAAATACTGAATGTTATTTATTCAATTTTCGATTGATATCCTGGAACATATTCATATGTCACTCATTATAAATTGCATTGTGTTATGTTTTGTGTGGTCAATTATTGGCTCCCAAAAACAACATACTGTTGAAATTAAAGAGACATTTACATTTTTCCCTGCATTTTCATCCCATGTTTTACTATTTTGATTATTGTAATGCCTATGCAGTTAATGATACTTTTAATACATTTAAAAGCTTTTTTAAGACTTTTTGTTTTTTCCCTTTTTATAATAAACACTTCTGGTATTGTGTAATTTAGTGTTAAATTTATAATCTGTGTCCTGAAAAACTTTGTAATAGTTTGTAATACTTTGAAATATGCACAATGTGAGCTACAACATATTCAATAAATTATAATCACTAAGATTCTATTTAATCATATCTCACAGGTAAAGTTCATCCCCTAACTGAGAGGATGGATGTTTTTCTCCGCAAGCGCACGAGGCCTCTGAGAACCAGGTACTTAAAAGCAACACCAGCATGCATGAATGGAATGTAAAGATGAACTTGTTTTGAAGTTTTTGCATCTTGATGTGGAGATACAATTACAGAGCGTGCGGATCCCACGGAGTGTGTCCTCTTCCCTTTGATGGACGTAAATAAAGCCACGGCTCCTAGCGGGCCTGCCTGTTGACAATGCTTCAGAAGTGGTCAGATTCAGACAGAAATCCCTTCTGCCCTCAAGAAAAGAGCCCACGTCCTTTAAGGCAGTGCTTCAGCGGCTGTTCCCCGTCAGCCGGGCGATGGCAGTGGTTCAGACGCCAGCCCAGGCTCTTTTAGCATGAGTCTATTGATGTAGCAGAGTTATTAATTTGCCCTGTGAAATAAGAGGACACCAGGGCCAAAACAGAGAGAGATGGGTGCCTTTCAAATAATGCCAGCCAGAGAGTCTTTCATCTGCTGTCAGTGGGGTGAGTGAACTGGGTCTGCTGGGTTCTCACATGGGCACCAGGGCTACCCACGGAACTAACCAACAAAGGGTGTGCAGGAAAGAGGGAGAAGGAGGAGAGAGGAGAGAGAGGGAGAGCATGGGCAAATTGGTGTTTCTCCACTATTAACTGGTAAACAACTCTGTTTTTAGTTGTTTTCGTCCTTCGGAATGGCGTTCTTGTGGATTGCGGTGGGATTCGGTGTTCTCAGCCGCTCTTTCACTCCCCTCAAGGTAATGGCAGTTCTTTCCTTCACCACTTCCTGCTGTCCCTAACAACCTCAGGGCAACTGTACCATACACCTCGTAGGCTGCACTCATACCTCATTTAACCAAGGGCCAAATTACATTTTTGGTCCATTTCCTCACAGGGAACCTGAATCCCAACCTCTTTCCTAGGAGGTTTAGGTCCAATCCGAAGTCTCTGGAGGCCACAGAGGTTCCCCTGTTTGGGCTGGACGAGACCGAGTTTGTTCACGCATGCAAGAAACTGCACATCGTCATTGACCGATTACTCCGTTTCTCCACATGCAGCTGAACACGAGGAGCGGTCGGAGCAGTCATAGTTGGAGCGAGCAGGGAAAAAATAATACCAGAGATGTATAAAAGCAGAGGCTAAAAGCAGCCTGAGCTAGCCGCCTGCTAAAAAAACAAAGCACTGCCCAGGGGACGAGCACAGGGTCGGGCAGCGTGGACCGGACTCGCCACAGCCGCGTCTCCACACGTTAGTCCTCCTGCCAAATGGCTGTAATTGAGGCCTAAAGTCAAGAGCCATGAATAACTCAATGCATCAGTCCGTGGGACCTCCCCCCGTATGTTTCTCTGTACCTTCATAACCTGAAACTAACCTTTTTTTATTGACAATCCCAATCCCTGCTCACTTCCACATGCCATTCTGACCTTTACTCTTAGGTAAATATTTCGTAACAGTTCCGGGACGAAATGAAAGTTGGTTTGTAGTTTTTCTTTCTAGAGGAACTTTTTTGTTTAACCTCTGTTGAAACTTTCTTTTGTGTGTGGGATGAAGGAATTTTTGATGCAGCACATTTCGCTGTCTAATTCCGATGTATCGGCTGAATTTAAAGTAAGATGTGGGCCCTGCTACAAGAACAACATGAAGTCAACGCATGAGGTTCATAGGGATTATAATAATTATAAGAATTATTATTATTATAATGAAGATGTTTGTTTAGGCGATATTTGTGGATGGATGCATCCATGCTAATGGCAGCGTTAAAGATGAAGTAGGGCACATGCTGCACATTTCTGCTTGTTTATTGGTCCTACTGGGTTCTCCTCTCAGGCTTCAGAGGCCTGGGCTGCTTTTTTCCTGCACGCATGCCACAGCTGTGGTCACTGTGGTGATGTTTCACTGCTCAGAATGGATTCACCAGCTCAAAAACGTTCTTATTATATTTATATTTTACTATACCGCTGTTGCTCCTGCCAGCTGTGTACTGGCTAACAGCCTGTTTCCTTTAAATAGGCTGTGACAATATGATTAAACAGCTAAAACTAAGGTAAACATCAACATGCGTTGCCCAGTATTGACATTGAGACCACAAGAAAACAATGCTGGATGCTTTCGGGCTCCACTTTTCGCTGACAGGGATCGGACCAGAGAAAAAGCAAAAAAAATCTAAGTGAGTGAGATAATAAAGGGTTAGTTCTACCAAAAACGACAATTCTGTCGTCATTCGCTGTTGTTATGATTGTCTTTCTTCTGAAAGAGAAAGAGATGTTCTTTTTTCCAAACAATAAAAATGAATAGAGACTGTTGTTAGTCACTAACATCCTGCCCAAAATAATCTTTTGTCTTCCATGTAAGAATAAAAGTCATCAACATGAGGTTGAGTTGACAGTAAATGATGACAGCAGTTTTATTTTCGGCTGAACTGTTTATGTAAATTGCAAAATATGAGTAAAACTGTCAAGTATTGACAATACATCAGACTCATCCTTTGCTTCATTCCGAGGTAGAATCCAGGAGGCATAAATTAAAAGCCATGAAAGGAAGGTGAGAGAAGTAGACGATTGCGCAATTGCATCAAAAGCGGGAAACAAAGAGGAAAAGACGGAACAGATCCTGCGTGTCCATGTTGTACGGGTTTGTCTCGTGATCTTCTGTGGGATGCCGCTGTCACCCCGGCTGTGGCGAGTTGCTGTGGTGCTGCTGCTAGCTTCAAAGACTGCAGGCCTGCCCGCAGCCCTAATTACAGGCTGCTTGCTTGGAGCTGGGGACAGGCTAGCGGAAAGTGTGCGCACTGCGCTCCAGTGGCAGCGAGCTGACGCGATGAAGGGAGAGACAGCATCTTACCATCTTACCATCCTATCTTGCCCAGGCCTGGAGGGAGGCAGCTGGATGTTATAGTGTATTTAGAGCTGTAGCTGGAAGTTCTGGGCCCTTAGCAGGATCTCTTTCTCTGGGCCGAACCCTAACCTTTTTTGGTTAAAAATAAACAAAAATCAGTTATTGTGCAAGTATATAAAAATCTGTGGGAAGCTTATAATAACGATTTACAATTTGAGTTGTCGGGAAAGATTTCACGGGAAATCTCAGTTTGACGTCATTTGACCTCATGCTAAGTAAATATAAGTAACCTGCAATTTCGTGTTTTGAACAGAGGTGGCGATATGGAGGAAATAGTTATAAACTACAGTTTAATGTGGTCTTGTGAATGTACACATTCTCCAGTGCTCATGCCACTTACGCATGGACGACCTGAGACTGAATTCAGCTTCATCTCTTAATACCAACAGAAAATACAATTTTATTTAGTATTTTTCTCATCAAAAGTTTCTGTCTCTGTATATTTACAACCAATTTTTTATCTCAAACTTAAAAGTGAGTGGAGGTACAATGGAGTGGAGGTGGAGGTATTTGACACACACCAGGGTCATGTGATAATTTAATTGCCGTCCGATTCCAAAACTCTCAGTTTATAACAGGTAATCATTCTGAAAGTCATTAATAAATCCCTTAAAATATAAATTTGACCCTCGAAAGCCACCGTACAGATGTGCATTTTTAGGTGCACGGGATTACAAACTCACACATCCATCGTAAATATATCTTCATCCGAGTGCTTGAGTTTTAATCACTGAGGAGCCGTGTTAACTTGTTTTCACAGACATCTTTATGAGAAACAATTACTGTCCGAATAGGGCTTTAGTGTCATATCTTTAGTTAAAGCTGTATGTAGAAGTTTATTAATCAAACATCTTAAGGGTGAGATTATTTCTTTCACATGGTGACTATGGATTATCATTTTGTTGGAATTTAGCTTATTTTAACCACTATGATTAGCATTTCATATCTTTGGATCCTACAGGAATAGCTATGGGTCCCTCTGGAGCTGTGGGCATCTAGAATCATTCCCACCTTTCACCTCATTACTGGCGACCCTGAGTCAACAGCTATAGGATATAGTCCCAGTGTGTGGTTGATACATGTAGCTAGTTATTTCCTTAGTTTAATGATTTAGTGGACACTGCGACAGTTTTCATCATCACCGTTCACTAAAAAATGATCATTCCACAAGTTCCCCCCTTATATCATTAGCACATGGCATGACGATGAATCGGTTTATTATCACGGTCACATCCCGCCTGGGCTATTAAATGCTGTTTATGATAGGCACTGGAGCATAAAGGTCCTATTTTTGCTAATTTTACCCTCTTCCCTGTCTGTCTTCAGGTCCCCTCACATTCCCTGTCTCACCTATATACAGAGGGAGACCCACAAGCGTGCTGTATAGCTAATCTGACCACAGGTAAACACCGTCTTACCACAGACATGTTCACTTAGTGCTATAATGGACAAAAATACCACATGGCAATGAATGCGCACTCACACACCAGTGTACACGAAGCAGACTGACTGTTTGTTGCTCTCAGACAGTGCTTATATCGTTCAGGGTTTTCCAAGAAAGACCACAATCTGATTCATGACAAATTTTCTGTTTGTGTGTATATTCAGTGCCTTACAGTCATTTTTCTCATAGCTCTTTCGACCGAGGCAAGAAATGAAGAGTTAGTAAAGGAAGGAAGGTGAATTTAACAGACACAGAATTAAGTTGCTCTGTGATAGGACGAAGTTCAGGATATTTACAGCCGACTAATATTTACTCAGGTCACACTCTGTGATTTATTATTTCTTTATTATTTTGTTTAGCAATGGTCGGCTAGTACCTTCATGCTCTATATCCCGCTGAGCACGGTATATAATCTTAAACTTTTCGAAGGAAATCTGCTGCCGCTACAGTTGACTGCTGTGGTTTGAAGGCCACAGACACATCCCTAAATTACATATTTCTTTTAAAGGCTTGATATTGCTTCAAAAGACCATGGCTTCAAATGATCTGGTCCTTTAAGACATTAGCTATTAATACCTACTAGATTTGCATTTCCTGAAAAAATAGGCCAGTGCTTGAAAGCAAGCAAAAGAGCATTGTTAAAGTTCAGGTTAGCTTAGACTGAAACTTATCACAAATAAGTATGCAAATGCAGATATAGGAAGAAACCCCCCCAAAAAAAATTGCTGCCACTTTGACTGGATGGACATCTTAAACTTTTTTTAATGCATGTTGCATAAAAAATTAATGCTTTTTAAACTTGCACAGCAATGGGTTTTTTTTTTTTTCAATTTACTTACACCCTCATCCTATATGTATTTGATTAGTTGTCATATGATATTTTACAATAAGCAATGCTGTTTGAAGTTATCAATGTGCCAATGTGACACAAATTTGATAAATAAGCTCAAAATATGAATTGTTTACTCTTATAATAATCTTATATCGTTTCACAAAAGGAGACATTAACTAATTGGAATCATGTGAATACTTTCATAATGGATGTATATGCTTTTGGAAGTAAAGTAAATTGTTTTTAATTGATTGTTTTTAATTGAACTGATTGTTTATTAAATCATTTTACTTGTTTTTACTTTAAGTGAAGTCTGTGGTTAAAGCTGATGTTTAATATTTAATATTTTTAAACCCTAACCTGAGGTAATATTTCTGTCAATACAGTGCTACATTGCAAGCACTATAATTGAAAGAAACAAGATGGTTATTTTTGAGTGAGTTCACTTGGTTGTGTAATCTAGTATATCTTCAAATGAAAAAGCCAAAAGGTAACATTAAGTTATTACATAGGGCCAAAATGAGTGGAAAAATCCACTTTTATATTTTTGGATATCTACAAATAATCAGACTTTTATTTCCACATATAGATCTGGGTGGAGGCATTCTCTGCAGACTCACAATTGAAAGTTGAATTCAGAATAGGAAGGAAAGTGGAGGAGGCTCATTGAACAAACTTCATGTTCACAAAAAGATTCAAATCAGGAGGAAGTAATAATGGCAACTCCCATGCAGCCGCTGAAACTTATTGGTACTCTTGTGCTAGCGTGTGCTAACAGTCCCGCCTCGACCGCAATTTGTCATCAGCGCAATCAGTGACCAGCGTACTGATGCACACAAACCAAAACATGACTCTGTGATCTTCATGTTAACGGCTAGAGGTTCAATCACGCTAGTTCTAATACTTCTGTAGGAACAACAGAACTCACCGGATTTAGCGTTTGATCAGAAGGAATAATAATGACTGTTATTGTCTTCTCTGTTAATGTTATTGTCTTCTATGCTTCTGTCAACATATCTTTAATCTCCACAAAAACACCCTTCCTGGACAAATTATACTTCTGTTAATTTAGAGAAGAGTAAAGAAGAGGAAGAAAATGAGTAAAAAATCAAAGGCTTTGTAGAGTAAAAGAAAAGGGGGGCCTGGTGGAAAGGAAGAGCTAAATGAAGTAGCATTTCATTAGCATTTCAAAAATGGAAGACAAATAGAGAAATGACTGTTCCAGTTAATGGGGACTGGAGCTTGCAATGCTCCAAAACAACATAAAAGCACCCTAGAAGTATTGTTGATGTGGTTCGTTGTGAGCTTTGTGTGAAACAGACTGAATTTTTTTTTTTTTATCTGAGCTCTTTTTGGTGTGTTCATGAGAAGTAATGTGAATTGTACAGTATGTACATTTGAGTTGGACTAATTTCACTTAACATGTTAAATTTAAGATATTTAACATTATTTAGATCTTTTTTAATCATTTTTTAATTTGAGGTATTTTTATAAATAACATTAACATTCGCATTTTTAATTAATTCTTCATGTTTATTGTTAATTTAAATTTAAATAAATTTATTCTTGAGTCTTAGACCTTTTCATCAATATATAGTTTGTCATGATTAGATTAGAATTTAACTATGAAATATTAAACTGAAAAGTGAAATAACCTAGTTAACTAGTCTGAACTACAGTTGTGGACAAAAGTATTGGCACCCTTGGTAAATATGAGCAAAGACAGTTGTAAAAATAAATCTGCATTGTTTCTCCTTTTGATCTTTATTTTTAAAAATCCACAAAAATACAATGTTTCATTAAAGAAAACCAATTGAAAGTGAGGGGAAAATCACATCATGAAAAAAATGTTTTTCTTAAATGCACGTTGGACACAATTACCCTTTTTGTCGGCACCCTTTCATTTAATGCTTTTTACTACCTGAAAATTGCTCAGAGTCTTCTCTTATAATGTCTAATGAGACTGAGGAATTTATGGCAAGTGATATTAGGCCATTACTCCATACACAGTTTCTCCAGATCCTTCAAATGTTGCTGCTTTCTCCTCTTTAGTTCAACCCACTAATTTTCTAAAGGGTTCAGGTCAGGGAACTGGGGTGGCTACGGCAGGACCTTGATTTTGTGATGATTTTGTTTTGTTTGTGTTTGTTTTTAATCAATGTGCTTATGGAAGATCAAACCACTGCCTATAATAAGATCTCTAGTGGAGGAATTCAGGTTTTAATTTATTTTCTTTTGGTATTTGAAAGAATCCGTGATGCCATGTATCTGAACAAGATGCTCAGGACCTCTGGTATAAAAGCAGGTCCTTAATAATAAATATCCGGCTGTTATTTAACTGTGGACATAAGGTCACTTTTTATCCATTTGTGTACCAAACCTGTCTTGTGTTCTTGCTGACAAAAAACTCATCTTTAGTTTCATATGGCCATAGAACCCAGTCCTGCCTGAAACTCCAGTACGGCAATTGAATATTAGAGATTTTTTGCATGAGAGCAATGGATTTGTTTCTTTAACTGTGTCCCAAACAACTTGTTGTGATGGAGCTGCTGTTTTCCTTTATGTTTCCTTTATTTAAGCTTTCTGACCCCACAACTAATTTCTGCAGGTTTTCATCTGTGGTCTTTGAAGAGTCTTTGGCCACTCAATTTATGTTAATTGCTTTGCATTAAGACAATATAGACACACGTCCTCTTTCAGGCAGATCTGCAACATCCCCAGTGGATTAAAACGTCTTAATTGTTACCCTGATGTTGCAAATGGGAATTTTTATTATTTTAACTATATTTATTATTATTTCCTTAATGCCACTTTCTATTTTTTGTAGCTCAGCAATTATGTTTTTTTTTTGCAGACTGAAACCCATTATATTATTTCATTTTACCCATCGTGATGAAGGATATTTGGCCTTTGCTTTACTTAATATTTATTATTTTGTGAAACAGAAAGTCATGACTGGGCAACATCATGTTTCTAATCACAATGGTGTGCTAAGAAAATGTAAGAAAATATACTTCAGAGAAATTTTACTCACAAGTATTTCTAGGGGGGCCAATAATTGTCCAACGCTTTGCATTTAGAAAAAAACATTTTTTTCATGATGTGATTTTTTCCCCCACTTTTAATAGTTTTACTTTAATAAAACGTTGTATTTTTGGGCATTTTTTAAAATAAAGATCAAAAGGAGAAACAATGCAGATTTATTTTTACAACTGTCTTTGCTCATATTTACCAAGGGTGCCAATATTTTTTGTCTACAACTGTATTTGTTCACAAATCAGACTGATCCCATCCTCAAGTTCAACCCACTGACTCTTTCAGATCACAGCTGTTCTCAAGTTAACAAGAACAGAACATAATTAGCGAATGACAACTTGATGATCATGCGGCTTCAAAAGACTTATGAACTACTTATGGTTTCAAAAGTATCACGAAATACTTTTCTGATTCTTTTATGGTGCCTTTACATCCTTTTTGAAGCTTGAAAGCTCCAGTCCCCATTCAATGTAATTTCACAGAAAGAACTCAACGTGAGGTTAAGTGAATAATGGAGACGTTTGGTTGAAATATTCCTTTAACACAGTGACGTCTGAGTTTATGTGTATGGAAAATTCTGGAAATAAAGGTATCATCTGTGTGGCACTGATCAGTGATGTTATAAGAGAACAAGCCAGAATCGCTCACATCGCTCCAAAAGCGCACATTCCCACATCCCAGCGCACCACTTTAAAGAGCGTCCCGCCTGCTCTGGTTCGCCACTCCCTGAAGAAAATGCAAAATATCAATACGTTCATTATGCCCTTTATATTTATACATTTATACTTGTGCTTTTATATAATCCTTGTATTTTGCTGTTAATAGTATTTTTAGAGAGGAGCTGCAAGGCCGCACTGGACTGGCAGAGAAACTGTATGTTTGTCGAGTGGGTTTGCAAGACGGGGAAAGACAGAGAGGGAGATTGGGTCCCATGTGGTTTTTAAAGGGCAAATGTGATTGGCGCCCTGGTCAGTTCGCAGCACAGCTGTGTAGAAAAAAAACAGACTCAATCCAGCCCAGCTGTGGCTGCTGGTGTGCTGTTGGCACGAGCCATATTAACCCATCTGTAACAATTTATCAAGTTTTTCAAACTAATAAAAAGCTATCAAAATGAAGCCATTGACAAAATAATTAACTAATGTTAATTAGAATAGCATTACAGCCCATAACTAACACTTGCCAAGTGTTCCTGCTGTTTGTCTAACCTTGTTAGAAATTACAATACAAGTTTGGTTTTTCTAAGGATGAATCTTAATTAAAGTCGAAGTTAAGTACATTTTTCACATCAGAGATGACCATCTACTAAAAAAACATTTGATGTTACTTTCTTTTCCCTCAGCAGAATGTTTATAATCAGTTTATCTAGATGTTTAGATAGTAAATCTAGATTTGTCTGACACAAATTCCATGTTGCAGGTGGACAATAACAGTACTGTATGGACATTTGAAATATTCCTCACATTAAGCCATGGAAATAATTATATTTAATACAGTTTCATGGCCAGAAAGGAGATTTTAATGGCCTGTAAGGTTTCTTTTTCTTAGTGCTGTTTTTGCAGTAGGTTTTTTTAATGGACAGGTTTGCGTCACCTCCACAAGTTCACATAATCAAACAGCCTGAACATTTATTGACAGGGTTGTCTGTGAATGTTTAACCTGTGGAATAAAGGGAAGAGGGCAGAGAGAAAGAGCGAGAGAGCACAAGCAAGCAGTATAATCAGCTCTGGGGCTCGACTGGCCTCTTTAGCTCTTTCTCTCTGATAGCTTCACAGCCTCTGGTCCACTGAACTCTGAATTGCAACACAACTTTGAGAAAAACTGCACACAAACATGACAGAATGCAAACCTTTTACTGTGTATAGTGTGACAGACTACATGCGAAGGGTATTTATCACTGAGAGTTACAGTGTTTGTAAACCCAAATCTATAATTCTATTAAGTACCAATGTTTCATATTAATTATAGACCTGCCGTGATGACTATATGTAAAAACAGCTTTTTTATGAATGTTCACTTTTTTAAGATTTGCATCAAAGTTATAATTGGATATATAAAAGTGGATAATTGAGACAAATGGTATTATTTAACGCTTCATATAGTTCACTCAAAAACCATTTACCCCAATTACTATCTTCTGCGAAACAGAATATATATTTTTCCGTACTTTTGTTTTACTGTATGATAAGAAGACAGCTTGGCATTCTACAAAATATCATTTTTTAATACTAAAGTTCATTTTTTGAGTGAACTATCCCTTTAACAACAAACTATAAAGACTGATTTTAATATGGGAAACTCCATGTCCACCCTTAGAAAGACCAGTGGCTCCAACAGCCCAACAGGGGGTCTGCCCTGCAGAGCAGTGATATTTACACTCGAGACTTAAACACACTTATGCATTGTTCATGTGTGTATTGTGTTGAGCACATAATTACTTTAGATGCCTTCCAGAGATTTTTCTGATTGCTTATATTGTTTTGTTGGATTTAATTTAACACAGAACTAAACAAATGATACTGAGTGAATTTGCTTGCTAAAGGTGATTATTCTACATCGTGCCATTTGTCACATAAAAGTATCACAACGTTGGAGCTGTAATGCATTGGGCTGTGCACATGCTATGGACATGTATGTGATGTCATTTTTTGGTGATTTACAGTTTTCTACATAAAATCATACTATTTAATGTAAAGAGCATTCTGTGAAAATATAGCCTTGATATCTTTAATATTCACTGAGTAAGAGTATGTCAAAGATTGAAATTATAGTGAAATTTATAGGTGAAATGAAACTTATCGTTATCTTGGAATTCGATTTTTAGACTTTAGTCTGGATTTCACAGACAGGGTCACATTGAGAACCTGGGTTTCAGTCTGCAAAAAACATAAAAAATAAAATGACAAGAAATGAAATGACATCCAAATATAATATAAAGGTATCATTGTGACATTATCTGACCTGAAGTTATACTTCCCTGAAATTTCCTTATATAAGGTTATACAGTGATATAGACTAAAATACCAGTTGAGAATTCACTTGATCTGTATACTAAATAATTTTATTTTAGTGCTTTTTCAAAAATGTGTTCTTTGCATTGTTGCTTGTAAACCCATTGTAGGCACATTACTGTGTACAGTATATGTGTTAGCAAACCTAGGGACTAGTTACTAATTTCTTTGGTGATTGACAGTATAACACATAAACAAATCTTCTGCTTCTCACTCTAACCTGAACAATGTACAAGTTTTGTCTGCCAGAGTTGGATGGACAACATCAGCACTGTGTGCAGGAGGGCAAAATACTTCCTAGCACCCCCGACGAGGTGCCCACGGAGTCGAGCAAGAGGAGGTGATGAAAAAGTTTGATTGATTGCACCTATACACCTGCTTCGACTGTCCTCTTGCATCACAGAGAGGTGGAACCACCACACCTCTGACTAGCTGTAAGTGGCCCAATACATGGCATATGGATTTTTAAACTTGTGTTATTTAAAACCTATTCGGGTAGTGATTTGTTTGTTTCACAGACTGAATAAATCAACAGATGTCTGACTTGAAAATATACATCCAATATAGTGATGCATATCGACTGTTGTGTTTGCGGAGAGGTACCGTAGGCTTGGAGGTGCCGAGCAGAAGCAGAGGCGAGGTGCTGAGAGGCTGGCCGCAGCAGGCACACAGCCCTGTATGTCCCTCACATAGTACAGCTCCGGGCTGGGAGCAGGAGGGGGTGTGTGTGGTTTCGGGGGGTGTTGGGGTTTAAAACTCCCAGCCTCTAATCCTGACACACTGTCTCCACCAATTAGAAGTCCTTCAAAAGGCGAAAGGGGAGGAAAAAACAAAACCAGAAAGCCAGCGAGGGCATATTTAGTAACATTTTGGCAAGCTATAATTACATGTATGGCTAACAGAGAGATTTAACTGCTTTTTACCCATTGATTGACAAGGCAGAGAACGAAACTGTTTCAATACAAGTCTGGGACGGCCAGACACGCAGAAGCAGAACACAAACAAATAAGTTCACTGCTGTTAAATGATGAGAATTAATAGATCATTGCTCATAAACACTCAGAGAAGGACTTCTAGATGTCATGATCACTGTGAAAATATGTATGACTTTGAACAATGATACGTTTTAACATAAATTTCTGTTAGCTATAATCTGTTAGCTATAAGTAGACCAGAGGTTAGCAGGATGGAAGGAAAGATAAATATTTATCATGACAAAATGAAATCTCAGTCTCTTTTGATCACGCAATCTAAATCAAAACACCTAACACACTAACTATTGACTGTAGGGTGGTTGTGGTCGGCGGTGTTCACAGGGTTATAATTACCTTGCAGGTCAATATTGACCATTGGAGAGAAAAGTGTCACTGTGGGGGCTTTGGTGATTACACAGTACAAATTCTGTGAGAATCTATTCTAAACTCATAACAAACATGGGTAGAAATGTTTAAATCCATAGGATTTAGCCTTTTTTGCCATTAATGTTTAGTTTATGTAACAGACATTATTTATTTGACAAAAGATTTTTATTGGACGAAAATTGAAGTCTATAATTTGTCTAGTTCCAAGGAAGAGAAATACTGTAAATTTAAAATGCATATATCTGGTAAAACATACTTTCTTGTAAATTTTTGGGAGTCGAATAACTTTAAAACTAACAGACGGGAACTAAACGATTTTGGCTAGGCATCCCTTCAGCAGACTGCCCATAAGAAAAATCATAAGTAAAATCACAGATAAGATAACTTAATTATTATTAGATATCTTAATAATTTCTCCTAGACATCAACAAGATTAAACTGAGAGCAAATGAAAACCTTTGCTTAACCTGATAACTGTCACAGCAGAAACACAGAGTACACATTGTGAACTATAATTTTTTATTTTTAGATATTAGATATTTTTTCTTTAAAAGTCTTTAAAAAAATCTTTTGGGTATTTTTATAAATTACAGTAACGTTAATATTTTTTAAATTATTTTTTGTTTATGTTTATTGTTATGTAAATTTGTCGTACACCTTTCCATCAATTTTAGTTTGTCATATTTAGATTAAACTTTAATGCCCAGAGACCTCACAAATGTCTTTATTAAAGTTTCAGAACAATCCTATTAATGTCACAAACATACATTTGCCTATTCTGCAATCAAAAGTCAGTTTTATTAAACATTTTTATATGAAAACAACCATTTCTCATCAAGTGTACCAAAATCCTGATTATAAAGTATTTTAACAGTTATCTCATCAGTTGCAATTTTTATTTTTTTTACTAATTTGATACTTAAATAAAACAACTGAGAACTCCATGAAATCTCCTGAGGTATAAAAAAAATACATTTTCTTTGGGTGTGTAATTGTGAAGGTCTTTTGTGAAATCTTTTTGTATGTTTTCACCATAATGAACATGTACAACTAAAAATCACCTTGTCTCACATCTCTCTTTCCACCTCTGACTCTCTCAGGGTTGGAGCAAGATCATGTTTGGGGTTAGCGGTAAGAGGGGGGAGTTTTACTATTTCTCTAGAGGACAGGTTAACCATGTTAAACAACTCAGAAAAAGATTCCTTTTTCGGGTGAGGAAAAAAATCATTCACCAGAAATACCCCTCTCTGGACTTTGATGATGAATGTCCTGTTTCATTCATCATGTACGTGTGAAAACATTGGACAGTGAGTGTCCTAAATGGAACTGTGTGTTTATGTTGGGCCATGTGTAATGAGAGCAAGTTTATCATTATAACACCAGAGATGATTCAAGACTCCCTGAGACTGACAGAGAAAATAAACTATACTCAAGACACCATATTATGGGAAAGAAAGAAGACTGATTTTATGGAAAGAAGGGCTATTGGTAGAAATGTCATGGACATATAGTTTAGGAAAATGTGTTCCTTGACCATGCTGAGTTAAAGAAACAGAAATTTAACAAAATATATAACATCGAGTGAGAAAATGTAAAAGTTAAAAAGAGAAATGTGTTTCAATGTCAAAAAAAGTCCATGATCATAAAATAAAAAATAAATCAAACTAAGTAATTTTAAATGCACATACACAATAATTAAATGGTATCTATGCATTTATGCATTCAGCAAATACTGTTTTTTTATCTAAAGTGATTTACAGTGTAATCATGCTATATTTTATGAGTTACGGGAATTTAAGTATGTCACTTAAATAGTATGTTGTAAAAAACTTCAGGACGGCACAACCACACGCACTCACAGCACATTGTCCTGTCAGAAGTGAGACATTTTCAAATCCTGATAAGAGTCAATAAGGAAGCTGGTGAATATCAAAGGCTGTTTCGGCCCGAACAGCGTTGTTTACATCCCCGCCAAGTGCCCGACACCAGCCAGCCGTCAGACGACAAAGTCAAAACAACAGCACACGCCTCACGCGCACATCCCGTAAAAGAACAGCAACACCCATATCACAGAATTCCACAGTTCCCCAACCCCTCATTTCCTCTGGGAGCTGATGACCTGTAATCACACTTGGAGAAACCACTATACTTCATTACTGGAGTGATTACACCAATTAGCAGCATGTAGGGAGTGGCCCACAATGTCCAACACCACCACCAGACTGCTTGCTTTCCCCACATGACAATATTGATGGAAAGTTTCAACTTTGCCATTGATCAGAGAGCCATTCTGCTGTCTTTGTAACGGTTTACGTCCAGGGAATTAATTTTAAGAGTGGACAGAATTCCAGTTTAAAATCTAAAGGGTTTACATCTTTTATCAATGTAATAGCCTCCAACCGCTATGTAAATTTCATACATAAATATAGTATGTATATGCGACATTTTGTGCATCACTGTAAAAATATGAAATACAGTATTGTGAACCATTAGAACCATTGCCACCATTAGATTGTGATATAGTGATCATATATAATTATTTCTCTCTTTATAAGAATACAACCAGAGAGGAAATTTGTATGCAGTATTAAATCAGATAAAACAGCTTTGTAGCAAGTATTTGGTGTGATCTCACCTTACACTTATGTTGAGAACTGAACCCTAATTTTTAATTCAGAGACTTTAGGTCTCCCCCTAAAAATTAAAGATGTGCTTAGTGCCAGGAAGATCACACTAAATTTTGACTTTTGTTCTGAAAATTGTGTTTTTTTAAGTCTGTGTACATATTTCAAACATTTTCTTTTTGTGATCAGAAAATATGGAAGTTTTTTTTAAAAGTTGGTGGTGGCCTAAGACTTGTAGCTGTGTGTTCCATAGTAAATCTCCTCCAGTAAATCTCTGCCATTTTTCAACAATGAATTGAAGTGAATTAAGCATTCCAGGATCTTGTTATTATAATTATTAGTGGTTATAAATGAACCTATGCTGGGTTGTTTTAACCCAAAATGCTGGGTTGTTTTAACTCAAAATGCTGGGTTGTTTTAACTCAAAATGCTGGGTTGTTTTAACCCATGGTTGGGTTGAATATGGACGTTTTCTAGGCAGTTTAATGTAACCCAACGGTTGGGTTTGTCGCTTTTTGACTTAACCATGGGTTAAAAAAAAACCCAGCATATACATAGTATATATACTAGGTAGACGCTGCAATGACCAGGTAACTATAAAACATAATTCCATAAAATTTAATAGATTTGTTGTGTTCCATAAAGCGCCTTACATCTGTTGCACATTATTCATTGTGACAGATGTGCGTTTTAGGTTGTGACTAAATGCGCAATTAGGAATCTGGTGTCAATCACTGTTTAGAAACACATTTCGTAGCCACTTGTCTTTGATGTGCAATTGTCTGCCACAAAAAAATCAAATGAATCATAATGGATTCAAAGATCTAAAGGCCCAGTGATCTCTAGTGACCCCGAGCAAGCAAATCTAAGGATGCTGTTTTCATCTTTCAACTCAACACATGACATGAATCTGAAAATGTGAGCACAAGATTAGCAGGTTTTTTATGCTGTACCCTTCTCTCTTTCAACATCTTCCTCTAAGCAGATGTTAGCCTCAGGAGTGGCATCCCGATAACCCACAAGCGAGCGTTTTTTCTTCCCACAGGCTTGAGAGAGAAGCCACAAAACAGTCTGCTGTGTCTCAACATAAAGCAAAGCACATGAAAAAGCTGGAAAAAATGAAGCAATTTTTCAAAAAATTGGGAGAGTAAAAACTTAAGATTTTGTAATGCAACCTTTATTGAGGTTCCTGGTTTAAGCGCAGCAACCTTTTTTATGTGTTAGAGAAACTCCCTGTAATTTCTTCACCACTAGCACTGGACAGACTTATAATAAAGAGATGTCTATTCTGGGATTCTCTGTAATAATGGCCTCTTCCTGTCTTCATGCACTGATGTCTCAGCTGAAGAAAGACAGACAGCAGGTGATAAATGCCTGTGGTCAGATGAATGGATGGATAGATGGATAGCTGAATGATGACATTGATGGATAAAGCAATGGTTGGACTAGTTATTCATGAAAATAGGCTACATTAGACATCTTTAACTTTTTTAGGCCAAATCCCCTTTGGTGAAAATTTTAAAGAAAAGAAAGTATTACATTCTGTTTAGGTCTAACCTTAAATAACAAACATACGGTATAATATTAATATACTTACACACTTTGTTATGATGCCTATATTGCAAGGCCATGAAAGAAAATTCTGACCCTGTCTGTGAAAACCCTGCTAAAGTTTTCTATATAAAATCATCTTACATAAAGCAAAGAACATTTTGTAAAAATATAACCTTTAAATATTAAATAAGCCAAATGGTTGAAATCAATGTTTAAGAAGCCAATGTTTGGATTTTAATAATTAAAATAACAATGAAAAAGTACAATAAAAACATTCATTAATGATACAATAATTAATTGTTTCTCAAAATCTGGCTATAAAGTATATTATTCATGAAGTCAAATGTGGCTTGTCTGACAGTAAAATCAAAATGTGTCACATAATTAAAGAACATAAAGAATTAGTTAGCCTGTTTTGTGTTTTATGACATGTTGACTGCAACTATTGCTTTAATTCTTATTTTCATGATGGGAAGCGTCTACCACAATCACCAAATGAATTGCTTGTTACTTGTAAAATGTTGTGTTTTTCCGATCAAACACAAATCGTTACCATGATCATTAAATGACATTTATCATTCATCCGGCAAAAATCACAAATCACAAGCCTCTGAACGCATTCACACACAGACATGTAAACAGATGTTTCCATTATAATCAAAAGACGTGTCACGTCTTATTACGCATAATGAACGTGTTGGACAATCCAAAGCACATACTCTTTCCTTCCACATTCTGGTGGTGAGGGCCATTTAAGAGGGACTCATGTGCGGTTGTTTTGCCTAATACTGCAGTGGCAAAATATCTCAAAAAAGGAGGGAAAAAAGTGAAAAACACACTCTTGTTGCATGACAGAATCCCTCCCAACCAAGACTTGTCCTTTAATACCAAGAGCTTTTGATGTGGTCCCTCCACGATTGCACATGGGGAAATGCAAACCACACTGTTACAGTGCTTATTATACACTGAGAGCATGTGTATGTGTGTTACTGTGTGAGCAAAGACGGCTTGCTGCAGTTTGTGCAGCATGCTTTAAATTGAAATGACACATCTTAATTTGTAAACAAGCTAACCCTTGGAAAGAGAAAGAAGTGAATGAAATAAAGAAAGCACTCATATGATTCACGGTAAAAGCGGCTTGATGCACGTGCACTACCACTAAACTTAGATCTGGAGCTGATGAGCTGGGGAAAGCCCATCTTTAGCTTTTGACATGCTATACTTCCTCTCTTTACCAGTCTTTATACACTGTAAAAATTGAAGGTGCTTCAAATATCCTGTGGGTGCTCAATGAACACTAAAATGTATTGTAACTCTCAATAGTCTTGGTAAACCTATGGGATCCTTAAGGCACTTCAGGATTCAGTTCCTCAGAGAACCACCCTTTGTAAGAATGACCTTAAGGTCATCCTGACGGTTCCGCTGGTGTGGCAAGTGAAGAACTGCAAAAAGTTTCCTCAAAGATCTTTTAATTTTTACGTTTTTTAATATTTGAACTAATTCAAAGTCTGCTAGACAATGTTTTTTGTGCATCCTGTTTGAACATTCACAGTGCAATGTTTTTCACCGGGAAAACGCGCATCTTGGATGCGGGTAAAGGACGGCACAACCGCCTCGGGCACCTGGGAAGGACGGGTCGTCTGAGTCTCTGAGTGACCAGACGGTTCCCAGTGACCAGTTATTGTTCAGAGGTTATTGAAAAAATGTTCCACAGACTGAAGGCTCTACTAATAACATTTTAATACTCAGTTAACATTTATGTTATGTTTAGCAATACATATTCGTGTCACGATGTCACCTGTCTTCGTGCGTTTAAACTTCACTTCCCATGTCACCCTGCACCTCCGCACACCTGTTGTTCATTGTCATCATCATCATCACCAACACCTGACCGTCATCACCACACTTGTATAAAGGACACTCACCCCCTACCAGTCACTGTCCTGTCTAAACGAATGTTACCCGGACTCTTACCTGTGGATTCATCTTCGTCTCATCGTCTTCATCGTCTTCTCGTCTTCCGTGTTCACCTTTACCCATCAGCACTTCTAAGGACAGTATTTGTTTAGTTACATTCCTGTTTTGATTTATCTTCTTGTGTTTGTTTTATTAAAGACACCTTTGTTTGCATCCGCTGACTCTGTCCCCTCTGTTCGGTGACAGAAGACAGGACCCACAACATAATGAGTCAGTCGGATGCTTTCCGGGATTTATTTGAAGCGGCTCGTCAAGCCTTCCACGAGCGCTCCACCACCACTCCCACCGCACCTAGCACTACCGTCAACACTCCTCCCTCTCCGGTGGTTGTCGCAAGTCCCGGCGCCGCCGAGAGTTCTGCTGCGGCTAAGACGGCCGCCGCCGAGAGTTCTGCCGCGGCTAAGATGGCCGCCGCCGAGAGTTCTGCCGCGGCTAAGATGGCCGCCGCCGAGAGTTTTGCAAGATGGCGCCGCCGAGAGTTCTGCAGCGGTCAAGATGGCCGCCGCCGAGTTTTGCCAGCGGCTAAGATGGCCGCTCCCCAGGGTTCTGACGTGGTCACGATGGCCGCTCCCCAGGGTTCTGACGCAGCCGAGATGGCCGCTCCCCCGTGTTCTGTCACGGCCAAGATGGCCGCTCCCCCGTGTTCTGTCACGGCCAAGATGGCCGCTTCCGAGAGTCACGTCCCGGCCAAGATGGCCGCTTCCGAGAGTCACGTCCCGGCCAAGATGGCGCTTCCGAGTCCGTCCGGCCAAGATGGCGCTTCGAAGTCACGTCCGGCCAAGATGGCGCTTCCGAGAGTCGCGTCCGGCCAAGAGGGCCGTTCGAGCCTCCAGTCCCGCCAAGAGGGCCGTTCCGAGCCTCCAGTCCCGGCCAAGAGGGCTGTTCGAGCCTCCAGTCGGCCAGAGGGGCTGCGTTCCCGAGCCTCCAGTCCCGGCCAAGAGGGCCGTTCCCGAGCCTCCAGTCCCGGCCAAGAGGGCCGTTCCCGAGCCTCCAGTCCCGGCCAAGAGGGCCGTTCCCGAGCCTCCAGTCCCGGCCAAGAGGGCCGTTCCCGAGCCTCCAGTCCCGCCAGAGGGCCGTTCCCGAGCCTCCAGTCCCGGCCAAGAGGGCCGTTCCCGAGCCTCCAGTCCCGGCCAAGAGGGCCGTTCCCGAGCCTCCAGTCCCGGCCAAGAGGGCGTTCCTCGAGCCTCCAGTCCCGGCCAGAGGGCAGCCCGGAGTTCCCAGACTCCGCCCTAGAGTTTCCGAGTTCCCAGACTCCGCCCTAGAGTTTCCCGAGTTCCCAGACTCCGCCCTAGAGTTTCCCGAGTTCCCAGACTCCGCCCTAGAGTTTCCCGAGTTCCTAGACTATGTCCTAGAGTTTCCAGTTTGTGTTTTAGAAGCCCCAAAATTCCCAGACTGTTTCCTAGACTCCTCAGAATTCCCAGTCCCTGTCTCCGCTAGGTTCCCAATCCCTGTCTCCTCTAGGTCCCCAGTTCCTATCTCCCCTAGGTCCCCAGTTCCTGTCTCCCCTAGGTCCCCAGTCCCTGCCTCCTCTAGATCCCCAGTCCCTGTCTCCTCTAGGTCCCCAGTCCCTGTCTCCTCTAGGTTCCCTGTCTCCGCTAGGTTCCCAATCCCTGTCTCCCCTAGGTCCCCAGTTCCTATCTCCCCTAGGTCCCCAGTTCCTGTCTCCCCTAGATCCCCAGTCCCTGTCTCTTCTAGGTTCCCAGTCCCTGTCTCCTCTAGGTCCCCAGTTCCTATCTCCCCTAGGTCCCCAGTTCCTGTCTCCCCTAGGTCCCCAGTCCCTGTCTCCTCTAGGTTCCCAGTCCCTGTCTCCTCTGGGTCCCCTGTTCCCGGCGCTTGTGAGTCCCCTGTTCCCGGCGCTTGTGAGTCCCCTGTTCCCGGCGCTTGTGAGTCCCCTGTTCCCGGCGCTTGTGAGTCCCCTGTTCCCGGCGCTTCTGAGTCCCCTGTTCCGGCTTCCTTGAGTCCCCTGCTTAGCCAGGCGGCCGCCCGCCACAGCCTTCCCAGCCACCTGCACCTGCGGCGGTCACAGCCGCCACAGCCTGCACCCGAGCGGTCACAGCCGCCACAGCCTGCACCCGAGCGGTCAGAGTCACAGCCGCCACAGCCTGCACCCGAGCGG
Source organism: Beaufortia kweichowensis (assembly GCA_019155185.1). Lineage (NCBI taxonomy): Eukaryota > Metazoa > Chordata > Actinopteri > Cypriniformes > Gastromyzontidae > Beaufortia > Beaufortia kweichowensis. The sequence goes on from CM032799.1 coordinate 14,612,208, forward strand.
TCACAGCCGCCACAGCCTGCACCCGAGCGGTCACAGCCGCCACAGCCTGCACCCGAGCGGTCACAGCCGCCACAGCCTGCACCCGAGCGGTCACAGCCGCCACAGCCTGCACCCGAGCGGTCAGAGTCCCAGCCGCCACCACCTGCACCCGGCGGGGTCAGAGCCGCCCTGGCGGCGCCAGAGCCTGATCCTGACCCGAGCCTCCAGACCCTGACCCGAGCCTCAGACCCTGACCCCTCGAGCCTCCTGATCCTGACCCGAGCCTCCTGATCCTGACCCGAGCCTCCAGACCCGAGCCTCCAGAGCCCGAGCCTCCTGACCCTGATCCCGAGCCTCCTGATCCTGACCCCGAGCCTCCTGATCCTGACCCCGAGCCTCCTGATCCTGACCCTGAGCCTCCTGACCTCGACCACCCACCCAGCCTCCCTCTCCCCCCTCCGTGGATCTTGTGGCGAGGGGCCCTACCGGGGGTAATGTCCGCGATGTCACCTGTCTTCGTGCGTTTAAACTTCACTTCCCATGTCACCCTGCACCTCCGCACACCTGTTGTTCATTGTCATCATCATCATCACCAACACCTGACCGTCATCACCACACTTGTATAAAGGACACTCACCCCCTACCAGTCACTGTCCTGTCTAAACGAATGTTACCCGGACTCTTACCTGTGGATTCATCTTCGTCTCATCGTCTTCATCGTCTTCTCGTCTTCCGTGTTCACCTTTACCCATCAGCACTTCTAAGGACAGTATTTGTTTAGTTACATTCCTGTTTTGATTTATCTTCTTGTGTTTGTTTTATTAAAGACACCTTTGTTTGCATCCGCTGACTCTGTCCCTTCTGTTCGGTAACAATTCGTTTATTAGTAAACATTTCATTTTTTTTTTAATTGAATAATAGTCTAAAGAAATGTGTCACAATCACAAAAGTATGACTTCTCTAATGTCAAGTCTTCTTTATGTCAAGTCCAAACAATGAGACAAGAAGGTTGGAAAAAAGAGAAGAGTTACAGGAACAACATTGTGGGTTTTAGGGATGCTTTTCTTTCTTAAAGGGATAGTTCACCCAAAAATAAAAAATTATTTCATCATTTGTTCACCCTTCTGTCATTTAAACCCTGTATATGATTCTTTCTTTTGTGGAACACAAAAGAAGATATTTTGCAAAACGCTGGTTACCGGCACCCATTGACTTCCATTGTACCTTGTGTTCGTACTATGAAAGTGAATGGGTGCCGGTAATCAGCGTTTTGCAAAATATATTCTACCGTGTTCTGCTAAAGCAAGAAAGTCATACAGGTTTGACATGACATGAGGGCGAGTAAATAATAATAATTGGCCTACTATCATTGACAATAAAATGGTTTTGAGACATTTTGCAAGATAATGTCCATCAAATGAAGGCCATCTGACTGCCAGTTGAAGCTGAAATTGAGTGAGGCCAATTGAAATTAAATGATGCAATATAACAAGACTGGCTTCAGCTGTGATGATTTTACCTTCTGAAGCAGGCCCAGTCCTGACCTCAACATAATTAAGATGCTTTGACATGACATCAAGAGAGTGATTCACATCAGACTACAGTTTTATACACAGTTTTTTAAAGAGGAATGGTGCAAAATTCCTGACCATTGTGCAGATCTGCAATTATAGAAAACAGTTGGTGGAGTTTATTGGCGCCAACGAAATATAAATCAGTTGAATCTAACAGGATTCATTGTGTGCATACTTAAGACATAACAATGTATTACTGTATTTGTTAATTGGTTAAGCAGACTGTGTTTGTCTATGTTAGACTCGATTTCATTTATGGTTTCCCACCATATACCCCAGCCTCTGCTTGTTATCAAATCAGCATATATGTATGATGTGAAGTGTGCAGGCCTTGTAAACCAGGGCAACGTTCATCCAACACATTAGATAACGTTCCACTTGTGTTATGTCATCTTTTCTCCAAGTATCATTATTGTCACACTCTTCTCACCTTTTCTGTGACAGCAAATAGAAGATGACAGTTCTGTGGGGCACCAGGGTTAAGTGCTGGGTAACTGGCCGAACTGTTCCCATTGCCTTCTCCCCCAAAATCCGGTCTGCTTGCTGCCATGCATGAATTGCCAGCCACAGGAAAGTTAAAAAAGAGGAGTCTAAATTAAGTGCCCTTTCATTCCAGCATTTTCATGGTTTGGCTAAAAACAGGGTGCAAGATGATTCACATTTTATAAGCCCTCTCTTGCGGTCGCCTGCGTCACCCTGGCGCTCGGACTCTACCGCTCATTCACACATCTCTCCCTCTTTTACTTTTTAGTCGCTCAAGACTCAGGGTTTTGTAAGGGCTAATAAAAAATGTGTTTAATCACAGGCGATATGGCAAGGTTAGTAAAATCCATGAGGTGTCTCCAAAAGATGAAAATGTATTATTAAACAATTGTGATTTCTGATCTCTGATTGGATGCTGTTTGAAGCTATTGTAAAAATGACTATAAACCCACACCTGGCACATTTTGTAATAATGCACAAAGTCCTTATGTTGTGTAACAACATCACATCCTACAGTCATAAAAATGTGACAAATTGCTTCATTATACACAATATTATAAATAATAATTGAACATTGAGATCTTTTATCACATTGCTTAGCTTTCTTAACGTGGATTTAAATGCTATTGTATTGTATTGTAACGGTTGTGTCATTTGACAGCCTGAAAAACACATGAATTGGATTGACGTCAGCTCATATTTTACTGTAGAATATGCTCAATGAACAAGACAGTCCACAAGCCCCATATAGCAAACTTAGCTTAATGTTTTATGGTTTCAGCCAAAACAACACTCATGGTTGCTTGGAAGAAAAAGTAAGGGGATAGACATTTCTTTAAACAAGTCTGACAGCTACTACCATTCTGACCACTGTCCATTATCATTTCCGCATCATGGCTGCCGCTGGCCTGGAAACTTCTGCCAGACAAAACATGAGACTTGAGAAGGGAGACTTGACTGGGTTAAACTCACAGATGTGGAAGTGAACCTCTCGAAGCCTTAATGTTGTGCAATGCTGCCCCCTGCCATTTACTAGTATAGAAGTTTTTATTCATTAAGTTCAGTGAGTGAACTGACCAGTGATGTAAGCTAACGTAAATGTTTCTATAGTAAGCACTGTTGTCTCATTCTCAAGTTTCCGCCAACCTCAAGTCTCTCTTATGAGAATAAAATATTGTTTTTGTTCCCAAAATGTCCCATGGATATTCGGGGAGACTTAAATAACCTCTTACAGTACCTTCATCCTGATCAGGCCAATCTTTTTCTTTCCTTTCCAGGAAAACATGCTATTTTGGGCACATGGTTTCCTTTATACTGTATAGCAGTTGGATGCAGTCAGCAGTCACATATGCTACAATATCTCATCACATGACCACATATTTACTAGGGATGCTATAGCCACAGAAAATGAAAACATCACTGATCCACCACAAAGACATTCTAATGAATCGCATTCCATAGTTACAACTGTACACAGACTGACCGAACACAGGCTCCCAGACTTCATTCATGCCAAAGCAAGAGGAAGTGTTGGCCAGTTGGCGAGAGGAAATGGCGTGGCTGGTCTGAGGTTTGGAGGAAGAATGGGAGGTATGCTGTTACTGTGGTGCTGGTCAGACAGCAGGCTTTAGGTTTCCTCACCACAGCTGCTCTGACCACATCTGTCCTCTGCTCTCACTCAATCTTCTCAGCCATTTAGGCTATAAAATGCTTCCGCACTAAATACTGCTCCACCCAACTCTTAAACTGTATACATTAAAAGAACACCCCCTACTGCACCCACATTACAGTGAATAAAACGGGCTTGTTCGGCTGTTAAAACCGTTGGAGCAGCTTTTCATTCACATGTTCTGATGTTGTTTGTGGTCAGTCTTGCGCCTTTATGAACAAGCAGGAGAACATGCAGAGCAATGATGAGAGGGACATGAAAGCGACTTTCAATAAGTAATAAAAGAACAAAAAATGAATACATAAAAAAAACGTTAAATCATTTTCTTAACTTATTTATTTAATAGTCCATTTCAAAATATTAGGGGCAATATGAGATTACAAAATTAAATATAATAATAACATTTAAATTGATTAAATTATTACATTTATTTTAAGGGTAACTCTTTGTCTGTGAAAGGCAATGAAGACAATAAATAGCCTAATTAAAAAGTAAATGAGTAAATAAAAAAGTAAATAATTTACAAAATGCAAATTTTAGTCAGTACAGAATTTTAGGCTGGCTTTGTCCATGTGTGACAAAAATAAAAAATTTCATTATTGATTTTGCTAAATTTTGCCCCAGAAAATCTACCATACAACAATTATTAGTAAGCATTTTTAGTATATTTTATTATTACAATAAATGCAAAAAAGTTTACAATGACCATGTTTAAACCCACCCTAGTAGTGTTTGTACTATTTTAAATAGTTTATTGAGTAGTAGATTAAGTTCTAAACGTTCTAGATTAAAGTCATTTTAACAGTTTTTCAACAGGTTTCAGTGTACAGCGTTGTATAAATGCAAACCATAGAGGGAAAACTGGAAACTGAAAAAACTAATGTTATGCAGGAATTTTTTAAGTTTTTAAGCAACTTTAAATTTGTCTGGGAGAGTCCAAGTCAACCTCAATCCAATTCAAAATATTTATATGTGGAGGTAAATAAAGGTTGTTAACTTGCAATCACCATGCAATTAATCTTGGGCAGTTTTGCAAAGATCAGTGGGGGTTTTCAGTGACCAGTTATTGAAAGTTTTTTCCACAGACTGAAGGCTCTACTAAGAGCACATATAACATTTTAATACTTAGTTAACATTTATGTTATGTTTAGCAATAAATATTCGTTTATTTGTAAACATTTCTTTTCATTTTTCTTTATTAAATAACAGTTGCCTATTAAAACTATACTTAATCAAAATGGATCAAATTAGTTGTTGTGTTAACATAATGACATAAATATTGCTGCAATTAAATATTATAATAATATATATAAAAGAAAAAAAGTGTCACAATCACAAATTTGTGCTTTTAAATCGCTTTAACAGATTTCTGTATTTACATACGTAGATGCCGCATTGCCCACTGAATCGCATGTCAACGTCGCCGGCATATTGGACAGGGCAACAATGCCCTATAAACACATAAAATAAAAAAGTTTACACTTCGTTTACAAATTGCGACGCTGTCATTTTGCAGCAACGGATAAAAGCGCACAATGCGACATTTATTTATATTTATGGATTTGGTGTATTTTATACGCGTGACGGAAACGGAAGTTGGTCCTTCAACATAATGGAAACGGCTATTGTCAGATTTAAGTTCCTACAGGAAGTGTATAAACGTGAAGTCTGAATAAACTATTTAATTTGATCTGAAAGTTGTATTTGTGCTGGAATTTAATGTCGTTTTTAAATCATTTTAAATAAAAAATGGGTTCCATGTTTTGATGTCAGCTTGGATCACGAAAGCCTCTTAATATGTGGAGGTGTTATTTATTTTCTCGGAGAGTTTTGAAATGATGTGATCGATTTTCTTCGTTTTTAAAAGAACTTCAACAAGTACAGAAATATTTGCAATGACTATACACTAACCTTTCTTGATCGGAGTTGTGCACAAGTTAGAGTAATTGGAGGAACGATCTTTTGCCTTGTTTTTGTTGCCCCAGCCATCAAAGAAAGTGGTTATGGCTCAGGATTTCCTCCCAGGCATGGAGACCTCTGCTATCTCAGTCCTGAAGCGAGCTGTGGAGCTAGATCAGAGCTCCCGCTTTCAAGAGGCTCTGGTGTGCTATCAGGAAGGAATCCAGCTCCTGTTAGACGTACTGAAAGGTATGCAAAAAAACTGCTAAAGGTATTTTATTATATACATAGATTTTATAAATAGTCTGAATTTTTCCTAGATTTTAATAATAGTCTGAATATAACCACTTTTTTCTAGCTGTAAAAGATGAATCAAAGAAGGTCCACTATAGAGAGAAGATCAAGGGCTACATGGACCGAGCAGAACAGATTAAAGACCATGTAAACAAGCTGAAAGAAGGTGCTGGCCCGAAACCTGCAGTCATATGCTTTCAGTCTGTTTTCACATGTGTTTTGGTTTAAGTTGAGCTCATAATCACATTAACAGTCAAGTCCTTCTGGTTTTCCCTTTTTCTTTTCTTCTCTTAGATGGTAAATATCATGAGCAGATTAGGATAGCAGACAATTCCATTGGTTTCAGTTATGAATCTCTATTCAAACCTTACATCAGAGAAGGGCTGTCTGAGGTCTGGGTGGAAGACCCCTATGTACGGCATGTTCATCAGGTAGAGACTACAGTATTGCTCCTTGACTCAAGATTGATAGAAATGTTTATCATTTGAAAAAGAAAAGTAACTGACACATTAAAGATACTTCACTTTGCAGTTGTATAACTTTCTTCGCTTCTGTGAAATGCTGCTGAAAGGCCCTTGTAAAGTAAAGACTATTCACCTTCTTACCTCGCAGGATGAGGTAAGATTTTCAACAACCATTTTTAGCTGGTTTTACATATTGTCATGCACGAATTATAACAGATGGCAACGTTTGTCTTTCTATTCCTCAATGGCTTTGAGGTTTAACATTGGCTGATATTTATCATTCATTTAATTCTGTGGTTTTCCAGGAAAGCTCCTCTCAGCAAGTCAGTGCCCTGTCTGATATAAAGCAGTCACTACAGAGTCAAAATATTTGTTTGGATGTTCAGTATTCATCTACTATTCATGACAGAGAGATCAGGTACAACTTTAATCAAACTTAATTATTTTCCCATTTACTGTGTATTGCATAGTTGCAGTGTGTCTGTTCAAGGTACAACTCTAATTGCTCTAAGATGTACAACAGTTGATTCTGATCCACTAAATTGATTAGATAAGCTGCATTCCAAGAACTGATATTTTGTAAAACAACACTAGAACATCCTCTTGACTTATTTTGTACAAAGAATTTACAATTTACAATACAGAGAATTTCAGTGATTGATCCCATAGCTTATTTTGGAACATTTTCATTTCAGTAAACAAAATAACTGGCCATATTTTGTGTAAACGTTATGTTTTGACATATTGTTTTTTTCAGGTTGAATAATGGTTGGATTATAAAGATCGGCAGAGGGCTTGATTATTTCAAGAAACCAAAGGTACCACCTACATAGAACATTCTCTCATAGCCCTCTTCATTAAGCATTTGTACTGTGAAATGTACCAGAGAACATGGTATTTAATTATATAAATTAAAAAAATCATAATTGTTCTCTTTTCTTTAGGGTCGCTTCACCATAGGATATTGTGATTATGATTTAAGAGAGTGTCATGAGACTACTGTGGACATTTTTCATACCAAACACACAAAGAAGACATAGGGCATGTATCAAAAGCTTCTGCACATTATCTGTGAAGATGAATCTTTACATGCAGTCCTCAAGTAGGTACCTGGACAACTGGAAATGTGCCTTTCTCTTTCATTTTCAGCTTCCAATTAAGCGAGAGCTGATTTTATGGTATTTTTCAAAGCTTTCTGGGATATTCTGCGATGCCTTAGGCCTTCTGTAAAGGTCTGCTTTTTGCTAAATCTGTAAGATGTTTGTTATGGTACTGCCTTAGGAATATATTTGACATGACACTTTATACATGTATTCCAGATTTTAACTAAATGCACAGAAATCTCAAAACACACCTCTGTCCTTTTAACATTCTTCATGCCTTCTTACACACCAATGACTGTTTGTTATTTTTTGTGTATTTGTGGTTTCCTTGTATCTTCTGCACATTCGAGTTTTCTATTAAAACATCGTCAAAAATATTATGCAAGGACAAGTAAGGGAAAAAATGCAAAACATATTACAGATTGTGTAAACAGAAGGACTGCACTTCAATATACCATTGCTTCTGCTTTTCTGTCATTCAATAACTAATATTTGTATTTATTGTATATTCCGGGCATGTGTTATAGAAAAAAACTGTATCTGTAAGCAAATTTTAATGTAAAGTTTGAGCGTCAACAGTGTTAACTGTGTTTACTTTCTGTTACGCTCACTGAATTCAATAAATCTATTTCATTAAGCAGCAGCGTCATCTCGTGGACATTGTGTATGCAGCTCTACTGTCAAGTGAGTATTGCGGTATGTTACACCTTGTGTTCTACGTCACGATATCTCTTGACACGGCGGTGTTTTTCCCAACCGACTCCGCTAAAGAGCAGGTGCAATAGTGCATGCCAGATATCCTATGAACAGAGAATAACTTCATTTTCCGCATGTGAGTATGACAACAACATTTCTATAAGTTACCGAGCACTTTTGTCAATTGTGTTATGTTTTTAGATATGCCTATAGTAAGTTTAAAGTTTATTAATGGAAATATTCTCCGGGAATATTCTCTATTTCATGAGTACACGGTCGAGTTGGTGACTCGCATTAGTTTTTGGGATATTTATTTTAGTCTGAACTTGGATATGGGACATACAGATCACAAAACAGCTGGCTGTTTACGAAGATATTCAGACTAGTTAAATGGGACATGCAACTATAAAACCAGTCACTGTTTTTTGTATTTTTGCGTATTTTGTTTTCGTGCTCTGCGTCCAGTTTTGTACGTTATCCCTTTCACATCTCTCAATAGAAAACATTAGTTTCAAACAGACATGAATTCCCTGCAGGAAGAGAGGATTAAATCTGTCTATAATCTCCCTTAATCTCTGTATTCGTTCTTCATCTCACTTTATGAAAAATATGGGTGGCTCGAAATAACACCATCTCTTTACAGGATAGAGTAGTAATTGTTTTTAAATCACGCCCAGGTCACACTATGCCTCAAAATAAAATAAAACTATAAAATAGATTATTATTTCCTTTAAAAAATATATTTTTGTATTATTTTCTAGTTTTTGAAATCGCAAAATATACTGTTAAAATATTTGTAAGGGAAAATGTGCTTTGTCAAAATAACTTTATAATATAAACAAAACAGCTGTAAATGAATGATGGCAATCACAGAAAGTTACATTCAATGAAACGTATGCCCATACTTTTTGTGGACCAAACATTTGCTTCTGTTTAAATGCCCATATGTATAAAAAATTGTAAATAAATGATTGGATTAGACTAAAAAGCCAGACGCACAATGTAGGATATGTTAAAGTCACCCAGATGTCGAGTTGACTTTTGTCCAGTAAGAGGGAAGGAGAGGGATTTGTGGCCACCTCTGGATCCTGACACAGTTTTATGTTCTGTATCTAGGGCAATGCTGCTCTGTGCTTTGTAGAGTGCCGGATACAATACGTTCCATCCTCCGAGATAATGGGTAGTTAAATGAATGATTGACTAAGACTAAGTAACATTTTTAAGGTTAAAGGGTCAATAAAGGCCATATTAAATGGTCTTAAATATATGTGTACCACTGGCCAAGTAGTTTATTTTGAAATCAACTTGTGTATCATTGGTTTATTTCACCTTTTGAACGCAGGTTTTCATACAAACACCTTTCAAATAGGTTGTAGCCTACTTTCATAGTTACTTATAGTAACATACAAGAGGGAGTTGAAAGCTCCTGTCAGTGTCTACGCAGAAAGAAAGCACAGCATCTCCATTATTCTGTAGCCAACATCAGCAGAATGAAATACAGAAAAGTTTACTGTATGATGCATACTGTATGTGCTTTTCACCCTGGTTAACTGACCTTTTAGTGGGGTGGGGTGATATGTCTGTCATTTGCATATAAAAACTGAATTTCATTGGCATGTGTTGATGCAAATCCATGACACAAGCTACAATTGTTCAGTTATTTTTAACAGTCTCTATCTGAAAACAAAACCAACAAGGCATTTGAATTGTTCGTACTGCTTTGGTTATATGGTTTGTGAATGGTTCATACAAATGATTTGCTTATTAAGTGTAAATGTTAGTTGTTGACCAAACAGCTTTCTCCAGTCTGGCTTTCCACATATACTCTCTTGTTGATAAAGTCGCTGTTACGTTATATTGACCGATTCCTTCATCAGCTCCACCAGCAGCACACTCCAAAAGCTGTTTAGTGTTTTGTAAGAAGCTTAAACGTGCCGGAAAAACATGTGCTGGAAATGTAACAGGGTTCGAGAATGTCTGTGTCCAAACTTTAATCCCATCAGTGTGGTCTTTCATACATGCCTTTCATACATTTTTCTGCCAGTGTTTGTGATTGTGAAGAAGTCATTTTGCTTGATGTAAGGTAAGATTAATTGAAAGGAAGGATAAAGCTACTGTATATCAGGCAACATAAAAGTAAAAATCTCTTTCATTTTTGTGGAAAACGTAAACTTTGCTTATTCATGCTTGCTATTTTAATTATTTACTCAACTTCCAAACCTTTATGACTTTAAGGGAAAATGTGCAAAAGGCTGACCCTGACACTGTTGTTTGTGTCGGATATAAAAAGGTAGTTAAAAGAGTAGTTTACCAAAAAAAGGAATATCTTTCATCATTAATTCCATCTTATGTCATTCAAAACCTGTGTGACCTTTTTTCTAGAGAAAACGAAAAAGGATATCTTGAAAAAAGTTGGTAACCAAACAACATGGTGCCCATTGACTTTTATTTTATGGACACAAAACCACTAAAACATTTCTGAAAATATCATCATGTGTGTAGGCTAACACAGAAGAAAGACAGTCATATTCAGGTTTTGATGACACAAGGGTAAATACAAGATGACAAAAGGTTATATCCCTTAAAACATTTTTCTGCCACTTTGTTTATTTGTGTGTGATGTTTGTGTAACAGAAGCATGTTAGTCCTTTTTCTGTTGGATCATGACATAACTGTATGATTTGTATGTAGTTGTGGGATTAATGCTCAGGAAAATATTATTAGAATTGTACTCGTATTGAGTGTGATCTGTGCTTGATGATGGATATCCGACACATGTAAATGACAGCTAAAATTCCACTTAACACCAAAAAAAGTGTTACATCTGTTACATTCTGATGCATAATCTCTTACAGTATATACAGTACACTACATATTCTACATAATGGTTGTTCAATGGTCATAACAAAAAGCTTCAATCACACACAACAATTAACTGACATGGCATGGAACATTGTAAGGACATATTCTGTGTATTTATTTTATTTTATTTTTACATAAAAACATTCAGCAGAGGCTTTTAGACAGAGATGGACTTAGTGGACTTTGCAGTTTTTTCATTCGTTTATGTCTGTGTTATCAAGCTGTGCTCAGTGATAAGAAAGGTTTGTTGTCATAATAAAGAATGTGGACGTTAATCAGGTAGAGAAAGGAAGAAATGTGACGCACATTGTCCAGAAGGTCCCTCATGCAAAAGCCAATCTGTAGGTAAACAAGAGAGTTAGGTTTGCATTTTAATAATTCAATAGTAAAAGTCTGAAAAAACAGAAAGCAAGATGCATTTATTATGCTCTCTTTTTGTAAGCGCATGAATGGGTGATGATGGAACAATTAATCTGAGGTGAATTTACTGTCGTTTAATTGCAAACACTTTTGTCATTCAAAAATATCCGTTTTTTTATACGCCACTATAAAATCACAAGAGTATTTTATATGTGATATCTAATTACTGCAAAAGAAACCTTTGCTCTCTGTTGTCTTGAGAAAAGCTTTCTCTTATCAGGGCTATTGCATACAGAATGAATTTATTAACCCACAAAGACTCTGCAGATATAACATTCCTCGTTTCACATGTCAGGATCAATAAATGCTTTTTCTTCTGCCTTTCCTTGAAGCAAAAAACAGCTACTTTTCATAGTTGTAAATTTAAGAACCACAGCTAAACAACTGTTTAGAGCTGAAAAGTTGTCTAAGACTTATTTTAATATTATTTCACTTTTGTTTGAATAGTTTTTTACACTTACTTTTTTACTCCTAACTCAGTCTTTGTGATTTCTGTGTAACTGTCCTCATTAACAGCTGCCAGTGAAGATGGATGTTCTGGAACTTTCTGAAGACCAAGAGGGGGGAGGCAGTGATGAATTAACAGGTCAGAATTCTTTCTGTAAGACAGTCTTTTAAAATATAGTTTGTTAAGTATGATATTTACCTCTTCAAATATATTTAAAGTACATACTTCAAAAGCAAAGTGTGTTTATGCTTAGGTCAAAGGAAGTCTAGGTTAAAGTCCATAAAGTCACGGCTGTTTGAGAAGATAAAGAGAAAAGATGATTATGGTGATGGTGGTATGAAGCAGAGTCAGTCTGAAAGTGACATCACATTTGATGTGAAAGACTCAGAGCAGGAACAGTAAGTAACTGTAACTGTTGTCTGGTTTTCTTGCCTATACACTATATGTCTTTTCACATTCATTTTTTGTTATGGATGATATGAACATCAAGGGGATTTTTACATCTTCTCAGCTGCTCACAAGGCATTCTGGGATCCCGGGCATTGTCACATGACAGCATTTTTCTGGCAGAAGACAGTCATTTAGACCCTGAACCATCGAGTGTTCTGTCTCATGAAAACATTCATGGAAAAATACAAGCTCTGCAGGTGGGTCCCGTCAAACACACTCTCAAACATGCCTCATGATTTGAAAAAAACTGCCTCATGTTTTGCACTATTTTGGTTGATTAGATGAAACTCCAGCAGCAGAAAATGCATTTAGGTCCACCTCCCCGACTGTTGCCTATCAAACATCACGAAGACTTAGGTGGAAGTCAAGAGGATGATGGGTTTCCTCGACTATCCAAGAGCATATCGAACAAGGTGCTTGTGCTATATATTACAGCAGTTTTTGTCATTGTTTTTCTGAATTGTACAGAAAATCACAACATACAGTTTTTCTGTATGTTGTATTCCTGTTGGCGCTAAAGCATCAATTCTGCATGGTCTTTCAAACTAAATCATGTGCACAAGTTTCTGGTTCATTTTGTCATTAATCTAATATTTTTTCATTATTTTGTTTAAAATATAATGCAAACATCCACGTTGTTATTCTTGCCTATCGTCCAAAGAACCATAGCTCCTTAGAGTTAGGGCTAGGTTTACGTACCAAATGATGTACTGTACTATACACTTTGCACTTATTGTATGTAGTTATTATACACTTAGCCAGCAAGTGTTTACATTTTAAATCAGCATGAAACAAAAGTTGCAATGATGTTTGTTTTTTTACTATTTTTACATATATGTCATGTAAGTAAAATGCTTCTGGAATTAGAAAAATGTCTGTGTAATGTCACCTTAATATGTGTCCTCCCATGCATCCTCCCAGTCACTGTCTCCTCACCCCATACGCCCAGCATCTGCACCCATTTCCCAATTTGTGCCAAACTCAGGGGTGGACTTCAGCACCCCTCCACAGCTCACTTCCCTCCTGGACAACTCTGCTGCCCGTCACCGTATGTCCATTAAACCCAAAAACCAACGGGCAAGTGCCAAGAACAAGAGAACTGTCACTTTGGTGAGTCTATTTTAATCTTCTTTTAAAACTATTTTCCATTAGTATTGTTTATGGCAAACATTTTTACTTAATATCATCATCACTTTATTAGTTAAAAGAATAGATTATCCTAAAATGAAAATTCAGTTATTATTGACCTGTTCCCAACACTTTTACACTGTTCTCTGTCGTACAATGGGTGTTTAATGTTCAATAGATGATATTTTCTAAATATAGTTTTTCCTATGAATTCTCACACCCTGTACCTCTTTGCACAGGCTGAAAGCAGACCACGATCTGAGAGTCTGAACAACATGGAACATTCATTGACCGAGAGGGAGGAAGGACCATTTGCAAAAGAGAAGCCCCGCCCTCGCTCATATTCCTCCAAAGTGTTACGCACAGGGGAGAAGCAAGCTGCTTCACAAATCAAGGGCACCTCTTCAGTTTCACCTTTAATGTATCTGCAGGATGCTGAGGAAATTAGACAGGTTTTGGCAAAAACTGATCTTGAGAGAAAACTCCTGTCCACATCTCCTCAGAGTCATGGTAAAATAGAGCTGACTCCAGCTGAGACAACAGTGTCCACCACATTGCAAGAAGCTACAAAAGAAACTAAATGCCTTCCAAGATTAGAAGCCCAAGCAGCCAAACTTCCAAGCCCAGTGGTGTCTGTTGACAGAAAAGGGAAAGGAGAGGTGAATAGCTCCCAACTATTAAGGATCAACCAAAGCAATTTTGCATCAACTTTAGAGACCGTTGTGGATACCATACAAGAACCAAGTATTACACAAGATGGGAAGACGTCTAGTGATGTGGCAATACAAAACAAAATTAACACATCAAGCAAATGTGGAGTTCAAAATGTAGTAAATGTAGAAAACCGCCACTCTTCTAGTCATGCTCCAGTCAGTGTGATTAGTGCGGTAAATTTAAGACCATCATCTTTAAGGCGAAATGCACCTTCTACAGATGAAAAATATGAGTCAAAGACCCTTCAGCCAGTCATGACAGTGTCTACTGGTGGTCAGGAAGGACACTCCCAAACATACTTCACAAAGCAGCATAGACCGGTATCAGGATCATTCCACTTTACTGTCTCCTCAGACAAGATTCAAGAGCGTCCAAGGACTTCAAGCTTCACTGGAGTGGTTGGTCAAGCAGGACTGAAAAAAGAATCTCCTTCTAAACCTTCTCCAGCCTTCAAAATACAGGGCCAACTTAGTCCACACTTTGAGAAAACAAAAGATCCAAGTTTTAGAATACCACCTGAGTCACAAAAGGAAGACAGAGCACCCACCCATCCAGTGATACCAACAAAGTTTACTGATCTAGCAACAAACCACTCTCAAACCCAGAATGTAAAGGAGATTCAGGACAATGAAATGCAGGAGCTTGGGGTGGAGGCAACAGAGGAAGAAGTACAGGAGGGAGTGGAGGAGGCAGAAGAGGCAGGAGAGGATGTGACAGAAGGGGTTGGGGAAGGAAAGGATGCTACAAAAGCATTTGGAGTAAAGTTGCGTTCCACCTCTCTTTCACTAAAGTTTCGCCTGGACAAGGCACAATCAGAAATCAAGGTAAAACCACACAGTTCTGAGGTCTCCCCATCGCTTACACCTCTGGGCTCACGGTCTGATTCAACCAGTTGCGTTGAACCTGAAGTTTATCACACTGTAATGTGCTCTAAATCCAAAGATCCTCCACTCCAAACCAACAAGTCCTCCATATCCAGTTGCACACTTAAGAGTGTCCTTAAAGACAAAGAGACAACTAGCTTCCTTAGACATGCTGGTGAGTTTATTTTTGAGAATATCGCTACTTTACCCCATTTAGTTTCTTAGAATTATGACTAATGCTAACAGGTATGTCATGTGGTTAAAGGTCCTTGTCAGGAAATGTTTAGCTTTTAATAAGCTGTTTGGTCCAGTTGTTAAACTGTGACCCATTAAAGTCACTATAAGAGAAGTCTCCACACTCACCAGTCTTATTTGAAACACCTCTGACCAGCTATTTCAGTCATACAAGTCCTATACAGGAAGGCCAATCTCTAAATCATGAGCTAAGGTCACAATTAAACAACAGATTTCTAACAATTAAACATAATATCAACTTTATCAGTGTACATTTGGTTTGTTAAGCTCAAATTGGGCTAAAACACCTTTTCTTCGGGTTGCTCCAGCTACTGTGCATTAGTAAGTACTAATGGTTATTAACGACTGATGATTGGCAAGAGTTTTGGAAGTTGGGACTTCCTTCACTTGTTAACTCTGATTAACTCTGTTAATCTATATTTTTTTGCCCCATCTAACCAATGTTAAAGTAATATGTATAAAGTGACCTTTGTTTTATGTAAAATGGACCGCACTTTATTACAGTAATCAAAAACATATCTATGTGAAAATAATGTGTTAAAAACATTCTTACTGTATGTATTTTCAGAACCTCCTCAGCCCTTGTCGTTACCCAGCAAAGCTAATATAGTACCTTCACCCCCTAAAGAAGGTGCAGACTTGCCTCCAAAAGAGCCTACTGCAGTTTCCTCTCAGGAGAGTGCACCAACATCTACAACTTCTGAGTTTTCCTGGATGGAGATGGCTAGAGAGAAGACCAGAAGTTTACAACAGCTTTTTACCAGCAGACTGCCTGAGTTCCCTGGCTTGCAAACAACCACACGACCAACAACCTTCAACACACAACAGCCACAAACGCAAACATCCACTTTACAAGCTAATGCTAGAACCACACAAAACATAACAAGCCAGCAAACAGCAACACAGCTTCCTTTGAGGCTTACAGAGGTGACTGCAAGGCAGCTGCCAACTGCACAGGCTTCTGGAAGATCTATGCAACCTATGCAAACCCATACTAGAACGAGCCAACCTTCAGCAACACAAACATGTACAATTCAGACAACCACAAGTCAGTCACAAGATGACAGTTCCAGAGAAGTTCTGTTTCAATCCAAACCCCAAATTTGTAGTTCAACAACAAAAACAGCTCAGTCTACAGTTACATGCACACCAAACATGCAATCCATCACTCACACTTTACATACAGCAAAACAACTACCATCACAACCGCAGACACCAAAGACGCAACCCATCCAACAGTTGTCACCAGTGCATGCAGGACCCCTCCAAGCAGCACAGACTTCCACACAATCTATGACACGTCCAGCATACCCATACCTATCCTCAAGCCCCAAGGTAACGCCTAACCTCCTGGCCCAACAGTCTGTTAATACTGTCTCAAAGGATCCACCTCAGAATAAAGCAAGTGAACCCTCCATAGCCGCAGGAAAAGCTGACAGGGAAGGGCCTCAGGGGAAGGGTCCTGGGTTAGAGGATGGCAGACCACTGTGGGGAGCAGGATTAGGAAACAAGGCCCCACTGGTGCAGCGCTGGGAGAGCCAATCAATTTCTGTAACCAAGGTATTATATCATTTAGGTTGTGTGTACATCAAATCTGCTACAAACACCAGGTACTCCTCTAAAAACACATTACTTTGAAAATGCTGAAGTGCTTTAGTTGCTTAGATATGGAATATCCACCAAAGTAATGACTTACTAGTATCCGCATATTCTGCATTGTTTTTCAGTTGTTGCACAAAGACATATAATTGTACAAGTAGGATGTGTCGGCTGGTTGGTTGATGTGGCATTTGTCCCGCCCCTCCTGCACTGTGATTGGACACCTGAGTAAAAAGGGAAATTGGCTAGCAGAGAGTTTTTACCCAAAGTTGGGTAACTAAGAAAAATGCTCTCATTTAGCACTGAGTGTGATAAAAATTGCAAACAACTGAAAAAAATGCTAGCCTCAGAAAAAATGCCTTGGTGGACACAAACCCTTAATCTCCAAACAGTGACGTCCATGGGAATTACCAAGAAAAAAATCAAATAACAGATATTTTCAACAGCAATGAATAAGCACTTCAGCTTCTTCTTAATTTACACATTCAATTACATTGAGATTAAAAGATTTAGACTACATTTAAATTTATAGTGTTGAAACTAGCCAAAGATTTGCAACAATCAAAACTATTTACAAAGACTTACTGTGATGTTATAGTGTCTTGTGTTAAATCTGTTTATAGTGAAATTGTTTCAGATTTCTTTTTTGCTACAACTGATATCTATAGGCCGGTGAGCAGAAAGACACACGAGAGGCTCAAGCTATTCTTCAGTCATCAGCTCCTATTAGACCTACCTCAGAGGTCTTAGGAACAGACACAGACATAGACCCAAGTGAGTATATTATTGCTCAAGTGAGTTTGTATACATGTGAAGTAACATGTACAACATGACATTTAGAATTTTAATTACATGCTTACATTTGTTGTTGATATTGAGCCATCTGTTTCATGTGTCACAGTAAAGACAGAAGACAGAGAGGATAAATGCCAGAAGAAATCAGTGCCACCATCGTCATCACCTTCATCATCACCATCATCTCCTTTGCAGTCAATACGTGACAGTGGTCAGCCATCGTGGATGGAGCTGGCCAAGAGGAAGTCACTGGCATGGAGTGATAAGGCTATGGACTACACACAGTCAAAGGGAGAGCTTAAAGCCAGAAATATTATGAGTTAGCTGCATTTCTTCATCTGTTTTAAACTAAGATCTGAAGTTTGCTTTATGTGAACTGAAGTGGAATGTGATCTAGTGCAATCTGGAAGTGAACCACTATTGGTCATGTGGGACAACTGTATATTCACAAGTCTCTGTAAAACCAACTTATGTGAGCAGTTTGTATTCTTTTCATCTGATAAATGAATGCATACACATTGTAGGTACCAACATTTTGGCAATGAAACATGAAAGTTTTACAAGGTTTGAAGCCACATTTTCTGGTGACATTGGATAAGAGTAGCTAGTAGTGCTCGCATAAAAGCATTTTGCAAATGCACCACAAATGACGAATCAGAAATCAGTGTGAAAGTAGACCAGCGGAGGAAAGGGAGGGGAGGGGGAGAACCAAATTTAGCTTCTGACTGAAATAAAAGCACCTGAGTGAGATCTCAGGAATAAGAAAAGGCTGTTTTATTCACTTAAAAATGTATTTCATTTTTCAGGTTAACCACTTTGTATCTATGCTTTTATTATGGTAAAATATGAAGTATTAATAGAACTATGATTTATTTCCCTTTCCAATTAAACGTTTTATTTATTTATCAAAATTTCATGTATCACAAAATTATTTTCTGATGTGGATAATTCTGTTGTTGTAAAGTTATTGTATTTGGCAATAAAGAAGTGTTAAATGAGTTTTGAGCTAACTTTTAAAATATCATTCAACATGTCAGATATTACTCGCTATATCTGTGGTATATATGGCATAATCGTGTATATAATCGTGGTTATAATTGGCCAAAACAAAAGGTCATCTTGGTGCAGTTCTCAGGCGGTTCACGTGGTGTCACTGTTTCGGACTTGCTTAACTTGTTGCCTACCAAAGACTATAGATAAGAAAACGCTGCAGTATTATTACCAGAGATGTTCTAATATTACAGGGATACCAAACTCTGCTGCTGTACCGTTGGAAAAAAACCGTAAAGTCAAAGTGGACCACGTGAGGAACATCAGCCAATCAATAGTGGAAATGGCATCGTTCAGTTCATCATTCAAAAAAGCTATTTCCGCACAAAAGCAATCTATTCACTTTTGTGAAGCTTCTTTGTTGACATATATTAAAAACAGCCTATCGTCTTCTTACCCTAATACTGCTGCATATTTCAATTAGTAACAGTATGATTGGAGGCTTGCTTTAATGCTTTGGTATTACTGTGGGGAAAGTGTACTTCTAAACTCCATCACCCTGCATTTCCCCATTTCTAGCCCTGGTTACATGTTAGTTATGTCTCAATGCATGTATATGTACTTTTTTATGACAAAAAAATCAGTGCATACAGGTAACTTAGGACATGCAAGAGTGTTGCAAAAACAGCTTTTAGAGCAAATTATGTAAAAAAAAAACTAAATCTATGATACAGTTAATGTAAGATGTATTTATCTGTTGGACAAATAATGTTTTATATTGATCTTAGACAGCGATATTAGATATATCAGTCTTTCCCCCATTCAAGTAGATAGGACTTGGTCTTATATGATTGAAATTGCTGCCTTGAGGCGTTGCAAATATGGCCGCCGAGTGCGGAGACTTTGCGATTACGTAACAGCCAAACGTAATCTTTGGTTGCTAAATCAACATGTTTTCTATGCAGTTTGATAACAGAAGGGCCCAGCGCGAAAGAATCTCAAGTACGCTATGAAGTTACTTCATGTGCTCGTTGCAGTATTGACAGTATGTTTTGGGGAGGGTTACACCATCAGAAGCTCGGTCTCGTGGGCTGTCACGAATGATGTGGTGGATGAAGAGCTGGACACGCATTCGGATGAAGCGCCCGCTGTGCTCGTCGATAATATCGGGATCTGGAAACAAGCCTACCCGTCCTCTGTGTACAGGGACGGTTCGGCCAAAAAAACTGAAGAGAGATCGAAAAGCGAGGACCTGTCATCCGCGTCACGTGTGTTTTCATACAGAATGGCGGAGGTTAAACCGCAAGCATCCAGCATCCCTACCCCTCCGCCTCATGAGGAGACGGCCAGAATGGCCCGATATATGGCGCACTACAGCGACTGGGGTTACCTAGCAACTATCTCCACGCAAGATAAGGTGATGCTATTTGGGTGCTTTGAACTTGCTTTGAAAGTGTGACAGGATGATTAAAAATAATCCAAACTCACTAGAAACTTATATTAACAACGCAGTATTGTATTGTATATAACGTCTTTCCATTTTTTAATCAGTAATTCAGTTCTACATATGCTGCTTTTAAACCTTTTTAAATAAAGTTTTGAAAAAGCAAGTTTTGAACATGTGCCTTTAATTACATGTTACTTGTCAATGTTTTTAAATTAAGGATATTTTCCTTCCCTTTGGATGCTTTTTTAAGACAAAAAGCAATCTTTTGTCTGACTGTTAGATCAAAGGACTTCCATTTGGAAACATCTTCTCGGTCAGTGATGGTCCAATGGACAATAGCACTGGAGTTCCTTATTTTTATGTTACACCTATGGACAACACTGTAACAGATCTTCACAGCCTCCCCTTTGCCTCCCTAACATTTTCTCAAGCTGAAGGTGATTTCTGCAGGTATATCAAATATCACTATATCTCTGCCTTCATTTCAAATAAATGGTTGGAGTGAGGCATTATGATAAAGCATTTATTATCGCATTGTTATCTTTTAATTCACACACTCTATTATGTGAACACAATACTTAATTTTTGCAACAGGAAACAAGTTTACGACCCTGAGGATCCAAGGTGTGCTAGACTCACTTTGACTGGTAAAATGGTGGAGGTGGGGCCAGAGGAGCTCAGCTTTGCCAAAGAAGCCATGTTTTCCAGGTAATTATGCAAAACATGCAAATTATTGAATTATGCTCACATTTGTCTTGAATGAATGTTCGTCTGTATTTACTCATTGTATAAACACAGACCATCTCAAATTTCCACAGTGTTGTGGTTTACTTATACATTATATTCTTTGTGAATGCAAAATGCATTATTAGCATATACTTGCATGTAGTTATACTGAAATGCAATTTGCGAATATGAATTTTCCTCATATTGGCACTATATAGAGAAAGCAAAACAGAAATCATGTGATTCATACCTGTAAAACATATTTTAATAGAATGTCCTTGTTTAAATGATATTAGACAACGTTTTTATTCAGAAAATATATTAATGGACATTTTTAAAAAGGTTTCTCCTGGAATAATTTTAGAATTTCTATCAAATATTAAATTGAAAAAATTGTATGTAATTGTTATCATTATGGTTGTTATTGGTATATATGTTTGTTTTAGTATATTGATGGTGTTTTTTGTTTTTGTGTGTTTTTTAAATACTGTTGATTGCCATGGATATAGCCATTGGTGCTGATATGGCGGTAAAATATAAATAAATAAATAAATAAATAAATATGATTCATACCTAGTTAACAAATGTTAATGGTGGAAGTAGTCAACTGTAATTAAGTAGCCATGCAAGAACTAGTATTTGTAAATATAGATTTGCCTTAATGTTGTTTTGATTTCTTTAGGCATCCTGTTATGAAGAAGTGGCCCCCAGGACATAAGTGGTTTTTCATGAAACTGGTTCTGGAGCAAGTTTGGCTGCAGGACTGGGTTGGGGGAGTTTCTCTCATTCCACTTGAAGAGTACTTTAAAGCAACACCTTTCTAAGAAAAAAAGCAAAATTATAAAATGCAAATAGTACAAGTATATCTAAACTGAATAAAGACAGAAGGTGGTAACTTTTTTTAAAATTGCTTTTATCAAAAGGTTTACCTTGGCTGAGATATAGATTCCATGTCTCTGGGTTTTGCTGCTTATACAGTATATTAGACGTTGAGGTTTTTACAGTATGAATGATATGTTTAAGAAAGCTTAATTTTGTCAGTACAGTAAATGCATAATTACAATTATTACTTTTATGACACAGGGTTACTGTTTATGTTTACTGTAAGAATTTTTGTTTTATTAGTTTTGTCTTAAAGAAGAATGATTAATTATGCATTCAAAAAACCTGTAATAAGTTATTCTATTATAGGCTTTTACAGAACAGATTATCTGTGTACCAGATATTTTAGTGCACAGTAAAAAGAATCTTTACATCATCTAATGCTGTCCCACATCTAAAGCAAAGTTTTAAGTCTGTAATCATGTTTAGAGGACAGTGATTTACAAATTTACATTTATTTTTTACACTGTCTAAAGTATTGATATCTTACATATTAGTAGTATTGTGCCTTTACCTTTTCACAATAAAACATATGCTGCACAAATAAAATAAAGTATTATGACCATATATTGCGTGGAAAGAGAAGGTTTTTGTTCTTTTTGGTGTGGTTGACTTTTAATTTGAATAAAATACAAAAATGACTCCTAAAGGTCACTGCACATATTAATCATACACATGAAAATCCAAACTACAATGTATTACATTTTGGATGTTTTATTTTTTATATTTTAATCTTTTTTATTTTAAGTAATTTTTATTAAGTTTTTTTAGTTTATGTTTGTTGTTATAAAAAATGCCAAATTTTTGAGTCTTAGACCTTTCCTATATAAATTGTCATTATTAGATTAGAATTCAACTATGAAATATTAAGTGAATTCAAGTCAAAACTCAAGTGGTCAAGTAGTCCACAGGCAGAAAAAACTGAAATGTTTGTGTGTGTGAAAGGACTGGATTGACTGAATTGCTGGTCTATTGGAATAAAAAAGTTAGTCTGTAGAGTGACTTTCCAATGACCATAGAGATAGGAGATGTGGAGGTGGGGTACAAACAAGTAGTACTTGTTGAATAAAACTGTGTTAAGTGGGTTGTTAAGCACTTTCAATAGTACTAGGCAAAATAAATAAATTTGCTAAACAATGTCTGTGGGAAAATATAGAAAAGACATTTGTACACAACAAGGGTTCAAGCCATCTAGCTATCAATAACATTGAAGGTCAGATAAGCAAATCAATTATTCATTAAATGTGCATGCCCTCTGGCGCCTACATTCAGACAGCATGCATTTTATACACTCATCTAAATATATATCTACATTTACAAGGCAAAACGCAAAATACAGTAAAGTGAACCTTAAATATGTACAATAAAGAAAAGTTTATTTTTATTTCTTACAATATGTATGTTTTACATTTTGCACTGGAAAAAATATCAAGACAATAACATGCGATGAGAAACGCTTCGTAATAGAATCATCTGTAAGCATCATGGGTTTCGTCAAAAAAGGTTCGGTGTAATAGATTTTATCATCCATGTGGTGGCAGGCAGGAGCTGCGCTCTGACTCTAGCCAATCATCATCCACGATGGGAGAGCACTACTCTTGTTGGGCGGGGTCTAGTGTTTTTACCCAATCATCGTTCACTGTGGGCTTTCGCAGCATTCGGTAGGTGTGGTCTTGAACAAAGCTTGATTGAGAGTTCACATCACCGCTGAATACGGGACAGCGCGTTTGGTATTTAGGTTTACCAAATTATCTTTGGTTTACCGAAAAGCTGGTGTTAATGTGACCGGATTTAGGCTGGATCGCAGTTCAATAACAGGGTGAAAAGGTAGGAAGCGTTAAACTTGGGCCGTTGAACATGCCTGTTATGACATTTAGGGTTCCTCCGACAGGTAGTAAATTGTTTGTTTTACAGCAAAGCTCGGAATGGCTGTTTCATAAAACATTAAATGTTGTATTTACATAATCCCTGTATCTCCCATCCTTTATATAAACTGTGGTCTGCAGCATTTGTGAATGTCTATTTAATAGGAATCATTGGTTGTAATTTTCTAACAAATCAGACTTGCATGTCAGATTGCGAATATCAGATTGCATGTATAGTTGTCAGAGCTCTCCGTTTAACTGTACAGTGACGGAACTAAATAATATATGGCATCATGTCTATTTATATTTCTCTAGGTGCGGGAAATCTTAAGATCATCATCTGTTGTTATATCTTTGAGCCAAGGCAGGCATGAGGATTGCACGGTTTGCTCTTGAAATGCATCAGTTCCGCTGCGTTGCCTCGTGACTGAAAGGAGGACCGTTGTGGAGACAGCGGATGATTCGGACCCGTGTCACCTCCCCTCCGCTCATCTGAAGCGCGTATGCACGGCTGGATCAAGAGGACAGCTGCACGGGGAGGCGCTGAAATGAGATGAGGCTCAGACATGGAACTGTTGCCACTGCGATCATTTTCTTCACATCGTTTCTCAGTTTGTCCTGGTACACGGCTTGGCAAAATGGCAAAGGTACGTCGTTCTCTGCGATTCATTCAGGACAATATATCATTTTAAAAGGGTGAGCTAGGGATTTGTACCTCATAGTGACTACAGTTGATGCTGTAAAATCATAATATCTCGTAATGTGATCTCAGAATAGTGGGAGACGGTTTTAGAGTTTGTTGTTGACAGTGGTGGTGGGTAAAAACAAGTTGCCCTTTTCATTGCACTAGTGCACTTTAGTAACTAGGCTATTTATCCATTTTAATATTACTGGTATTTTTAAGCTGATTAGTAAAAATCTGTGCTAGTAACCATAAATATACTGATTTAGACGTGAGTTTTTGTGACTTTAGAGAGCATGACCATATCTAGTGGACTTGTGTACATGTATTACAGCCGCACAACTAACATTTACATTGAGGGTGTAACATTTTCATATAGTCACGCAATGTTCAGTGTAAACTCTGGACACGTCTTGATGTTGAGAATTTGTGTTTAGGATAATTCTAAACTGGATCAACAAAAATGATTAATGACCTAGAAATGAAAGTGTTCAAACTACACAGAATTGGAAATATTTTATTCATTTTCTGCCATGATGTTTCTATATTGATTTTTAAAGCTTTTTATAAATGAGATTTTGAATGTTTGGGATCAACTGTAAATACAGATTATACTCCCTAATAAATGTCCTCCCTGAGACAGGTTTAGCCTGTTACAGCTAGATGTCAACTGATGAATGTTGTGGTTAAATCCAAAAAAGCACATTAATATTGACGAAAGGTCACAATATTCATACACCCTCCCACGTATGTGAACGTCTCGGAAGCAGTTGTTTAGGGTGTAAAGGTCATAGAGTGACTCATTTTTAAGTTTTAAAAATGCTCTGTTTTTTAAGCCTTCTGCTTCTCAGCCACAAGTGGTGTTTAACATTCTTTATGAGTAATCGGTATCTGTTGAAATTTTACTGTGACTGTCTTTAAAGGTTCAATGTTCAGGTTGATAGTCATAGGTTTACAATTCTTGTGTCATGTATTGCAATTTTCCACTTACAATTATTACTGTATCAAAGAAAGCATAACAGTTCATATCTTTGTGAATCCTAATAAGGATTGATCTGTGAACTTAACAAGGCTTTCAAACCACCTGCAGGTTGTTCCATGACTCCTGTGTAACATGTTCACAAGAAGTTTCTCTGGCTAAAAGGGTAAAATGAAGTTTGTAATCAGATGGCATCTCGCAGCATTCCTCTGATACTGTACAAGAGGTTAAAATTAACTTCACCATTGGCCTATTCCCCCTTTTTTATTCTCCTCCGCTGAGCCCACAGAGGCTTTTCATCCTCAGGGCGTGCGGAAAGCACAATGGGCCGAAAATAGCGGATCAGGGATGATTATTCTCTGAGAAACGGGGAGGGGTCTGTTTTGGAATGAAGCTTATGGGTTGGAGAGCAACAGCGTGTTATACTCGTCTCTTTTTTTCGAGGTTTTGGATTGTTTTGCTTCGTGAGGAGCCCACGCGTGCCCTGTCAAGCAAAGCCGAGGTGCAGGAGGGGGTTGTCTTAAACACACTGCCGAGAAAGGAAGTCACAGAATTACAATAGAAGCCAAATGAACTGGGAGACTTTGAGAACAAGAGTTTGATAAGTGAGGTCTGCAAGCGAGTTCATCTAGGTTTTTTGTCTTTTTTTTAGCACTAATTGTTCTTTGGTGGAGATTTAAAGGGGATATGTTTTCAGACGCATCTTCTGAGAGATTTTACTGTGCTATTCTTTAATGTGTCCGAAATGTACATCTTTTTTGACAACATCCTGTCAGTTGGAGTGATGTCTGCTGATCTTGCTCCAAGATCATTCCAGACCCAAGAACAATGTTCCAGACAAGTTCTCATTGAGTCAGCATTATACTTTTCTGTGGCATCCCCCGCTGTTCTACCTCCATATTAGGTTGAAGAACGAGCGCAGCCATTGTCATTGAGTCCTAATAGGTTTTCGGCTCTCACTGTTGACATTTTTGAGTTTTACCACCCCATGTCTCCAGTGCCAAAGGCTGCAGTTTTCAAGAGCTGTCACATGAACTCATTCCTGACTGTCATCCCTGGCAGGTGTTGTTTGCCACCCTCTGTGACTTTGTTCTCTCGATCTCTTGCTTTCTCTTGCTTTCTCTCGCTTTCTCTCACTTAGGGGTATATATGGGTTGTAGAAAATGGTGTGGGGAACATTACAAATGTTTAGGGTTGGGAATTGAGAACAGATTCTTCTGGAACCGATTGATTTACATGAAAATGGAACATACTTCATCATGCAAGCTTCAACCGGCAAATACTAAAATATTCAGACATTTATTCTGCAGTTTTGTTGAATCTACTGCCGTGGCAAAAGAAATAGTTTGTGTTGAAATTGTTGGGAGTTCACGTTACTGAATTAAATGTGATTAGTCAAACTAGGCGCTACCATTGATACAATGGGAAACGTAACGCATAAGCCGTGTAGCCACATTTATAAACTAATTTTCTTAAGAGCCGTCTCTTAATGAATCAGTAAAACGAAACTTGTATCAGTTTGTGTAATAAATCAGTATAAATTAAAGGGATTTTTGGCTTACTAAACTAATTACTTTTGCCCTTCCAATGCCAATAAAATAGCTCTGTTTTGTTCAATTAAAGAAAGTCATATACACCTAGGATGGCATGAACATGAGTCAATGTTAAAGAATATTCTGTAAAACACTCAATTGTAGGTCTCGCATAAAAGGGATAGGTCATGGAAATGAAAGAAATCTGAATTAAAACTGCAACCAGATTTGCTTATTTCCTAATAATTCTTGTCCTTCTTTCTCTGATATATTTGCTATAGCTTTATGTGTCCTTCTTGTTTCGTTTTTTTATCTCCTACATGTATTATGCTGATGGTTCACAGAGATAGTTAATCCACTCAAAGCGCATGGCTAATGGAGCCCAGACGCTATTTTTGGAAGTCCAGCAACCAAAATGGAAACCTAACAGAGCAGCAGTGATGTAAGCAGAACTAGAAGAGTTAGACAGCTCACTGGGCTTCACCAGGACTAAAACTGACCTGAGCAACTCAGTCACAGACAGAGAGCTGAGACGTGAGAGATGGAGCGAGGGAGATGGGTAGAGAATCTTAACAGATGGCTCATCTACATCCCAACAGGGCAGTTAGGTTGGCATGGGGACTACAGGTTGAGTCAGGGAATTAAAGTGCATTCCCAAGCAAATCTGCCAGCAGAACCAGAACTGGTTCTGAATCTGAATAAGATCATTTGGACTTACATAGACAACTTTGGACTTATGTTAACATTTATGCATTTGGCTGATGCTTTTGTCCGAAGCCACTAGCAATGTATTTAACAGTTACATGTCTTTTATCAGTATGTCTGTTGCCTGGGATCGAACCCATGACCTTTATGTTGCTAACGCTGTGAAACACATAGAAAACGCACAGCATTCGTGCTCTGTGATGTGTTTACTGTCAGATTTAGAGCTATTTGAAAATAATGTGCTCCACTTTCTCATCATATTACATTATTGATCTGTTTAGTTTACACCCGGTTTGTTTAGATATCCTGTTCTGCTCGTAGGTATGTTTACAAAACAAAAAAGTATCGGAATTTACACAATTTACATATTACATCTTTTCTAAAATGTACATTATTTTAATATCATGTTTGCCTTCTTTAGCTTCAATGACTAGTGAGCTTACTGAAATGAATTAGTTGGGTTTGTCCTAAGCAGTAAATCCTGCTGTTCTTAAGAGAAATTCTCCAGGTCCTGTAGGTTCTCTGTGGTTTCCTTGCATTCTCTGCACGTTTGAGTTCTTCCCACAACAGCTCAATGATGTTAAAACCAGCTTTGCCACTGGAGACATTGGGACAATTGAGGATCTTGTGCACAGCTACAACAAAAGGCTTCAAGCAGTCAGTGAAGCTTAAGGAGAACACTAGAGGTCAAGAATTAAAGATGTACAACCTTTCGGAAAGGATAGTTTAATTTCAGTTTTATTTGCATGCATTTTATTATCTACTTTATCAACCTAAATGTCTTCATTTAAGAGCTGTGTTAAATCTTAGAAAATGGATATGTAAACATTTGAACATTGTATTTAGGGGCTGTCTGGCATCCTTGTAAAACAATAGAGAATTTCCTAGTGAGATACAGAATTTTGCATGCCCTGCACTTTTTCTCATTCATTGCACATGAACTAACTGGCAGAGAAGGAAAAGTGACTCAGGCCTGAAAACTGTGTTTTATTCCTTCCAACCGCTACCTTCATATCACTGTTTCCCATAACAATTCACCCACTCGTCATATGACCAACATGACGATCATGTCACATGATGACTCACACGATAAAGGAAGAATATTTCCTTTGTGTCTGCATTCCTTATTCCCGTTTTCATCGTTTGACTTCCAAATTCATGTTTCAAGCTTCTTTTTCTGTATCAACTCAAAGGTTTGTATCAATGAATTTAAATATGATTTCAATGGCATTGGTCTCAAGTGATATGTAAAACTTCTGTTTTTAAAGCACATCTGCGTGTGTCATTTGACACCATCACTTTAATTTCACTGTAGAGGTCCACTGATAATGCATTATATTGATTTTAATACCAATTTCTGGACTTGTGAACTCTGGAACCATTTTATGGATTGGGGTTAAAGTTGAAAAAACCACAGAGAAGGAAGGAGAAGAGATTAAGAGGGTGGGACAGTTTCCTGAGGAGTGCTGATAAAACCGATGCAGTCAGCAGAAACTCTTGCCTTGTTGCTTGTTTATTGTGTGTCAAAAAGGAGCACGTTGTGATCCTAACTCTCCGTGTCCCGTGGGTCTTGACCCCTCCAGTCTGTCTTACAAAACCAATGTGTTAAAAGCATGACACGAACACATGATGACCTTGTGTTGCCCATTTTCCCAGTCATTTTCAAGAATGTTTTACAAATTTGTTTTAAAATCTCAACATCTTGTTCCTTCCTGTTTACCATTAAGTGCTCATTAAAAAGCAACAGACTTGCATATAAAGTTGCTGGGGTCCGGTAAGCAACATTAACGTTCACATGAAATCTATTTTTTTTTCTTCTAGGTTTTAATCAGCAGATCTTTCAATAAAACATTAAACTTGTAAAACCTGTTTTGTTTTTCCCATTCGCTGGCAACTGTCCCTTTGATTGCCAATTAATTTTCCCCAACAAATGTTCAGTTCCATTCTGTATGTAATGCCCAATATTTTGGAATCCAATAAACATATGGTTGCTACAATAAATCCCTGTCTTAATGGCAGATTACAAGCGTACAATGGGTCACTGTCACTATTTCACGTTGACTTTGGGTTTCACCCAAAACCTTAGTGAGCTGATAGATTTTCAGCTCTGCCCTGTGTAGTCTCGATGACCTCTGAATGACATCATATACTGTATCTCGTGTTCCCATGCTAGAGCTGCACACATTTTGGGGCTTTGATTCATATTTTATGCTTCTTCACCTTGATGCACGGGCTCCAGCAGCTTTGTTTTGCTCTTGCCAGTGTGTGCGACTTTCATCTTCACAGCTTTGTAGTGCAGAACAAAGCTTCCTGGTCTCTGTGCTGTTCCACAGGTTAACTTCTCAACTGAGATTCTCTGTGGCAAAATTGTTTTTTTCTCACTGCTGACCCTGAATTTCTCCTGAGGGTGGAGAGTAAAAGGTTGGAAGTTTTTTACCTTTATGCATCGGGTATATGCTTTTATTCTATGCGACTTGCAGTGCATTCAGAGTATAAGGTTTATCAGTGTTGGCGTTCCTGGAGTCAAACCTGTGACCTTGCCGTGCCGAACACCATGCTCTCCCAGTAAGCAACAGGAACCCTGTGGAAAAGAATAGTTTCTTCTTGTCAACGCAGATACAGAGGATTAAAAGCAGGTCAGGTGGTTGATCATCATTGTGCTGTCATCTCCCAACGGTAGAAACACTTTGTCAACAATGAAAACTTCACACGTTATACAATTATCCTATGCAGGCAGAATGTGTTTAAATATTATGCTTGTTCGGTGCCATAGTTACTTGAAAATAATATGAAATCAAAAGCAAGCCCTTTTCTCTTATTGTGAATGAGTCATCAGTGCAAATCTGAACAACATATTTGATTCCTCACAATGGCATGTGTTCTGCTCTGCTATATTTCAATATGAATATATTGTTTATTCAGAAAGTTCACAATTGAATGTAATATTGTTTACAATAAATGTACAGTTTTTTTGTTGCCGAGTATAATTTACATTTACATTTATGCATTTAGCAGCTTTTATCCAAAGCGACTTACAAGAGTGAGAAGACAATGAAGCAATACATACATTAATAGATGGAGTAATATAAGAAGTAGAACAAGTAGCCAGGTTCAATAATGCTAGTCAATACCTGTTTAGAGAAGGAGAAAGGTTAGTTTTCTTCTTAAACTTAAAGAGAAGAGCAATTAGCGTGCTTTTAATCATGGCAATGACCACCCTTTTTAGATTTATGTGTGTTTTTGAGGGCGTATAAATGATCTGAATAGCTGGGATGTATTCTAAACCATTTAATCTTGGCTGAATAATATTACTTGGGTAACGATGCAAATTAAACGCATTTGCAACTAACAGTACATTCAAGTGATAAATATTTTGACCTCTATGTGTGATCCCTGTGAATCGAGCATATGACCTTTGCACTGCTATGTAATGCTTTACTGATTGCACTTCAGGAACACCTTAGTCTTTTCAGTTCCGGAAGCTGACAGAAGCTCTTTGGTCTTAGAGTCGTCACTTTATGAAAACTTTTCCAATTGTGGGGAAAATCTCAACCAGTTAGAATGACTGCTACACCCCTTGCTGGAAGGGCCAGAGTGTGTTTCTAGACATTCTTTGCATTTTGGTGATACAACAGCATGTCAAACTTGACTAATACAGAAGGGGCAATCATATATTAAAATCCATTTGGTGTAGAATTAAGTTCATTTGGCAGGCGGACAGACGGTATGATCGGACAGCATGTCAATTTATCACTCACCATAGAAAAATAAGCATAATCCAAGACCTAATGGAGTTTTAAACGTGCTTAGTTGTACTTTTGGATATTTGCTTATTTTAGAATAAGGATACGTTTGACATGCCAGGAAACACAATGTCTTGAGTCATTGAAATGCAGAGACTGTCTATACACACCCACTGGCCTATTAATCAGATTCACTACCTGTATATGTCTGAATAGAGGTCTGAGAGAAACAACAGAAACAGAAAAGAAGCAGGAAAGGAGGGCCAGGGAAGAAGATAACAAGATTAAGGGGATGTGCAACAGTTTATGTGCTAATCCATTTAGATGCTGCAGTCTGTCAAGATATTAGATGGACTTTCTGTGGTTGAGACAAACACTGAGCTAATGGTGAATTAAGGGCTGAGTGTCCTTCATGGCTGGTTTATAGATCATTGCAAATTACCTATAACATGATGCCGGCATGGAATCATAAATAAATGTAGCAGATAGAGAAGGAGTCATACGGATACACAGAAGTCCTTAAGCCTTCATTTGCTGTGAGCCTGGATGTGTTTTTGGCCATTCGAAATTGAAATGACCTTTCTTCTGCAGAATGCAAAAGAAGATATTTTGAAGAATGTCTGTGATGCTTTTTCCATACACTACTGCCAATGTGTTTGGGGAAGAATTTATAGATCTCTATAAATAGTGTTTGTCTGACCAATTGGCAGCAGTTTTTGTTGCTACTATTTGTACTGTAAAAACTTGTCCAGTGGTAAGTTTCAGCCAAAATAGTGTGAAAGTAATCCATATGACATTGATCGGAAGTTGATTTCAGAGTGGATATTGATGTTTGTAAATGACTTTTTTGTGTGGGCAAACCTTGTTGCTTGCACATACATGTATGTTGTTCGTCAGGACAGGCCGGGTGGTTAAATACTGCATAGCTGTTGATATGTAAACATGGTCCTTCATGTGCTTGTGGCTCTGATGTCAATAACACAGCACTTTTTTTAAAGATATTTTTTAGTACCTTTGGTCAGTCTTTTGGGGCTGTATATTTCATTGATTAAGTGGCTCACAAGCATACGTTCTGTTACTTTTACTAGAGGGGCTTTTTAAATGACAATAGATTTTAACAAAACTTATACTGTGAATAGGGGAAAGTGCAACTCTCTGTACAGCCGCCTTTCAAAAAAAAAAAAAACATTAGTAAAATTGAACATTTCCCTGAGAGAGAGGCTCTATAGTGATACTGATGTACTTGCAACCTTTACATTTACACAGTAGCTGGAACAACTCGGAAAAAGGTGCAACATGAGCTGCAGTCCATAACTTTTTTGTTTAAAAATAAATAAAAATGTGTTATCCTGCAGTCACTTTCGCAAGCCAAACATTTTACGCAGACCCCTGTGTATATGGCCTCGTCATGTAATATGAATTCGCAGGTTGGAGTTCACCAAAATTGACCGATGTGAAATTTTTTGCAGGAAGTTGCACTTTATGTAATTGTAATTGAATGGAACAAAAATTGAAAGAGAAACTGCAGCATTATTGAGCAAGGACAAAAAATACCTGTGTACATAAAAAAACAGTCTCTGTCCTTGCTCATAATGATTTATAATTTAAGCTGTTGGGTTTACCTTTGTGGGAAATGTGTTTTGACGCCATTTGACAAGAAATATGTAAAGCAAATCGCAATTTTATGTCTTAAACAGAGATGGCGATAGAAATGCAAAAGTGATGCATTGCAGCTTTGAGAAAGTAAATGTATGGTACAGTTAATGTAAGGTTTAATTGTTGGTTGGAAATATGTTTTTTCATAGTGGACTGAGCCAGCATTAAGCAATTTAGGCATATTGATCTTCTCCTTTCAAGCCGATAGGATTTGGTTTTGTATAACTGTGACACCTGCCCGGAAGTGCTGCAAATATGTCCTCCAGAGTTCCAATTACCCAACCCCTTCTTCCCCAGCCCCCTCGGGTCTCTCTTTTTTTATTCTTGAACATTTGCCTTGTCTACAAAAGCACTAGCTGCTGTTTACCACTGTAGCTAGGGAGCAACTTGAGGAGGAGAAGAATCATTTGGCTTTGATCCAGAGCGACTTAAAGTGCATCAAGAGTCCATTTTCTTAGTTTGTGTGTGTTTTTGTGTGTGATCGCTGGAAATTACACCAATGGTCTGGGTGTGGCTAGTGCCAGGCTTCACCAGTTGAGCTACAGGAAGTTCAGAAAATCTTTTCATGCTGACTGCTACATGTCAAATGAACTTCCATACCCAAAGCTTCAGTATGAAATCACCTGACTAGTGGAGCTGTACTTTTTGAGAGAACATCTGGACCGCCCTTAAGGATGTAATCATCCTTATTTCTCTTTTGCACATCAGTCATCAACAAGCTTTGTGCATCTTCATTCATTTTGATCCCAAATCTTCAACCATACTTGCAGTGTTGTTTACTTCATAGCAAAGACACGTTTTTTTTTCTTATATATTGAGTGTGTTAAGAAAATGCATTTCTGACAAACATGCCATTTGATCCTCATCTTATTGTTGGATCATCTTATTTACTTGCCACTTGTCTGTGGATAAAGTAAGGACCAATGGGGATATGAATTTCTCTGTAGTACTGGCTGATTGTCTTGCCAAACCACAGAAGAATTCATAACACTTGGGCAATTCCAGTGTTATGTACGTGACCAAACTTAAAATGTCAGTTCTCACAGAATGCATTTATTATCAATATACATAAGCTTTATAGATGTGAAACATGAAATGGTTATTTTATTTTAACTTTCATGTGGCCATATGATTAATACAAACTGTTATGGATGTGACAACTCTGCAAACGGGTCTTTACATGACTATGAAAAGTCATGCTTTAAACTTAAAAACTGCTTTAAAAACTTTGAGAGACCTCATATGAGTATTTAAACCACCAAATATCGACATCTGAGCTATCGGTATAATGAAAACCTTTGGTAAGGTTGACATGTACGTAGAATTGATCACTTCAGCATATTCAGTAATTTAGTATTCTGCATAGATGTTGTGATGGTTGTTGTGTTGATGACGGAGAGACACATAGTATAAACTGAATAGATGTAGCCTACAAGAGAGGTTTAAATCGAACAAAAATCTCATGAAGGGCTGTTCAGGAATGCAATAGTTTACAACAGAAAAGGAAACCAGTGTGAGACATGCTGCTGTTAAACAACCAAGTCAGTCTTCAAGCTGTCATTGCAAAAGTTCAAAGCGATCATGCTCACATCTGTATAAAGACAGCCTGACATTTTCACAAAGACACACATTGATGTTCTTGTGGAAAATTGGAAATAAACCAGTTGCAGAATTTGAACCGTGAGCTTTTGGAGGAATGGAAGTTGGTTTTGTTTCAATCGGGTAAAAACGTGAACACAGTTCTTCATTGTGTATAGAGCCAACACTTTAAAATCTTCTCAGATGCGCTAAATGCAAAATTTGCGTCTGCAAATACTGCTAGTGGTGTAACTGCCTTAGTCCACAATCTAGCAGTCCGTATTTCTGTTCTTCTTCGTGTTGAGCAACAGTAAGATAACCTTCCTAGAACCGCATGTCTCCCAGAAACGGTGATGTCATCAGGAAATGGCGGGCGGTTCTGGTTCCTGAAAATAACCGTTTTGATGACTTAAGATATGTAATAGTTGTAGTTTCTTGGTGTTTAGAAGGTTACTTTTGTCCAACCATCAACTTTCAGCAGTTGTGTTGTCTTTTTTGTGCCAGTTGCTAGTAGATGCCTGTTCATACACAGCATGCTTAAAAGACTGTCTTTAGTTTAAGCTGTCACTTAAAGAAGTGCGTAATTGTTTTCTATATTAAATTATTTGCTTTCCCAACTTAATATGCAATCACAGTTTTTGAGATCTACACGCTCTGAAGCTCTCACTTGTACTGTTTATACGTACCTTAAACAATGCAATCCGATTCAAATATTTGTTGTATCTCCGGATTAAAATTGATGGGAAAGAGAGGAGTTGTTAAAGAGTTTTCATTTGTGAGTTTTCAGTGAAATGGAAACAAAATTTTGAAACAAACAAGTGACATCTTTTTTCCTTTATGTAATGTTATGAAGCCCTACAGTGTGTCTCTACTCTCAATGCGTGTTTCCATTGCGTTGTATTAATTAGGTTCTTGTGGCAACTATTGTGTGTTATTCAATATAAAATGTGGACATAAACAACTTTACAATGCAAATGTTAACAAAGAACTCAGTTTCAAGCATGTTTTAATTTTCTCCTGTTCATTGGTTTATTTCAAGTCTGCACCATCCCTTTCAGTTCGATTAAAAAGTCGTTTAGATTGATCCTCATTATAATGATTGAAGTGTTTACATGAATTCTTAGTCCAAATGAGTCATCAATCTGATTACTAATGGATAATTTTGTCAGACGTAAATGTAGCTACTGTGGATGGCAAAGGTCTAGAAAGAAATACACTACTGCCAATGTGTTTGGGGAAGAATTTATAGTTCTCTATAAATAGTGTTTGTCTGACCAATTGGCAGCAGTTTTTGTTGCTACTATTTGTACTGTAATAACATCTTTCACTCTTAAGAATGACCTTTTTCTCTTTCAGTCACATGATCATGAAATATGAGAAATTGCATGAGAAACAGATCAGAGTGTATATTGAAGTTATTACTTAAGTGCAATTACATGCAAATGTCAACCTTAGCATGAGAAAAAATTCACCATACTGTTATTTTAGTCAATATTTGGTTGTTTAAATGCCCATGCAATGTCTCTGTTAGTTTTTTAAGCTTTTTATGACTTTTCATTGTATGTCTTGCTTAGAACTGTCACATCCATAATGGGAAAAAATTACATTCGTTACATTTGATTTCCTTATAACTGCTATTTTGAGACTATATCCTTCTATTTTTGCATTTTAAATTTTAATTTATTTGTCTCCCGAATTTGTTTTTCTTTTGTCACATTCATTATATATTACGACAGAGGATTAGTGCCACGTAAAAAAAAAAAAAATCTAAGACTACGAGAATAAAGTCAAAATATTACAAGAGTAGCCTACTACGAGAATAAAGTCGTAATTTGTAAACGTGTTTGGAGTTATGTATAGTAAACAATCAGATCTGTGAAGCATTTACCACATTCAGTGCCTACACACTTTATCAATGAATCAACTATTTACATGCAAGCTGATGAGAAATATTGAGCAAGTTTTACGTTTTCCCAAAGTAAACCATTATAAAGAACACCCACAGTGAGATTTAATACATTAAGACTGATATTAAAAGACTACAATTCACTACACACTGTGTTAAAAATATACAATGTACAGGCAGGCAGTGGAGCCCATTCTGAATGCAAAGCGCCGCGCTTCAAGCGTGCACTATGAAGGGAACAAGCCAGAATGAGCCAGGCAGTGATCCCATTCTGAATGCAAAGCGCCGCGCTTCAAGCGTGCACTATGAAGGGAACGAGCCAGAATGAGCCAGGCAGTGATCCCATTCTGAATGAGAAGAACCGCGCTTCAAGCGTGCACTATGAAGGGAACGAGCCAGAATGAGCCAGGCAGTGATCCCATTCTGAATGAGAAGAGCCGCGCTTCAAGCGTGCACTATGAAGGGAACGAGTCAGAATCAGCCAGGCAGTGATCCCATTCTGAATGAGAAGAGCCTCGCTTCAAGCGTGCACTATGAAGGGAACGAGCCCTATAGCCAAATCCCTTGGTCTCGCTACAATAATCATAGTTTAACCCCATGATATTTAGTGATTACTTGTGGTGTTCAATCTGCCAAAAATATATTTAACTATACTAAAACCATCGTTAATTTTTGTAAGGGCTGCATGGTCTCATATACATGTCTCCTAAAGCTACGACTTTATTCTCGAAATATTACGAATTTAATCTTGTAATATTACGAGTTTATTCTCGTAGCACTACGACTTTATTCTCGTAGCACTACGACTTTATTCTCGTAGCACTACGACTTTATTCTCGTAGCACTACGACTTTATTCTCGTAGCACTACGACTTTATTCTCGTAGCAGGCTACTACGACTTTATTCTCGTAGTAGGCTACTACGACTTTATTCTCGTAGTAGGCTACTACGACTTTATTCTCGTAGTAGGCTACTACGACTTTATTCTCGTAATATTTCGACTTTAATCTTGTAGTCTTAGATTTTTTTTCCGTGGCACTAATCCTCCGTCGTAATATATAGTATATTTTCCTCATTTAAATAGTATAGACTGATATTTTTCTGGTGCCTGGACTCTGTCATCAGTGTTTTAAACAAATGGTTCAACATATTGATAATAAATATCTTTTCTGAGAATTTTGACTGATTGATTGAAGACTAAAGATATTTGTCGCTTTCATAATGGTGGAATTGCTTTTAAAGGGATAGTTCACCCAAAAATAAAAATAATGTCATCATTTCCCCCCCCCTTATGTCATTTAAACCCTGTATATGATTCTTTCTTTTATGGAACACAAATATTTAGTAAAACGCTGGTTACCGGCACCCATTTACTTCCATTGTACCTTGTGTTCATACTATGGAAGTGAATGGGTGCCGGTAACCAGTGTTTTGCTAAATATCTTCTTCTGTGTTCTGCTAGAGCAAGAAAGTCATACAGGTTTGACATGACATGAGGGTGTAAATAATAAAATATATTTTTTTTTTGGTGAAGCACAGCATCTGTCTGACCTAATGTTCTGTCTCTTCATCTCTTCTTTGTAGAAAAGTTGGTAGCTTACCAGAGGGAGTTTCATGCCCTGAGGGAGCGACTGCGTGTGGCAGAGCACCGAACCCTCCAGCGCTCATCTGAGCTCAACACCATCCTCGAACAGTTTAAACGTGCCATCGCAGAGACCAACGGCAGCAAAGATGCTCTCGCCAACTTTTCAGGTTCTGCTTCTATGCAAATTTTAGAACTTACATTGGTATTGCTAAATTTATTTTAGTCTTTATTGCATTCAGCTGACATGTTTTCTTTTGCTATACTTGGGAGAAAGTATCTTCTTCACGTGACTCGCGACTTCACGTGTTTTGTGCCAAAATCTGTGTCTGCAGAATTAAGTGGAATTTCCACAGGAAAAGTGACAGCGTTATTATTACATTCATGTCGAGTAGCAGATCCTAACACCCCACATACTGTGAAAATGTCATACATGTTTTTGTATTTGTAGTTATTATTAAAGCGTTTTCTGGGAATTGTTTTATAAACTCTCTTGAGGCAAAAAGGCATTGCTGCTTGGCTTGCCCAATTTCTAAATTGGGGAAAATAAACTACATGTGCTTCAAATAATATATTTATTTGGCAAAAACATTTCTAAATGTAGTTCTACTTGATATAGATATGAGAATTTACATTAGTCATTCTGTCACACAAAATAAAAATTCAGTCTGTAACCTGTGATAATGCTCAGTTGCTATGCTTTCTTACAGATGAGACACAGAAGTTATTGAAGGAGTTGGCTCATAGGAAGCCCCTCCAGGTACCAAATATCTACCACCACCTGCCTCACCTGCTCAACAATGAGGGCAGCCTGCACCCCGCAGTACAGGTGGGACTGGGACGTACCGGAGGTGAGCGAAACAACCGTTTACTTTCTTTCTTTAGGATTGTTAATGTCATCATTTAAAGGCTATTTGAGTATTTTTTTGAGTATTTTTAAAGAGTATTTTTTATGATGGAATGTATCACTATGTGCATCAGGGCTGTACAATTATCGAAATTATCTAAATATCGCTAATGTGCATATCGCAGTGGTTTGCAATAAATAAGTGATTATATTTTAATACTTCAAAAAGTAATGTATGGTCAAAGTTTTAGGCCGAAGCGGATAATATAGTATCTGGCACATGGATGTTAGTTGGGATATGCGTGTGTGTGCATAATAGTGTGAAACAAGCCGCAAAGCTTTCATTGCCAGCTGATGCTTTCTTTTCTGTGAAATATGAAACATATGTTGGTTATATAATTAAAAAAATATATATTTTAATATCATTTAAAGGGGCTTTAGAAAAAGGAATATCATATCGAATATTGCATTATTTAGCATGCTATCACTTTTTTTTATATCCTGCAGCCCTAATATGCACGACTCATCACTTTAATTACTTTTGCTGGAAATTCAACATCTAATTTTTTTGTTCTAATAAATACTGCTTATTTTAGATAATCCAGTAATTTAAATACTTAACAAATAAAAAAAGTGTAATTTATCTCATTAGATTAAAATGTTTTGATAAACTGGTCACCTGGGTTTTTCCACAGGGCTGTTTCCCTGCAATGGATGTGACATATATTTTTTATAATGACATTTATGATAAAACAGCTAAAATTGTAGTATTCTATAAAACCGACCAAATATGACATTGATTATTAAAATGTGCTTTCTAGACAAATCCTAAAGCTATGCCTTGAAACTTCAGTGCATTCATATGTTAGCTTTTCACCCTCCATTTCTCCCATTTTCACCCAAACAGTGGGGTGTTTCTCTCTACCACGTCCTTGCCTGTCATACTGTGTTACACGTAGGCTGTCGCAGACCAGGTCAGTGTGTCAGAGCTGAAGCTGTTGCCAGCGGCC
Source organism: Beaufortia kweichowensis (assembly GCA_019155185.1). NCBI lineage: Eukaryota > Metazoa > Chordata > Actinopteri > Cypriniformes > Gastromyzontidae > Beaufortia > Beaufortia kweichowensis. The sequence continues at coordinate 14,652,034 of CM032799.1, forward strand.
CTGAGTGAAGCCCTGGAGAACTTTTGTCCCACCATCACACCCACAGCAGGCCTATCAGATTCTCATTAGAGGAATCATGCCCTCCTGGGTTCAAACAGGGTTACAGAGAGGACAGTTGAGATCATCAAGGGGTTTAATATATAAAATTATGGGGATAATGTCATATAAATGTACCTCATATAAATGTACCTATAGTGACTTACAGTGAATGATTGTACTATACTTTTTTTATGAGTATGCGCAATCTCTGGGATCGAACCTATGACATTGGCGTTGTGCAGCGCCATGCTCTTAGCAACTGAAAGTGAAATTTAAATAAAAAAAATTTAAAAAGCCAAAAGAGAACTGTAAGGAGAAATAGGAAATTTAAGGAAGTATAATTTATCAGGATGAAACATGAATAAAACATTGAGGGAAGTGATGGATGATTGTGTGACAAAATAACATAGGGCTGTGGTAGAACTTTGCATTTATATCATTGTTTCTTCCTTCCACCTGCAACAAGTTTTGGGGCCGTTGACCCACCAATTATATACATATTTGCAGTGTAATTTAATGTATACCATAGCAGATCTAAACATGGTCTTGTTACAATGATATAACAAAATATGTAAAATTGGGGTTCTGAATAAATGTCAAATTTTCACAGCCCACATATTTACGTTTCAGTGATCTGTCTTGAGCCTGGAGGTGTCGTGCTCTTTTGTGGTGAGCCGTGTATTGTTATTATTTGTACCGTATGTGGGTTAATGACAGGTGGGTTAACAACTAAACGTCTCCATTACACAAGGGTCATCCTATGCCAGGATAGTTTCCGGTGCATAACAAGATTCTTGGATGACAGTAGTGACGTTAGAGGATGTCAAAAAAAAAAATCATGTGACCGACCCCTGTCACACGAGGAGGTTGTTTTTCCGACTATATGTGAAAAACAGAGAGTGTGTTGTTTTTGGAACGCACAGGCCTCCCATGGTTTACGCCCGCCCCCCTCCCTGACTCATAGATGTACCACCCCCGCCGGCTTACAGTAACGTCAGCCTCCTCTTTCCTGATTGTGTGGCAGGACTGCGGTTCATTCTGGCTCGTGCCAGTGCATGTGGCCCATCTACTCTCAGTGAGATCGTGGCTTAGGAGAGGCTATTTTTAGATCAGTAAATGGGGACATCTTCTTCTGTCTAGACCTTAGAGACTGTGCACCATATCCCACACTCATCAGGTTGAGAGGAATATTGAAGTGAAGCTGACGGTAAAAAAATGAAAATATTCTGCAGAGCAGGAATGCCGTAAGAGCCCCTGCTGTTTCTCTCTCGCTGTCACAGATATTATTTTGTGATCATTTTGCTGGCAATATAAAATAGACAATATCGTAAGGTTTTTATTAATGTGCAATTATTCACTGGCATCATTAGACTGGGTTCACAATTCTTCCTTGTCTTGTAATTTGCATGTATAAGAACATAACGACACAATGTTTCTTACTTGCAGTAAAGGGACAGTTCACCCAAAAATGTCATCATGTTATTCTCTTATATGGTACTCAAAATGGCAAAGCTCCAAAAAGCAAATTCATGCATCATCAAAGTAATCCAAATAACTTCTTCTGAAGTGAAATGATTTGCTTGTGAGAGAAAATAAATATTTTGAGCTGAATTATCGAAATGTATAGAAGCAGATCTGAGCGCTTGATTTAACTATGATGGCAAGTTGATAACTTTGATGTACGTTGTCATGTGGGCAATTCCAGGGGAATTCTTACCAATAAATTAAACCATCCGTTTTCTATTTTACAGAGTCCAGACATCAGAAAAATATCAGTCAATGCACACTTGAAAAAATGGAAAATACATGCATTATGGATGTGACATACATACTTTGTAGGTTTTCCGTGAATGAAAATGCACAAACCACAAGCAATAATACCCAAATGGAGAAGGGATGACTCTTTACATTTTACCTGATGAAAAATCTTCACAAACTTCACAAACACAAAGGTCTCACATGGCTATTTAAACCACCAAATATTGACATCTGAGCTATAGCTGTGAAATCAGGATGAAAACCTTTGGTAAAAATGTATTTTTTCATTGTAAGGTTGACATTTGCATGGAATTGCCCTAATAACATAAAAAAACATGTTCTGCTTTACATTTTTGTTTCATGTTTGGGTGAACTATTCCTTAACCCTAAAAGGCAAAAATGATATTTTTTTTACATGGGCCAGCCCTAACACAAACATCTCATCAGTAAGGCTCTGTAATGTTTCGAAAGGCTGTCTGTATCAATTTACTGATGTTTATTTTCAAGGCATGTTAAGTGTCTCTGTCTACAAGTACAGCAGAACATCATAGAGACCTTTTGATGACTTTTTAGTCTCTCTCTCTCTCTCTCTCTCTCTCTCTCTCTCTCTCTCTCTCTCTCTCTCTCTCTCTCTCTCTCTCTCTCTCTCTCTCTCTCTCTCTCTCTCTCTCTCTCTCTCTCTCTCTCTCTCTCTCTCTCTCTCTCTCTCTCTCTCTCTCTCTCTCTCTATTTATTGTACATTATTTAGAATCATTTGTTATCTTCAGAGCAATATGTGTATGAAATGTTCATAAATTGAGTTTATGGAGCTTATTGAGTTTTTGTTCTCTGTTCTATGCAGTTTCCATGGTGATGGGCATCCCGACGGTGAAGCGGAAAGTGAAGTCATACCTGTCAGAAACTCTTCATTCACTCATCGATAAACTCTCACCGGAAGAGAAACTTGACTGTGTCATCATAGTGTTTGTTGGAGAGGTAAGCTTTCTCTCAAGCGGTGTCTTCCTGTCTGAAAATCATCTCTCTGAAGAACGTTGCTGACCCACTTTCACATGCATACAAACCATCAGTGCTGTGTGAACGTCACTCTGTAATGTTCTGACTTTTGTAAACAGCTAGATTAAGTCAAAGGAGTTTGTTAAAATTTTATTTAAAAAAATATTTTTTAAATGGATTACTTGGACCAAAACATTAATAAAAAGCAGCCAATAAGAGTCCAGCATAGATGGAAATTCCTTCAGTGCTGTTTAAAAAGCTTCCCAGGTTGAGACCTCAAGAAGCTTAATAATAAAATGCCAAGAGTATGATTTTACAAATTCCAGACAAAGGGTGACTATTTTATGAAGATGCTAAAATTGTTTTTAAGAGTTTACTACTAACACAAGGAAGTGACTAGTACTGTATATTAGTGTCCATACCAGCAGGCAATAACGTTATGTTTGATCTAAGCCTGCAAGCTGCAGTTTCATATTTTTAATGTGCAAGCCCTTCAAATTAGTATGGATTTTTATTGGCTGTCATTGTTTTATGATTCATCAATTCGAAGATCACTCTAAAATTAATCCCAATGATATTCTTTATATCTTTATGGTTATCTTTATAGTTAAAAGTTATTGTCCTTTGTGTGAACAGACTTTCAAACCTTAAAAATGAATTAGATATCACTAGCTTGTGGTTAAAAGAGGCTGAAATTATTATAAGAGAAGTACCTTTTTTAGTTCATTTGTAAAACTGTTTCCGTTCTTCCTATGCTGCATTATTTATGAGATATCCCGAATATTAGTTTGTTGCCAGTGAGAAAGAGTAATGAGTGAATATTAAGACCTGTAATTTTCATTTCTGCAGATTTGCCATTGTCATCAAATACAAAATAATCATTAAAAATCTGTATATTAAAGGGGTCATATGATGAGATTTCTTGTTTTCCTTTCTCTTTAGTGTGTTACGTAGCTGTTTGTGCATGTATAAGATCTGCAGAGTTACAAAGTTCAAAGTCTTAAACCCAAAGAGATATTCTTTATAAACGTTAAGGCTCAGCCGCACCTTCCTAAAACGGCTTGTTCAAACACACCCCCACATTTCTACGTAGAAATGTGGTGGTAAAGTTTCCTAACCGCCCAAATGTATACTCAAAAAACGAAGGCATACCTTTATTCTCGCTGTTGTATTGTTACCGTTGGCGCCGGCATGTTGTAAAGATGCTGTGTTTTTCAAATATGGTAAGGGGCGTAACATTTCCATCACATGCTCAAGGTATTCGGGCCAGTCACTGTGCACTGGATCGCTGGCCAATCACAGCACACTGCGCTTTTTAGAATGATGAGCTTTGACACGTTTCAGAAAGGCAGAGAGGAGCAACGATAATCTCTGGTGTGTAAACCACGTTATAACGCATTGCATTAAACCAAATACACAAAATAATGTTCTTTTTAGAACCATCATGTGATCCATTTTAATTTAATTATGAATTAAGAAACCATTAGGAAAGTGTTAATAGGGCAGGAAATTCATTGTTCATAAGAAAATCCTTGTTCATACGGCTGTATATCTAAACCATAGTTCTCACAGTTTTATCCGCCACACCCATTACTCCTCTGTAATCTCTAACGGCTGTCTGTGGGGTCTGTTAGCCAATATCCTTTGTTTTGATCCGTCATCATGTATTGTGGTCTGCTGGAACAATCGCAGTCATTAGTGTTGAGTGCTTTAGTTGAGCGAACACACCCTGTGGCTGTGCAGCAAAGGACCTTTAATGTTGGGCTTGTGTTGCTCTGGTCAATGTGTGTAAGAGAGGATATCCCTTCCTTTCTGTATCATGTACTATTTTAGTACTGCCCGGTCTAACAGGTGGTGTTGGGTAAAAAAAAATCAACAAAGAATCCAAGCTGTCAGGCTTCGGCTTTATTTACTTTCTTGTTTTTGCACCTGCGTTTTGTAAAGTGTGTGTCTGTGTGTGTACACACTGTACTGTATGTACTGACCAGTGCTGATTCCCATTTGCTTCCTCACAGACGGACATTGATTATGTAAACAGTGTGGTTGCAGCCCTTGAGAAAGAGTAAGTGATGTAATTTTCTTTGCCACTAGTACTGTAATTCCTTCAAATAAAAAAGCAAAAGTCGGTATATCTTTAACTATAATCTTTAACTAATCTCCTATTCTCTGTAAGGTTTTACACAGAACTGAATTCTGGGTTGTTAGAGGTGATATCTCCTCCTGTCAGCTACTATCCAGACTTGAACAACCTGAAAGAGACCTTCGGCGACTCAAGGGAGAGGGTGAAGTATGTATTTAGAATTAAGATTAAGATTTAGATTATTATTATTAACTTCTTATTTTACTGAGACTGCATACTTTTACAATGCATTTAAATATACCAGCATGTACTACACACCTGTCATGAGAAAGTTGCATACTGTGAAAAATAATTAAATATTGCAGTTTGTGACTTTTGCCTTGTTATTAGCATCTTTGTTTAAAATATAAAATTGCAGGTTACTTTATGTACTTGTCTTGAAGTCAAACGACATCAAACTGACATTTCAAATAACATCAGTCGTTAAATAAATCATTATTATAAGCTTACCATTGCAAATCGGTGTAATGTAAAAAAAAAACTGATTTTTGTTAAATTAAAACAAGGTTTAGTGAATTGCATTTGTAACTTTTAGGTGTATATTTACAATTTGCTCTTGTGGTTTTACACTGTGTCCTAATCAGATGTGGCACAATAAGATTTCAATGACAACCAATTTGTCTGTCCACAGACTTAAGGCTTGAAATGTGAAAAAGGGGCGTGGTATAACGCAATCAGTCACAAAACACAGCAAAACAAAACTGATTTAAGACATTAATTATGAATGTCAAAAACATTTTGCAGATTATGTGAGAAACGTAATATCAAGTGCAGTCTGTATGTTTATATTGTGTGTTTAGGCATGTCTAAGTATTAGTTTAGGTCAGCTTATCATGAAGCGGCTGTATGTGATGATGTTTTTGTGTCTGTAGTGTAATTTATGTGGTGAGGGTAAAAAAAAGTTGATTACCCCAGTTTTCATATTTCATAGTCATAGCTGCTTTTCTGATTAGAGACAGAGACATCAGTAAGATGTCGAGAAAGACGGCTTGAAAGAGTCGTAGACGTGTGAAATACAAAAAGTGGTTAGAGCAAAAGAAAACTTCATTTCCTACACACTTCCTGTCTGGCTCAAGGTCATAGACTCTCTCTCTCTCTCTCTTCTTCCTCTTCCTCTCTCTCTCTCTCTTCCTCTCTCTCTCTCTCTCTCTCTCTCTCTCTCTCTCTCTCTCTCTCTCTCTCTCTCTCTCTCTCTCTCTCTCTCTCTCTCTCTCTCTCTCTCTCTCTCTCTCTCTCTCTCTCTCTCTCTCTCTCTCTCTCTCTCTCTCTCTCTCTCTCTCTCTCTCTCTCTCTCTCTCTCTCTCTCTCTCTCTCTCTCTCTCTCTCTCAATGATGATGATTCATGTTGTCTGTCCTAAAAAGACTCCCCTTCTCATCTCGGGCTCCCTTTAAATCTTTCATCCGCAGCTGTCTCAATTCAATCTCAATCACTCTGGATGTCTCTTTTTGTCCTTCTTTTACAGATTTGTTAGTCTCTTTGTGACGTTCTTTTACTTTCATGATCAGAAGTGTGATTCTGTCAAAGACGTTATAAGAAGAAGAAGGCAGACCACTGATTAAAATATAAATAAATTACTTGTTCTTGGCCGGTAGAAATAGACGTTTTATGTTTTTAAAAAAGTGTTTTTTAAACTCTAGAACAGCTTATACTTTTAGCCTTTTTTGCACAATTCTTTTATATTTTTGTTAAGTTTTTTTTTTTCCCTTTTTTTATCTTGCTACATGCCTTGTATTGATAGAAAATAGGGTTTGAAATGTTTCACATAATTCTGTAGTGAAGAAAAGTTGTTAAAAGATGCACCTTGCTAGACAGATATTTTCTATAAATACTTTGTTTTATTCAAAATGTGAACGTCACTTTAGTGAGGGCTAATATTGTTACAATTGGATTTAAATGATGTATTATGTTGCAGTTTCTTATAAAGTTACTGGCCACTAGTGAGAAACTCGGTTTCATGTATTCGCCAAAACTCATTTTTAACTCTCCTCTGGCGCTCTGTGAGTATTTATTTTGGACCCGGTTGGGGGCATTTCCAAAATTACTCGTCTTAATGGGACTCCAATTCTGGCTACCTGCGCATGTCTGCGTAGGTGTGCATGCAGCTCTAACTTTCTGTATGCAGTTTAGGTATGCATTGTGCCATCTCCTATTCTATACCGCAAACTTGTTTCTCATCCACTTCATCCAAGTCTGTTTGATGCTCTTCGGAGTTAAAGTTCTTCGTCCTTTTTGAATATTTATATCGCTCTTTTCTGAACCCCCACTGCAGAGGTCGAATGAATAACAGGGCTTATATTTTGTGTGTGTGTGTGTTAATGGAGATAAATAGGGCTGGTTTTCTGGTGCGGACAGGAACAGTTTACTGCATTAACCTCCTACTCATAGCTGAGTTTAGTGTGTTTGAGATATCTTTGTTTATAGCAGCGCTCCTACCTTATTTTGTGTTATAAAGGATTTATTTGTTACCAGTTTCTGTCAGTCACTTTCATTAACAGGTTAACATCTCACACTCTGTCCTATCCAAATTTGAAATGTTTTTCTTTTCTAGATGGCGGACCAAGCAGAACTTGGACTATTCATTTCTAATGATGTATGCCGTCAACAAAGGCGTCTACTATGTCCAGGTAATGAAATCAACAAGATGAAATGTGTAATTTGTGGTATTGCAAAAATACAATGTTTTTAGCAGTTTTCCCAGAATATTCCCCCGTCTTTCATTGGTTAACAGACAAACAGTCCCACCCCAAACTCTCAACACTGATGGGCATACCCAAATAAACAGAGCGCTTTTTGTTTTGATATGTTCTTTTTTGTTTTTGGAGAAACCAAACTTGTCACCGATATTGAATTTGTCCTACGTTTAAAGAACATCCTTGATCATTTTAAACGAATGTCTATTGACCGCATTTGCGCAATGCTGTTTTTTACTGAAGACAATAATTTCAACCCATCTCTCAGTTTAGTTAAATCTATGAGAATTGTGTTTAGGCAATCAAAACTCTGGAGGGGTATAACGGGGAGAAATGTAAAGAACGTTCGTTACCGATCTATTCCACTTACCTTGCACATAACTTCCTGTTATGTCAAGCAAAAGTAACCAGTTTTTAGTTGGTTGAATCTATAACTGCGTAGACTTCATTAATGTAGAAGTTTATTCGTTTTGGTTGATTTGATCAGTTAGTTATGGCCATACTTTTAAACCACTTTCTGTCCAGTTAAACTTCAATTATACTACTGTAAAACTCTACAGACATAAAGTTGAAACAATTTCTAGTTCTAGTTAAATTTCTTGGAAATGTACCATTTCCCTCACTGGAAGCTCTTTAGATAACCATGAAGAACCCGAAAGGTCTTTGGGTTGCCTTGGTAACTTGGTGTATATAAAGATGTGGGTATGCCCAAAAGACACACTTGTTTAGTGTTGTCATGGGAACTGCGGTGGTGGTTTGGGATTTGTGTGTCCTTATGTCCAGTGGAAAAAAATACATTTAAAAAAAATCTTAAAATGAAAAAATCTTCAAGTGACAGGGCCACTATACTTGGTCACACCAGATTATTAGACTTGTCACTATATCTTATTTATTTTTCTCTGGTGGACGAACAAACATGAAATGCAGGGGCATGAGTAGTAGTAGGAGTAATGTAAAATGTGTCCAAGATGTCCCAACAGTCTTTCTGACCAAATTATTAAACATAAATGCTTGTTAGTTACTTAACATTTGTGGTTTTAAGTTTTTAAATATGGTATTTTGGGGAAATTTTGTAGGCATTTCCAACAGTGTCAAACTTCAGTAGACAGGCTGATGTGACATAGAATATGTCCGCTTCACCTTTTGGTTCCTTCTCATGCCCCTAAAGTTTTGTGTCTGCATTAAATGTCATTGTTGCCGTACCGTTTTACATTTTCTCAAGAAAAACTCATCATCTGATATTGTATATGTCATTGTACATACATTCGTGTCTGTCTCATTCTCACACGCTCTTGTCTGTGTGTTCGCATGTTGTTTTCATTCATTTTGTTTTGTTCTGTGCCAATAAACCTCTCCAGCGTCCTCATGTTCTCCTCTGTGCTTTGTATACATGCTGTGCTGTTCTAAGAGAGAGGAAAGGTATTACTTTCATCATTTTTTTTGTAACTCAAGTCACACAGGGGTATAGACCATACGCTAACTTTGTTTGGCTGTGCTTCTATTAGTGAATTGAGTGCGTGTGTGTTTTTCTCTTGGGTTGGTTGTTAGTTGGAAATGACATTTGTAGTGTGATCTGCTCTGTGTGATTCATATCTGTTTCCTGTTCTTTTAGTTAGAGGACGATATCGTTGCCAAGCCCAACTATTTTGCCACCATGAAAAATTTTGCCCTACAACTCGCCAGTGAGGACTGGATGATTCTTGAGTTTTCACAGCTGGGCTTCATCGGTGTGACTTTCATGTTTTTTAACATTTCTAGTATTATTGTTGCTTGAAATATATAATCTACTGCACAGCATCTGCTATTTAATAGCTTTTCTATCAATTGCATTAATGCAAAAGTGTAACTTTTTCTTCTGTGGAACACAAAGGAGATTGTGAAAAAAAAAAAAAGATAGGGAGAGCTGTCAAGCCCCAAAATGACATAAAACACAACATAAAAGTACTCCTTTCATGTTCAACAGCAGGAAAAGTGGTGCATGGCTTTGAAACTTGACAAATGAGTAAACAATAACAGTTTTCTATTTTATATGGACTATTACTTACATTCTTTATAAATTCTGTTTTGTTTCTATTTCAGGAAAGATGTTCCAAGCCCCAGATCTAAATCTCATAGTGGAGTTTATCTTCATGTTTTATAAGGAAAAGCCTATTGATTGGCTGCTGGATCATATACTGTGGGTCAAAGTTTGCAACCCTGAGAAAGACGCTGTAAGTTAATACTCTCTGCGTGTTCGACACTTCTGATGTGGTGTGTAAAGACAGACGAGAGGCTTTTCACACCTCCAAGCAACACGCACGCAACAACTGTTTCTCATATGTTTGGTTTCTTTCATTCTTTTTCTGTCCAGAAACACTGTGAGAGGCAGAAGTCTAGTATGCGCATTCGTTTCAGGCCCTCTTTATTCCAGCATGTAGGTTTGCATTCCTCCCTGGCTGGGAAAATCCAAAAGCTCACGGTAACTATTATTTCATATACTCTGTTTACACTTTGTATTAACATCCGTCTTTGGTGGTCAGCCAAGACACTTGATCATTTGCACCTGGTAGTAGCATGTGACTCTAGTGTGTCTCGTGTGACCACTTGTGATTGGATTTCAAGTAAAGAGGCTTTGGTTTCACTACTACGTACATCACTTATGTCGGAGCCATATGCGACATATTGGTTCTGTTATATTATACTTGCATAAGGGTGACCCGGGGTTGAGTCCTGTGGTATAAAAGCAAAGAAATCAATGTATGTGTGTTTTAGCCTAAAAGTCAATAAACATATTTTTTAATCTTCCTTTAAATATGACATTTTGAGCAGAATGCTCATTGTTATTTTAGTTTATTTTCAGCTTTAGTGTAAACCAAGTGTAAACCATGGCTTTATGACACACATTTTGTGTTATTTTTCTTATCCTGTCATCTCTTCTTGAATTCGCTGTTATAAATATTACAGTGAAAAGTCAATGCATGCCGTCACCCGAACTTCCTGTTGGGCACAGTCATAACTTCCTCTATTTTCTGCTCTCTAAGGATAAAGACTTCCTGAAACCTTTACTGCATAAGATCCACGTGAACCCGCCGGCAGAAGTTTCCACCTCTCTGAAAGTGTATCAAGGCCACACGCTTGAGAAGACCTACATGGGCGAGGACTTCTTCTGGGCCATCACTCCAATGGCTGGAGACTACGTCCTGTTCAAGTTTGATCGACCGGTCAGCATAGAAGGGTCAGTGGGCACATTCTCTTGCCTGAACAATGTCTGTCTCATTGGACCGAGAGAGACGCATGCACATGAATACCCAAACACATGCATTTCCTTGGGTGGGCATTGTTTTGTGTATAATCGTCCAGCTGAGGATGTTCCAAAAGGAAAGTTTTGCCATATTTAGCTCACTTTTGGGGACAATTGTCACATAAAAGTTGCACATTTCGTAAAGAAATACTAATATTTATTTAATCCTCTAATCCTCACCTTCTCTGAAAAGTGATGTTCACACTCACTCAGAGAGTTAGAACCGCATAAAATCATTCACGCTTGTGCATGTCTCTCTGTTCTCACAGGGAAGCGGAGGTGTCTAATGTGAAGCGTCTAAAATAAGAAGCTGCAAACATTAACCTCTGGAGACAGAAAGTGATGTAATGGAGGAAGTATTTAGCAGATTCATGTCTTAAAATTTTCTTGCATAGCATTTTTTACTTTTTGAAAGACAGCAAGGGTGAGACTATGAACTGTGTAGTGATTTTCTAAGAAATCACATTTAGAGGAAGTCAAAAGCTCATAACCCCGTTAAGGCGTAAATGCTACACTGTTTTAGTGCAAGTCGTGATGCAAGCAATAACGTTTCCTTGTTTTCAAGTGACGCGGCTATTTAAACAGCTTTTTATAAGCACTATTAATGCATATCACAAATTCAAGCTAAACTTTAAGAAACGTGCAGTGTACATTATTTTTTGTACTTTTGTTATAGAGATATGAATTTTGTTATGGAGGTTAAATTCAGATTTCTCTGCAGTTTTACAGCATGTCATGAGCGCATATTAGCATTATATATTGTTTGCCTTTGGCATCTGATAAAGCATTTGGACCCGGAAGTGGTCGGGCGAATTGAGCTAAAACATGGATTTAACTTCTCCAGTTACATTCAGCTTTTAAAGAAAGCAAATGTCAAAATGATAGTTTACAAAGACAGAGATGTATACAGACAGTTAAGAGAACATGCCGTCATTAGTGTTTCTTGTCTAGCACACGTCTGACTTGTTCAGAGAGTTTGAGTATATAAACAGTGCTAACAAGATGAGCTCTCAATTTACTTATGTGTGACTAGATTTAATTAGCAGCTCACATTTAGAGACCCTTTATCAGTTTGTGTCTGTTCAAGCCTCACTTTCTCAGTTGGTGTCAGAAGTTCTTGACCATGTCCTGCTAATGTGTGTGCGTACATGCGTGTTCACGATTATTCATGAGATCGTGCCTGAACATGAATATTCATTAACAATCAGCTTTCTGATTGGCAGGTTTCTTTTTCGCAGTGGAAACCAGGAGCACCCTGGAGACAAAATCGAGAACACAACCGTCGAGATCCTGCCCGTCACGGTAAACAAAAAACAGCGCACTCTTAATTAGATTAATGTTTTCTTTAAATGTCCAAACAAGCCCTGGGGTGACAAGTTTGTCAGAGTGTAACTGCAGGCTAAATGACAGAAATATCTGGTGTATGTCTCATGTGAACGCCGCTACCCGGGCTAATTTTATTCAAAAGCGGGTTCGAGCGACCGTGGTAATGAGGCAGTCTACTGCCACCCCGCTGTGATACACATCTTCAAGAACCTTTAAATTGGCTTTGATGTTTGTTCATATAGACGTTCCGTGAATAAATGAGACTGGTAATACATCTTAGTTTGGGTTTGTGAGCTTGGTTTCACCTATAATTGTATAAAAGTTCACAAAATTGTGTTTAACTTTATCATATTGCTGATGGTAATGCCCCCACAAAGGCTCTAATTGCATCTAAAGGAGTATTTAATCTCTTACAGGACACTGAATTGAAGACCAAAGAGAAATACAAGCAAACAGAGGACCACTTCTTTAAAATTGGTGAGTTATTGCATGCTGACATGAGCAGTTTTGCCCCTGTAGTAGTAAATTGGTTAAAATATAATTCTTGCAAGGACAGTTTTTAAAACGCATACTTATCAGGTTATCCAATCACAAGCAGGGAATGCTAAATTCTAAGTAAACTTTATTTTAAAGTCCTGTTTTACATGAATGAACTTTGTGCTTACTGGGAACTGTATTTACTAGGTACCAGCCCTGAACCTAAACCTATATATACGTATATTAAGAACATATGTTTTTATGTTGGGTAAGTACACTGTACAGGCCCATTCGCACCAAGAAAAATAACTATAGAGATAATTATAGCGATAACTTTATTAGTGTCCACACCAGCAGGCAATAACATTAGGTTTATTTATGCTTGCATGCTGCAGTTTCACATTTTTTTTAATGCACAAGTCCTTCAAATGGATTTTATCATTCATCATTTGTAGCTCCACTAAAACTTAATCTTTATAGTTTAAATAAAATTCCTGTAGCTCAACTGGAAGAGCATTGCACTAGCAACACAAATGTTGTGGGTTTGATCCCAGGGAACACGCATACTGATAAAAAATTAATTATCTTAATTTTCTGCAAGTCGCTTTGGATAAAAGCATATGCCAAATGAGTAAATGTAAATAATCATCTTTGGTGTGAATGGATCTTAAGTGCACAAACTGCAATTAAAAAAACATTTGAGATTTTTATAACTACATTCAGAGGTGGTAAGGAACATCTGTCTACTTTAAGTTTGTGGAGTAAATGCGTGTGTAAAATATGTCTTTCGTAAATGAAATGAAACAATTCAGCAAAGGCCAATACATGCACATACTCAACACTTCATCAAACATCGTACACTGTAAAAATAAAAGATCCTGGAGAAACCATTTGGAGTTCTTCACACTGCCACACCGGCAGAACCGTCAGGAGGACCTCAAGGCATCTTTTTTACAAAGTGTGGTTTTCTGAGGAACCATTAACAGTCTTGGCAGTTCTTGCACAATCCTTTAAGCACTTTAAATTCAGTTTTGGAGTTCCTCAGGGACCCTCCTGACGGTTCCGCCGGTGTGGCAGTGTGAAGAACCCCAAATGGTTCCTTCAGGATCTTTTCATTTTTACAGTGCAGACTAAGATCATGTATGTGAACAAAGATTGTTTTTAGCAGCTCAGTCATAATAATGCATTATAAATGTGATGTTCTAATGGTCAAAGCAGAACTTTACTGCTGTTCACAAAGTAGTTTAGGTGTAAAATCAACATTTTCTCTCTCTCTCTAGCTCAGTTTGAGAATGGATTGGCAGAGGGTACGGTTGACCCTTACATCAACCCCGTGGTGGCTTTACGTCTGTCTGTCCAGAAGGACTCGGCTGTGTGGGCAATTATTAGTGAGGTCTGCATTTTTACTTTTTATGTACTTTTATCTTTTTGCTATGGATCACTTTCAATAACTACAGTTGCAGTTCTACAGTGTGTCCAAACTGCATCAAGCAGTAAATCACATCACTCCCATGGTAATTAGTGTTTGTCCTAACTAGCCTAACATCGTCTTACACATAAAGATGATTTTTAGTTCTAAAAATAAATATGAAAGTTAACATTTTACACCTGCTCACCCTAGATGTCTTCTAATTTTTGGATGGGCGTAAATGTCATTGTATGGAGATCATATTTTTTTAGTAAATGTGCTTTGATTTCTCTTTACAGATTCACATCAAGAGGGTACCTGGGTAACTATCATGTCTCCTTACCCGTCGAGGTCCTGATTGGTGACCTGAGATAGGATGTGTTCCCCGACACATCCATCTGCAGTGTTTTTACAGAGAAAGTGACATTATTGAGGTGGATCGAGAAAGTTTTCCAATCACAGTTTCCCTTGATTTTTCAAACTCTCACTTCTTCCTCACTTTTTTCCATTTCTTCTTTCTCTAATAACTTTGTCACTTTGTGTCTCTTTCCTTTACCGTTTCCAAATCTCACCTAGATTAGATACATTATTCTACTACCTGAACTCTGTTGTGTAAATGTGACTACTACTGTACAGAAAGACACTTTTTGACAGAACATTTCCAGACGTTGAATTTGTGTCATGAAGAATTGCAATCATTGCTGTCAGGAAGGATTCTGGGCTGCACCGTGCTGGAGAAAAAGTGACGTGTCCTACTGATGAAAAATGTTCTCAGCACACATGGTCCACAAGTGACCCTGAACACTTGGTCACGGCTGCATTTCATCTGGGAGATGGAAAAGTGGGACAGCAGAAATGTCAAGGAAGTTTTTGCTTCTAAGAAGTTTTGTTGTTGTTGTCTCAAATGTTTTGTGTTTAGGTTGTTGATATTTGGCACTCTGTTAAAATGTTTTAAGAAGCGGTTTATTTTATTGCCAAAACATTTCTGAAAACAGGCAGCATATCTTTGACCTCTACCTGGTCAGCGAAAGTCATCAACCAGTCAATCATGGCTTTCAATCTGAAGGTTTATATTGCTGTTAATATTATTATTATTATAACGACGATCTATGAAGGTGAATTAATTTATTTGAAATAAATTTTTAATTTGTACAAATCCTGTTATTTTATAATAGTTGGAAAATTATGATGTGGTGGAGATTTTTTTGCTTTTAAATGATTGTGGCTTAAAGTTGACTGAACTGGTTCATGTTTGTTCCTATCTTTGTATAAATCTGACGGGTGCAGGGCCGCCCACCTCTGTGCCTTAACATCCAGCGTTCCTATTGGACCTGGGAAAAGGACTGCCTTGCGCCCTTTGTTGAAATGCTTAGACCGTACAATGAAACGTCGGTTATGTGCTTGATTTGACTGATACGTTGAAGTTTAGAGCATGTTCACTAATACTTCATGCTACCCTTTGTTCATTAAGCTTGGGCATTTTTCATTTCAAGTGTCAGCTTGTCAGTCAGAAAAGGTTTCCTTTTCTATGGGCACATTTCATGCTGTATGACCTACCTTTAGATGAGTGTCTGTAGAATGTTTAGTGAGACATGACCAGGTCCAGACAAAATCTGCATTGATTTGTGGGGAAATGTGCGTGATTCAGTTGAAAGTACTTCTGTCTTACTGGTCTCTGAGCTGAAAGCGCCATTCATTCTAGTTAGTCCAAATATTTAATAAACAAACACAGAAAGGGGTGTGTTTAACTTCATGCCTGACGAAAATTACAGAATGTGCAGCGTGAACGTCTTTCTGTGAACGTCTGTGGTCGCAGATCACCTGTTCCTGGTCATGAGCAAAATATTACTAGAAGCATAGATTTATAATGGTGATAGCTACAGAATGAGTGGAAAGGTTAAATAAACACTTTAGCTAAATATTTTTGGAAAGCTAGATGTGCTTCTAGGTCACTAGGATTGGATATGGTTGTATTTTTCTATGGTTCTAATTTATTTTGCCTGTATCTACTGGCTTTGAGAATCAATGGTAACTACTGTACACATTTCCAAAGTGCTCTCATCTCATGTGATTGTATATATCTTAAAAATTTTAGATTATGATGAAGTTTTGTTTTAGCCTGTCAAAATGTCTCATTGTCTAACCTTTTACGCTTCGAGCATATTCAGTTTATTTTCCGTGCTTCCATGTTTTTGTGACTACTTGAGGCTGGATGTGAATTGGCTGGATGTGCAGAACTTGACCAGTTTAATCTATGTCAGTGTACTGTCATACACATTTGTTTACAATTCATTTATGGTCTCCTGGGACTTCATAAACTTTGCATTATTTGATGCACAAGATCTGGGGCATGGGCGAGTAAAACTACAATGTAATGAATTTCACCAGTCCCAGAAAGCGTTTTGCCATATTGCTGCCTTTTTGTCAGATTTGTGCTCAATGATCAATGTTCATCAACTGTTTCAACACCCGTTCTAACAGTTAAGAGGTGGATTCTTCTCTAATACCCTGTAGTCAACGCTGATGTGGCAGTTTTGCATCTGGTTTTGTCTGGGATCTGCATATATTTATATTTTAATCCACCATCCAAACTTTCATTGAGATGAATCAGACATGAAGCGTTTCCCTCGCAGCTGTTCCTGTGAGGTTTATTCTGGACTTTCATGTGCCTTCATCTGTCTTTTTCCTTCTCTGACATCGATTTGAATAAACTGTTCAGAAATAAACCAGTCTTGACATGATCATTTTCTGTTTCTGTTGTTTTATTATGATAGTAACAAATATTTGATTGTGTGACATTTTGAAAATTGATGAGCTGTGTGATAATGTGATAATTAACTAAATGTGGTATTCTAGTAAGTTTCATGAGAACATAGCCCCAAAATTTGTGTGACAATTGCATTATATATGAGATTTATTAACAACTTAAACAAAGAACCTTCTGCAAACAAATTATTCTAGTTTTTAAGTAAAGTTAACACTTTTAGCTATTTCTCACTTACTATAACTGTTGTTATGTTCACAAACTATCAATCATAAAGTGCACAAATATTATTGTAGCCTATTGATTTTGAACTATGTTTACTGCTTTAAAGGGTGTAAAAAGCGTTTACGTGCGGTTCCCGAAAGGGGCTTTATTTATTAAAAGCTATTTACGTTTCGACTTAACGTTGCTCTGCGCAAACCAATCGGTGTTTGTCATTAAAGTGCTGCGGGAGCGACTTGAAGGCACTTTTTTTTAATAGACCTCGCGGTACTCTGACGTCATATGCCGACAGTTTTGCGCAGGGCGGCGTAAAGTCGAAGACAACTGTGAAGTCGTTGTTTTGGCGCCATCTTCTGGTTACAATAAATACTTACCTTCTGCTTTTGTGAGTTAAATACTCTAGACATCAGTGATATTGCACACTGAATCATATCACGTTGCCCTGCTTTAAAGAAAATATTTGCGGTGGCAGAGATTTATATATTCTTATATTGGCTGAGGAACAAAAGAAACTACAATCCCCACAATGCGTTTCACTTCCGGTCCGGAGTTACGTCATACTTAACATGGCCGCTTTCATCTCTGAGTGACTTTATGTGTAGATTGTTTTATCGTTTTATTCACAATTTTGGCTGCACCTTTAGTTTAAACTTGCTCGGATGAAAGCTTTACAGGATGCCAAAATATTACGAGGATAAAGAGGACGATGGTCGTGCCTGCGCTGGAATCAGAGAGGATTTTAAAGCCTGTCTCCTTCAGCATGACTGTGTAGTGAAGGTAACGTAACATCAGACTGGCACATCTATGTCACAATGATACAGAAATACAAGCTTATATTTGATTACAATTAAGTAAGCATAGGATTTAACATAGTCAGTCGCTTTGGGTAAAATCTTATATGCCTGCAGGAAGGCAAGAAACCCAGTGAGTGTCTGAAGGAGGGACATTGCAAAGGTTTGCAAGTGGCTTTCTTTGAGTGCAAGAGATCAATGGTAAGTTTCTGCTGATTCTTTTAGATGTGACATTTTAACGACAATGCTAAATAACAATGCATGCTGTTTTACAAGTCAAATTGGTAAAATTTGTTTAAATTAAACGTTATTCCTTTCTTATAGCTGGATACACGATCTCGATTCCGGGGCAGAAAGGGCTACTGAATAACAGCTACCGCGTGTTTAATATGAAGACTCTCTTCACCTGTGAATATTGTGAATAATTTATGCAAATGTTTCTTTCAAGTACTTACCAGACTTTGATTTGGGGACACAAGGAACTGCATCCATGTAAAAAGTCATATTAAATGTTCTGCCTGTTCTGAATGTCTGTTCACTTATTGAAAAATAATTATAGGATCCACAAAACTGAACAGTAAAATGAAGTGGCGTTCAATCCTTTATTACGTTAATTATAATCAGTTGGAATAAATGCAAGTAAACTTTAGAGAAAACCAGGGTAAAATTTAATGAGAGGTATTAATCATAAAAAGTACAGTATTTACATTTAAAAAAGTTTAACCCTTAGGGGTTGTAAAGAAACAGACCAAAAGGATCTATGATGAATCTATGATTTAAGATGCATAGACAATCTACAAAGATGATTATAAAATCAGTTATATGGACATAATGTGTTAACATACAGGTATAGCTATTTTAAAGCATTCATCATAAATACTTTAAACCTCTCCATGTCCACCTTCTTCATAATGTGGACTTTGTGAGCTTTCTGCAAAAGCTCAAGATGATCAACAACCATCATTCCTCTGCAACAGCTGCCTGCAAGCTCTACAGTTACAGCCTTGTGGTCAGTTTCAAGAATGTACGCGTCATCTATGGCTGCTGCCATGGCATAAGAATCACAGGAGATGAATCCTTGCCCTGCCACCAGTTCTTTCTCCATCCTCTCACTATGACTCGACTCCATGCTGTTCTTGAAGATCTTCTTCATGAACCGAGCCTTATCAGTGTCTTGGGCCAGCCAGCCCTCACAGAAGTCCTGAAAGCACATGTGTTAGAAAAAAAAAAAAAAAAACACACAAAAGTAACATACCACCATCATGCTAGATGCATATTTGTTTAATCGCAAGACAAGAAAAATCTCACCCAGGGTATTTTACTTCGACAGGTGAACTCCCAGGTTGCAATGTAAGTTGGGCAAAGAAATTCATTCAGAACAACATAAGCAGCTTCAGGATCAGCTGCAAAATTGTATTCTCCACACATGGTGGTGTTCCCACGAGCTAAAGATAAATATTTGTAGTTATTTTTTAATCTGGTTACGTTACATGGTTTACAAAAGATGCATAAGGATTGAACGTTTGTGAGTGAATTTAGCATCAGTATTCAATATCAACAGTCTATATTGTATATGAAGTAATGCGTTATGGACTTACAATCTGTGTTTCCACCCATAATGTAAAGGTTTTTGAGTTTTTGGGCAAATGAAGGGTCAAGTTTTACTGCCAGTGCCAAGTTTGTCAATGGAGCTGTGGCCACTACAGATACCTTAAAGAAAGACAAATCCATGATAAACACAGGCATTGTACGATCTATTAACAAATATTTCCTATAAATCATACAGACCTCTCCGGGATTCTCATTGACTATCCGAATCAAAGCCGACACAGCCCCTTCTGCCTGGATGATGTCCAGACCGGGAGCGTCGGGGTCTGGGGCGTCCCCAAGTCCATCATTACCATGAAACTCTCCAGCACTTGTGGTCTGCCCCAAAAGCGATTTATCTGCTCCACGGAAAACAGGAATCTAGAGTGCAAATTCAAGTCATTCTTGACATTGGTGTACTAAACTGTGTAGCCAATAACAGGGCAAGGGTGACGGTTGCTTGTATGAATGGAAATCACCAATTTTCCAGTAACAGTACATAAGCTAGAGCAGACATTAAGAAATAAAGGAAGAACATTTTTTTTAAGGACTACATAAAATCCTTCTTACCTCCAAGTGCTTGCACACTTTCAGGACACGCAGGACATTCTTGCAGACATTATCTACATTAGTGTTTCCATTAACACAGGTTATACCCAGGATCTGCACGTCTGGCACTGCCAAAGCCATCATAATAGCCTGAGCATCGTCCACCCCACAGTCAACATCCACAAGCAGTTTCTTCATGTTGGCTTTTATATAATGAGAAAGAAATACATTATTTTACAAATGTTTATTATGTAGCTTAATAAATTTGTGGACTGGTTACCAAAGGTTGTGAGTTTCAAGCTCACCAGGTGTGAACCACAAACTATCAGCATTGTGAACTTTGGGGACCTTTGAACGGACAGTAAAACAGTTCAGGTAGAATATTAAGTGACTAATCTCAGGTACTAGTATTTAGTGAATTAGGTGAAGCAAACGAAAGCAAAGCACTGCAAACAAAACCAATACAAACTCCCATTAGCTGTTATACTATTGTGAAACTTGGTGTAGCGTGTTTATGGATCCCATCCACAAGAATAAACATCCCACCAATAGAACCCAGCACATTACAAGAGAACATTAGTTTATACTAAAACCAGTACAATTCACAATTATCCATAAGAGTATCTGTAGTCGTTTTCTTCCATAGGAAGAGGACGTTTCCAGGATTCTCACATCTTACCTGTAGTGAAGTTCAGGTGCGTTTCCAGTCCACAACTTAATCCACAGCAGTGTAAGGCAGTGATGAGGTCTTGGTATCTCTGACTGTATGACTTTGAGTTAATATGTAAAGCAATTTTGAAAGCTTTAGGTGACGCAATTATGCAGTAGGTAGACATGTGTAACACACACACTTCTTAGATAAAACTGTATAAAATACTGTACAGTATTGTTTATTTCTCCACATGTCAACTGACAGCTAAATAACACTCTTCTTAAAGTAACTGATCTGAAGATAACTATACCATTTTTCACAACTATTTCCAAGGCACACAGACACTCTCTGTAATTAATATCGTCCACTTAAAAAAATATCAGTCAGTAAAAAAGACATAAAATATGCATAACACAGCAAACTGTACATATACTGTCAAATTCACTTGTTTCAATTCTTACATGTATATGTTTATTTTATGACCTTTTGAAGCAGTGGTCCCAAACCCAGTTCCTGGAGGACCAGTGTCCAGTCAACTTCTATCCTTGTTCTATATCTTCTATCCTGAAGACCTTAATTAGCTGGATCAGGTCATTTAATTAAGGTTGAATCTAAACCAGGGTTGCTCAACCCTGCTCCTGGAGATCGACTGTCCTGCAGAGGTTACCTCCCACCCTAATCAAACACACCTGCCTATTATTTTTCCAGTAATTTCTGTCCTGTCCTGAAGGACCCCTAGTACTCACATTTTGCATGTCTCCCTCATCAAACACACCTGATTCAGATATGTGACACACCTAGTTCTTGCAGTACTAATGAGCTGACAAAATTAATCAGGTGTGTTTGATGGGAGAGACATGCAAAATCTGCAGTACTAGGGGTCCTCTAGGACAGGTTTGAGAACCTCTGTTCTAAACTGTGCAGAGCAGTGGCCCTCCAGGAACTGAGTTTAAGACCTCTGCTTTAAAGGGTTCCCTTCCGAGGGAACTCGCGCTGCGTACTGAAACCACACAGTCCAAGTTCAAAAGCTGGATCCTCAGTAAGGAGATCGCACACCGGACGCAAAAGCGCCGCGCCGCGCCAAGTCTACAGTCAATCAAACCTCCTTCCATTACTGAGGTTGATGTGTAGATATAAGACGCATATGTGGACAAAAGCGAGTTTCGTCCAATCAGCAGTAACCTTTCCATTCCAACAAAGTACAATTTCTGGTTTGTGCCCTTCCGCGTTTTGTTTTTTAACTTTGTGTTTTCTGACTTATTATTTGTTTTCCAGAATTGTTGTTGTGTTTTATGGTTGTTATTTTGTTCATAAATTTGAGATTGCATTTTATAGATTTGTCATTTAAATTTTTGGATTTGTTTTGCTTTTGGATTTGTTTTGTTTTTAGTTTTGTGGTTTGTTTTGTTTTGCACTTCTCGGCTACCGTTTATGCAGTTACTTGTGATTTTTAAAGTATTAGGAAACGCTAAAATTAGATTTACAAATGCTGTAGAAGTATTGTTAGTTGTTATTTCATGTAAGCTATTGCATTCAGCTCCTTATCATTTGCTCCTTTTTACGCACACTCTTGTTAGACCTCGCGCACCTTGGCTGCCGTTCGCTTCTCTTTTGTCCACATCTGCGCCTCATAGATATAAAAAATGTCAGAACAGGGCGAAATGAAAGATTACGTTTGTTTTTTATAATCCTGGTAAACTATAAACGTAGAACTAAAATGTTGCAGCCTATAATGTGATGTTAAAACTATGTGAATGGCGCTCTGTGTTGCGGCAGGACTCAGAAAAGGGTAGCCTATGCATTTATAACAACATAACAATACAAGCTAACATCAAATAAATTGGTAAAAAGTCTTTGTAGACTAAGGTACATTTAGTAATAAAACCTAATACAACAGAGAAACAAAGAAAACCCAAGGGTAAATCAGAACCAAAGTAAAAAAAATGATAAAGATACATGCATACATATCAAAGCACGGGATGGGATTAAACAAAACCATATTTGTTAAACAATTTAAATAATTGCTCATCTTTTTTATTAATTTTTTAATAAACTTTTTAAAAACAGTTTCTATAATATCTGAGGGCCTCAGTAGTCTATATTTAGCTCTTTTTAAAGACATAAACCCAGGGGCTGTTTTTAAAACTTTGCATTAGTGAAAAAATAATTTAGCAGGATCCATAAACAATTGTGACCCTGTCTGTGAAAACCAGGCTAAAGTCTAAAAATCTTATTCAGAGATAATGAGTATCAAAGTTGGATTTCACCTATTAATATCACTATGATTTCAATCTTACATTATTAAAGATATTAATGATAAATTTGCACAGAATGATTTTATATAGAAACCAGAAAACTGCTGGGTTTTCACAGTTTTTCACTTATAACAAAATCTCTAGTTTTGTCCTCAAAATTTAACCTAAATTTCCCTAAGGTTTAGGGAGTTGGACAGTAGCCTAAAGGTCGCCGGTTCGATGCTGGCAGGAAACGACTGATGCCCTTGAGCAAGGCACCTAACCCCCAGTTGCTCCCTGGCTGCTGCTGTGCATTGCTGTCAGTGTGTGTGTTCACTACTTACTGGATTGGTAAATGCAGAGGTCACATTTTGATATATGGGTCACCGTACATTGACAAATAAGTCACTTTCACTATATCCCATGCCAAAGAAGGCATATAGATTTTTTGTTTTGTTCAATCAAATGCCTTCTTTTAAAATAATTTAGAAAAATAAATGATTAAGCGTTTCAATATGGTTGTTACAATGTGTTTGAATCTACATTAAATGAAAATCTTAGAAATTACTTAATAATTTCAAAATGCACTTTGCATTTATGAGGAACGTGGAATAATGTATTTACATCTAAATTCCTTTACTGATTTACAATTAAGATATTAAAAAAATGTAATGTCGTCTTATATGACCAGGATAGCTTTCCTGCACAAGACAATTTCTTAAAAACTTATAGTACATTCCTTATTATCAAAATAATATTTAAATTCTACACATTTAAAATTAAAATGGGTGGTATTTTTATCTATTATGTGTAACACTGACCAAATGCTTTTTTCCCACCAATCCTTCAAAAATAAAGATTTTCTTTTAAATAATATGCAGTGGTTATTTCATAGGGACATATTATGTGGATTAAAGAGGACTTGTTAATGAAAAAATTTACATAATTTAATAAAATTTTAGATAAATTTTACTTAATTAAAAGTCACATTGTAAAAATAATTTAAAAAAAAAAGACTGTGATGGGATAGCAAACCAAATAGAGTGTTAATTGTGAAATATCACCAATCAGGCTTGCCATAATTGAATGGACTTCTAATATCATCATGCAGAAGTGTTACTCATAGTGTCATTTCTTGACGCAGCATCAAGAATGCTGATGGTAAAATCACGTTTACCATGATTACAGTCATAACCTGAGACGTTTTAAACTCGGTCCTCACTTCCAAAATGTTTTAGATGTCTCCATACACATTAACAAGCTGATGAGTTCAATCAGGTGTTGTAAATAGAGAGACATTTAAAACACTGGGAGGGGGAAGGAGCTAAGTTTATTATACTTACAGTACGTAAATTGTTTTGCAAACCACTGTTGAAGCTGAGCATTTTGAAGCTGATTATCTTTAGTCCACTACCTTTAGTGATTTGCCCCTGTGAGGAAGAACTCGGTGGACTTCGTATCCCATTTTAATTCTGTGAGGCTACCTTACTCACCCTTATGCCATCCCAGCTGTAATGGACTTACTTTCTTCAGTTCAACACAAACAAATAAAGTTTTTCTATGGATTTTTCCAAGGTTTCAGGGTGTTTTGGGAAGCTTGCTTAAATTCTAATAAGGCACACACTTCAGAGAGGTCTGTCATTAGGCATATGGCAAAAAATGACACACGCCAGCTCTGCAGGTTTCCCTCTTACAGGTCAAATAAACCTGGTGTATATATAGTAAATATATGTATTTGTATAAAACTTGTATAAAAAAGGTTGGTCATTCTGACCCAAGCAACGTATGATATTCATTAGCTCTGTCCAACTGGAAAGTTTTGTGTAAATAAGTGCAAAACGCACATACATCCACCATAAAGCTAATCAAAATGAGTTATTAACTTTATTTTCTAAGGCAATGGGATATTAGCCAAGTTCTGTTAGTTAAAACAAGTGCATAACGCAAAAAAGTGGCATGAAGTTTAATCTAGAGTGTTTTAATTTAAACTGAATGTTAGGAGGAGAGGGGGATTTTGTACAGCATTAAAACAAACTTAATAAAAATAAAAAACAGTAAACAGTTGAAAACCCAAAAGACAGCAAGCTTTTACAACAAAGTGCTTTAGCATGTACAGCAGAAGAAAAAATGAGGCACAAAAACAACAATAAAAGTTTCCATGTCTGTACATGTAAAATAAAAATAATTAAATCTTAATGCATTAAACTTAGACAATTAGTCCACCTTACATGCACATCCTCTGAATTTTAAATTATTACAAGTAGTAGTATTTTAAAAATGTGTCCTGCATCATGCAAGCAGAGGATAAGACACATGCTCCTGTCCCAAAGTTGCACTTGTAATCTTTCAAGTCTTACCATAAAAACTACAGACAATTTGTGCACGGCTGATGTTCCGACTGTGTTCATTATTGACTATACTAACATACATCTGCACATTTGTTATCATGTAGACATTAAACCATTATATATAGAGTTAGCTTTCAAAGAATTTTGTTCTTTTATTATGTTCTATAATGCAAGATGAACATCATGATTTTTTTTAAGATAACTATTACAATAAAATAAATAGTCTGAGTGCATCCCTCTGCTTTACGAAAACAAAACTATTTAAGGAAATATTTTTCACATTTTAAGAACAGTTTTACCAGTGTTCCTTGATAAATCAGTACTGACATACATAATCTATGTACATGTCAGCTCCTACAAATAAACGTTGTACTTTCAAAACATATACAAACGATCAATAAACATATCAATGTATAGTGTCTTCTCACACTTCTCCATAAAAAGTTAAAGAACGTATATTCACATACTGTACAAAGACTAGCTGTGCTTGGCAACAGTATGAGAAAGCTTTTTCTCTTTAACTCTAATCCGTACAATGCAAAAAACAGGTCCTATGTGGTCGACGGCGTAAAGCTCTAACATTTTTAAACCTTGTTGTAAAGTTTTACAAGAAAATGAATAAAACACTCTGACACATCACAAAGTCATACACAGATTAGAAATATCTCCATATTTCTTGACATTGGGGCTTGTTTAAAACAGTGGACTTTCTTAAGGCAGTTAGTATGATGTGTACTTTAAATGGAATGATTATAGAAATGGTTTCAAGTTAATATTTTGTGCATATGGATTCTCTTAACTTTTATTTACAGATGTGAAAACCAACAGGTTGTCTACTCTACCACAACAATTACACATTACCTATAACCTACTGTACTTTGAAATGAGTCTATAGAATGATAAAGCACAGCTTTGCTTTTGTGCTGATATTTCTGACCTTTGTATTTTGTACAAAGACCGAGCATGAAAAGAGATGTTAGATGTACTGTATGTTAACTAAACCTGGATGAAATGAATTTTGATATTTTTTATTATTTGGTAACTGCTCTCATAAATGATCTATTCATTTTCTTTTTAACTGTGTCGGGGCAACAGGCCTTCATACCTGGTAACTGCAACCGGTCTCAGTGGAACAACAAGGTAAACTTACATCTTCAAGTTTCTTTTCATAACTGCTTATTCTGAAAGGAAATAATAAAGGACTAGTTCGCTCAAATATGAATATTCTCACTCTCATGCCATCCCAGCTGTGACTTTCTTTCTTCAGCTGCATAAACAAACAGTTTTATATTCAATGCTGTCATCTTTGTATACCGAGTTAAAAATGGCAAAGCCCAAAAAAAGCAAAACATCCATCATTAAAGTAATTCAGTGGGTTAATAAATGTCTTGTGAAGCTAAACGATCAATTTGTAAGGGAAAACCATTTTTGCTCTGGTTTATCAATACGTTGTGTATCCATTATTCTAACGTCATTCTAACGTCTTGTAACACTCCTATGATAACTATCCACATGGTGCCATACTTGAACTTAGCGTAATTTGTTTGTATCGATCGCTAAATAAGCTCAAAATATTACTTGTTTTCTCTCACAAATGTATTGTTCAGTCATTTGGATTACTTTAATGGTAAATGTACGTGCTTTTTGGAGCATCAACATTTTGGATACTGTAGAAGAAGATGTCAAGACAGCATATATAATATTTCAGCCGACTAAAGGAAGTCACATACAGCTGCAGGGTAAGTAAGTTATGAGAAAAAAATCTATATTTAGGTGAACTATTCCTTTAAGATCTTGAAAAGTGTTATCTGCATGATAAGCAGAGCAGATCTCAGCATGAGTGTGCATAATATAAAGTTCCTTCAGATATGTGGTAATAAAGTAAAGCAGATCGAAGGAAACATGCAGCTCTAGTCACGCGGGCTAGAACAGCTGATTGCTCAACAAATCAAGTGTCCACTTTTCCATAGGTGCCCTCTGGTGGCCTGTACTGTTTCGGGAAAGTTTTCAACTGGAGAGAGTTGAAGGCATATTTGCGACTGCCCACGTTTTTCATGGTGTTTTCTCTCCTGCAGCCCTCGCTGTGGATAGAAATGATCAGAGAGATGGTGGACATTTAATTGCATAATAATGTAAGGATCACCTTGCATATGTAAAAAACATTTCTGTAAATATTTACCCACTCTCATGTCTGTATTTTTTGGTGAACCGTTGCTGTAATTGCTGTCTCACCTGCGCATACAGTCCAATGCCTGGTTGAAGACCTGCGGGGCCATACAGTGCTCTTGCTGGAGGATTTGACATTGTTCCAGGGTCACTGACATGGCCGTACGATCCTTTGCACTCTTACAGCTGGTCACCCGCACGCCATTCAGACGCCGACAAACCTGAAGCAGTGTTAATGATATTTACACCACATTCAACCTATTCAACCCTATTTCAATGTTTGTTTTGATGAAAACTTTCACACATACATAAACCAAGAGTAAAGGTTGACCACTATACCTCTGCTGCCTGTGCCAGGATGTCCACATTCTTGCTCTTCCTGGTATTGACGTTCTGTGTGAGGAATTTAAGTAGCTCAGGCACACAGTTCTGACTGCGAGAGCGGGGCAGACCTATGACAGGAGATACTCGGCATGTTACTACTCAAATAAAGCATCAGGATCATACATGCTCAAGATAGGCTCAGAAATTAATCATTAATCCTATTATTACTTTAATTATTTTTCACACGTTTAATGTTTTCTGCAAAATATTTCTTTTTGAAATAAAATGAAATAAACTTTTTTTTAATAAAGAAGCACATGCAGTGTGGAGGACTCACAGTCTTCAGGCAGCACCTCTTTAAACTGGTCATAATAGGATGTAAGCCGAGCTAAACTCTCCATATTCACAAGCTCCTGTAGCGATGTGTCTCCAAACCTTGAGAGTAATAGCACACACCGAACTGTATAGCTATTTTGTTTATTCATAGTGCAATAAATAACATAAAGTAATAAAGTATGACAATGCAATGTTAAATAATTTAACAATCAAAAACTAAAATAACAATGAATAACTAACATAACGTAATGTAACATAACATAACATCATAACGTAGTGCAACTCAACATAATGTACAGTAACGCAACATAACTTACTTTTCTGCTAGTGTTTGTTGTTCATTAATTCCCACATTGAATAATACCGGTTGAACCCGCAGCAGCATCCCATTCTGGATCTCCCGTGGCAACACATCAAACATCACCGCCGGTACGGGAACGCGCACATTAAACCCATCTCTGTTACCCGTGATGACCGGCAGCATGTCGGGACTGAAGCAGGAGGTTGCCTGGGTAACTTTAAAGGTAACATTTCGAAGGTCCATCACACCTACACTCATATCTTCCAACATTGCAAGCTCCTCCCCTGTAGTAGAAAAGCAGAATACAGTCATTCTTACTTGATCCGACACCCACTCAAAAGCATGAATGAGCTAAATTTGAGTTTCTTCACACAGTTGTTTACCGTAGGTGCTTAATAGACCCTCAAACTGGACCAGTAAGCCGATAGTGTGGAGTTGTCTGAGGAAGCCGCTGTCACTGAGACAGTTCCTCAGTTTTATAACAAATCCACAGATCACAGCGGTCAGCTATAGAAAAATATATAAATTATTGGAATAGACATGGCAAAACATTGTAGTCAGCTGGTAAATTTATGACATTTGAAAATAAAATATTTTGATCTGCTAATCGTGCTGTAACCGATGCATTATGGGTAATAACTACAATACGCAATATGAACTGGTAAACTTCTGCACGATGGATTTAAAATATGTAAATGTTAAATGGAACTGAGAGACTTATTCAAATAAGCAAAAATGTTTAATAAAGCAACACGTGAAGAAAAAAGAAAGATTTTATGCATAACAAATATTCAGATTATGCGAAAATCAACAGATATATTTTGTGGACCTAGTTACAAATGAACAATTATGTTGTCTACCTGCTTCAAGTGTTGCTGTTAAAATTATCCCTATGTTTCCTGTGTTATATGATAGTGAGGCCATATAAAGTGAAATAATGCAATCTTCCATTGCCATTAATGATATTTGTGAAAGCTTCACATGTTAACATATAGTACATCATTAATGCGACAGGAAGATCACATTTTAGATGCTCGTAGGACCATTTGCCTTAAATAACGGTCAGTTTATTGGACACACTGATTGTTCCACCTCAGGAATTGCTTTTGTGTTGTGCAAATTTGATGAATCACCAGCTAAAATTCATCATTACTGTTCTACTGAAGAAAATGCAATCCACAGTAAATTACCAGCATATTTAAATTTTTTGTGAACTATTCCTTTAATATATTTAGAACTAACCGTTTGGCAGAACACCACATCTCTACGGTACTGTACAGCCAAATTCATGGCGATAGTGGGAGCGCTGTCCTGCATCAGAACAAACACCATGGACTTCTTGGCTTTGTCGCTCATCATGGATACACACTCATTCAGAGTGGTCAGGAGTGGATAAAGAGCTTCACTCCATTCCCCTAGAACCAGAAACACATACAGATAAACACATTCAAATGAACTGAAAATAAATGAAAATGAAAGATTCATGTATAAACACATTCTTACCAGGCGAGGACCCGTCTACACCGGGACTACCATCTAAAAAGAGGTGGAGAGACGATGCTATTTATTTTACTAATAATGTTTGATACTACAATAAAATATATCAACAATAAAATATACAGTATTAACAAATATAAGCAAATGGGCAATAATCATAGTGACCACTTCATGTCATTTTAGTATACTTAAGTAGAAATAATCGCTTGGTGTAAAACTGAAAGAGGATGTAAAACTGAAAGCATTTATGATATTAGAAAAGATGAAGTGTGATTTTTTTTGTCACAAAAAATTGCCTTTGAAAAGTTATTTAAAACCTTCCCCTAACTCCCATTGGTCGAACAAACAGACTGTCCCGACCCAAACTTACGCCATTGGTTGAGCCAACATTAATGTCAGGATGGTCAAATAAAAAAGAGCGTAATGTTTTGATAACTCAACATCTGAATAGATGACAAATTATCAAAAATGTACCCCCCCAAGAAATGACACACTAAAAAAGTTACAAAGGGGATTAAACACAAACCAGTTTACAAGGAACAACACCTACAGGAGTGTGTGTTAAAACTGGATGAGCATGCAGAGGTCAGTAAAGATGATGAAAATGATGGAGAGGACTGATCTGAAAGAGGGTTCGATGAGGAGGGGGGGATGGTGGAGGAAGGGGAGGAGAGCCCGTCACCAGGGTTGACCCAGAACGCATTGCCCCGGCTACCTCTCTTGCTGCTGTCAGCCTGCTGGTCACACAGGAAAACGTCTTCACTGCTGTCGCTCTGCAAGCGTTCTCTCGTCAGGAGTCTGTCCACACAGCGGATCACACACTCAAGACTCTTATCCACATTGAGCCAAACTTTTTCCTGGTTTGGAAAGAGAAGTAGGTACATTGTACCAGCTTATGTACTGAAACATTCCAAGATACGTTGGTGATGAGGTCACATAAGGTCACGTGAAATCAAATGTTCCTTATCTTTTGAGATAACAGAGATCAAGTTACTATGAAATCATACTGTGCATTAAAAACATCCCTTTAATGATGGTATAAAGTATGGAGTGATCTCATCTTACCCACTCCTCCTCCTGCCAGTTCAGATTCACGGAGGCTCTGTTGCCCTTCCCGCTCCATTTGGCCTGCGGAGAGCCCTGGTCATTTCTCAGGACCACACGCTCAGTCTCATGGGCGGAGGGGGAACCTCTGGAGGCGATAAATTCTGGCCGTGCAGCATTCAGTGCTTGGATAGCTGTTGTTAGCAGCTTACTGTCACATACTGTAACCAGCTGTCGAGTCTAAAAGAGAGAAAATCAAAGAGAGAGTGCCATCTGAGGATGAGACTACAGTACCAGTCAAAAGTTTAGACACAATTTACTAAAACGTTTCTCATGATTTTAAAAATCTTTTAATCTAAAGGTGTATAAAATATAATTGTGCCAACATAGAAAACTAAAATTCCAGCATAGATAGAAATTCCTTCAGTGATGTTTAAAAAAGCTTCGCCTAAAAAAAAGCTTATGTCTAAAAAGCCATGTTGAGACCTCAAGGATGAAAAATGGATGATAAAATGTCAAGAGTACGATTTTACAAATTCTAGACAAAGGGTGAATACTTTTGAGGATGCTAAAATATAACATAGCGTTAATTAATTCGGGATGCTTTTAGTCACAACATAATTGTCATTTACAATTGTGTTATTTCATGGTTTTCATTAGTTTACTACTACAAAAAAATCTAACACTTTTGACTGGTACTGTATATTAATTCTAAGCAAATAATCTCACCTTGTCTGTGAGGATAGCGAGGGTCCTCTCCAGCGCATTGGTCGAGCGTTCTTTGGCAGCTCGAGACAGGCGCTCCGTGTAGTAGCTGATCTGAGTCTTAAGTGTGTTGATGTGGGAAATGATTTCTTTAGCTTTTAACACATCCTGTGGCTGGTACCGTACTGAGAGCGAAACTGATTCACCGGCACTAAAAACACAGAGATCACATGTTCTCATGTTGCCTATTTTTTCTTCTGACAGTGGATTTCTGCAAATGAGATGGTGTTATGTATAGATACAGCAAAAATTTACACAGAGTTGGATGCAGTGTTCTGAGAACCTGATTATATCTGATTATATAATATAATTATATAAGTGATGAAGTGAATACAGAAGTAAATTTGACAACATCAACTTAGACAACATCAACCGCTTACTGTACTTACCTATTAATCATGAATTTCACTTAAACATGGGTTTTAAACTTGTGTAAGTAACCATCCAATTGAGCATTATGACAAAGCACAAACATGCAAGACTTCTTGAGTTTGACTGACATCAACATGCAGTGTCACAAATCATTACAGTAAAATGCACGTTAATACCCGGTGATAAAAGTGACGTCTCATAAACAGGTAAAACACACTGTCCTTTACATTTAATGAAAGTGAAGACTTAATACTGACCAATCACAGACGAGATGATGCACAACCACAAATGAGAACGACTGTAAAACAGTCAAAAACCCTTAAACTCACCCTTCACCCTCACAAGCACTGATCAGAAAGCAAACAACATAACAGCAAAATTACAATTGCAATCAAAATGTGATAAAAACTTAAATATTGATTTCCTGTTATTTACAGCATAACATAAAAAAGAAGAAAGCCAAACCAAGCAAAGCAGATTCACATTGTTCACCATGAGATTGCATGTGGTGTCGCTTAAAAAACCTGTTCTTACTGCTTTTTGGCTTCCTCAAATTTCTGAATGAGTTTCTTCAGTCCACTGCCTTTGAAGCCTTGATGATGAGCAGCAGGAGCCCCTGTGGTCACCACATCATATGTGCGATCTGTAAAGCAACAGCATGAAGTTCATTCTGACAGTCGATTCAATGATGTCTGCTGAAACTCAATATTGATATTAGATATCAACATTGAGATATTTACTTAGATTACTTAGATATTGACAAAACTGCTGCAGGTGTCTCACCATAGCCAGACTCTCCCTGAACTCTCATCCTTTGAACGTGGAGGTTTGTAGGTATGAACTCCAACCTTTTCTCTCCTTTCAGAGTGCTTGACTTGAAGGAAGGACCTGATGGTAGGAAGATGACAGAAGATGGATGGTTACAATTCTTGTAACAAAATATAGTTTTTAACTAAGGTTTTCACCATACTGATAGCTCAGATGACAATATTTAGTGGTTTAAATACCCATGTGAGTTCTCTTTCAAGTTTGTTTAAAGCATGATTTTTTTATATTCATGTAAAGTTCTGTTTTTAGAATTGTTACAATCTATAACAGTCCATGTTCTTCATTGATGTTCACATAAAAAAAATCCAAAAATCTTTCGTATGTTCTTTAAAGAGTCATTCTTCCCCCATTTGGATATTATTGCTTCTGATTTCTACATTTTAATTCACAAAAGTCCAACACAGTATGTTGCCTTCTTAAAATGTGTGTTCTTTTTTGTCACATCCATAACACATGCATATGTCCATTTTTTAAATAGATATTTTTTTTTGATGTCTGGACTCTATCAACAGGGAGTTATTAAAATAGAAACAGATGGTTTAATATATTGGTAATTTGTTTTTCAAGTTGTGACTTTATGTCCACGCTGGAATTGGCCATATCATGTCTTAACTACCAATCTTTATGCATAAAAAACATGTGTGACACAACACTGACCTTTGTATTCATGTAAATTACTGAGAGTCTCCTGATAGGTGAGGATG
This sequence comes from Beaufortia kweichowensis, assembly GCA_019155185.1. Classification (NCBI taxonomy): domain Eukaryota; kingdom Metazoa; phylum Chordata; class Actinopteri; order Cypriniformes; family Gastromyzontidae; genus Beaufortia; species Beaufortia kweichowensis. Next base: position 14,685,630 of record CM032799.1, read on the forward strand.
ATGGTTTGGTACTGTGTGATGATCTGTCGCCGCAGATTCTCCCAGCAGGGCGACAACTCGCCCAGCTCTTCTAACTCACACACCCTATGTGCAGACAGAATTGTGAAACAATATAATGATATTATTCATGTCTAATATGATTTTTATATATATATATTTTTTAATATTTATTCATTTAGCAGATGCTGTTATTTTGTTTAATGCTAAATCTCCAATCTCCATAGTTTTTTTAGATGGCTCGTGTCCCTGATTCAAAGTATCTGAAATGACTGACCTGTCCCCCAAGTGAAAACTATAAGTCTGGTCACTTAGAAAAGTAATGGGACACTTTTCCTTCCTGCCACAATCTGACATATTTCTGCCCTATCTGTTAGGTCGTGGCTCTTACAAGTGATGTCAATTTACCTTGCTGCATCTTCCTCAAGCAGCAGTTTGACAAACTGTCTCGGTATTTGCAGGGACAGCATGCTCTCTGCCATCTGCTCCAGTACACGCAGGTGATTTCCATCGGTGGTGGGAAGTCGATACATCCGCGAAATAGTGCCTCCAAATACTGCATCAATCAATCAATGTGAGCAATAGTAAGTGAGATGTGTAGAAAAGAACAGCTAAAATATAGACTGAACTATTACAACTACTGCAACTTAAACTTATTAGCTTTAAAGGGATAGTTCACCCAAAAAAACTTTTTTTATTATTTACTTACCCTCATATCATGTCAAACCTGTATGACTTGCTTCAGCAGAACACAGAAGATATTTTGCAAAACGCTGGTAACCGGCACCCATTCACTTTCATAGTATGGACACAAGGTACAATGGAAGTCAATGGGTGCCGGTAACCAGCGGTTTGCAAAATATACAGAGTCATATACAGGGTTTGAATGACATAAGGGTTTAAGAATTATGACATCATTTTTGTTTACTGGGTGAACTATTCCTTTAAATTAAATTATATCCGACCTTAGGTAATAAAAAAAAATAAAATAAATGAATGATTTATTGGTCAGCCCAGATCATTTATCATACTTATCTTTCCATGTGTATTATGTGGTTTACTCTTTTTCTAATTTTACAATGATTTACTGTACACAAAATGTCTGACAAAAATTCAGAATAAAGTCATCACTGCGATAAAGTCATCATAACAGTCTTCTACCTTACATGTATTTGCATAGTGAATTGTGATTGGTTTTCCTAGCATAAGAAATAGTTAAAATGTTTTGGCTTTTTTAATATAAAATGATTTGTTTTTGTTCAACTGAAGAAAGTAAGTCATAAGGGATGTCATTAGGGTGGAGTAAATTAGGAAAATGTCATGAATTCATTTTTGAGTGACCTATTTCTTTAACTATTAATGGGGGATTATTCACTGATTATTCAATGACTTTTTGTGATTGTCTTGATAACAGCAAAGTGACTTTTTGATGCTGCTGTTGATTTATGCAGAACCACAATTCTAAAACACTTTTGATTTCAAAGTAGGAAGTGCAAATCTAGTTGCAGAACTGAATAATCACACAGAATACTGAACAAACTATAAATAACTGCTTTTGTGATTTAATGGACTCTCAGAATCACATGGACGGGTCTCTTTCAAAGCAGGCATGCCTGTGGCATTCATGAATCTCCACAGCAGGAAGTAAAGGCTGTGGCCCATTGATTTTGCTATGAGGGGCAGACTTAGAAATCAACAGCTGCCTCCATATACAAAATAACAATAAAAAAAATCATCAGAGTGATGGATTAGACACTCACCTGCCTTTAAAAGGCTGTCTTTACACAGAGAGGCTGATTTGGCTTTGACTCCCAGGGATTCAGTCAGACTTTCATCAACAGGTAACACCATCTGTGAGACACATTGAAGAATTGTTACTTAACCGGTGGGTCATGAAAATAGGTCGTTGGTGTGTTCTGATATGCTAATGGACAAACAGGGAAAATGTAAATAATAAAACTAATGTCATGGTGAATAGCTATGTAGATTGGCATAATAAATAGACTGATCAGCTTTTGAAAGGAAAGAGAAACCACTTTGTATGATCTCATGATGTTGTTGATAAAGACTGGAAATCTATTAAAAATTAAATCAGAGTATAAGAGCATGCCGAGATACAGTGTTATTCCATTGAATATTAATGTTTGAACTCTTCTTTAAACAAATATAAATAAAAACATTAGTATTGTGTAATTTAAAAATGAATATGAGCTTGTTGATATGAGCTATGATGCATGTTTTTGTTATTTTGACAGTTTTCATTTTCTGCAAATAGATGCAAATAAAAACCATATCTTTATTTGGGAGAAATCAGATTTTCAGTAGTTCACCGAATGAAGCAATGATGACCAAACACAAACACAAACCTATAAATAGTCAATTATATTCATAGTGGCTTAACAAAATAACAGCAAAGAACTTAATTTTTTTACTGCATGTAAACACAAAAACAAACAGGTCTGCCACAATCTCACAGTTAAATGTGTATTGAAGCGCTCACCCTGCCATTAACCGTGTCTGAGCGTGCCAGAGGAGCGCGCTGGTCTCTCCTCTCCTCCATCTGCCACGCGATGATGGTGATGTTACCCATCTGCTCGCTCTCTGCCGACCTGAGTCACAGGAATCATTTTACATAATTCCAAAGTGTCTTGTGACATAAAATAAAATAGCTGTGGATCTCACTTTATGCATCACTTTATGCATTTTAATTCATTTAAAGTTATTTATTTCTTTAAAGAAATTTCTCTTCGCTTTAAACATTATTTCACATACCGCAGAGCAAGGTGCAACCTGTGATGTTTGTCTTGCAGCAGCTCTTTCACTGCAAACATAGCCGAGCCGAGCAGGTACATCTAATAAAACAAAGTGAGACCAGGCTCAAGTTTATGTAGTTCAGATGAGCAGACAGAATGGTAAAAATGAGGGTTTCGGTCTTACCGTGCCCTGTGAGCGGTCTTTCACATCATAGACAGACAGTTTGATCTGAGTCTGCTGGGTAATTAGAGAGTCCTGGAAGAAGGCAATGCTGCTCAAAAAGATCGGATTACTTGTGCCCTAAAAGAGAACCAAGCAATTCTTGCATTAAACGCTTCACATCCAAAATCTTGCAAAGATCTATGCAAAATATGCTATACTGCACATTACCAGTTTACTTTAGGTTTGTTTCACATGATCTTATAAAGATAGTTCACACAAAATTTTTGTTTTGTCATTATTCATAAACCCTTCAATAAAATCTTCACCTCTATGATTTCAGTCTGTGCGTGTTTGGTCCAGAATGCCTGTGGAGGTGTAGTGCAGCTCACTGCTACAAAGCTACTGGGTTTCCGGTCCAGTGATGGAGTGACCAGTTCACTGCATGCTGGGAAAACGAGGAAAACAAGTCAGTGGGCTGATCATGAATGGAAGATTTCATAACCAACCATCTCATATGTTTTAGGGACTAAAAGTGAAATATGTCATATACAGTAAAGGAATATCAATAACCCGGGTGGCTAAATGTACTATCAAGAAAAAACTAAATGTCAGACAAAACCTACCACAAACTGTATAAAGCTTTATGATAAATCTTGAACTAAGGTCCTGAACTAAGGGGGTATGGCTGATAAACAGTTTTAACCTTCTTATTATTTGTGTAGGTAGCCAAAGAAGGATGAGGAAAATGACGTAATAGGACAAAGACTGGACAAATGGAAATTAGCTTTGGTGGCACTGTATTGCTAACTAGAACTTTATGGAACTTAGTTTAAAATATTTAACCCTTTATTATTGACTGTACTCACCCAGACTGAATTCAAGCACTGGCTCATCAGGATCTTGACTGTTTCCTAAATATAAGAAAACCCATTTTTAGTCTAAATAGCATTTATAGTCTTACAGTTGTTGTTAAGTTCTTCTGGTACTTTTTGTCTGGACCAAAAATAGGACAAATACATTTGGTCCTTCACTTAGCGTCGCTTGGCATTTTTAACACCAAACCTACACATACCAAACCTAATATTATTTAGATAAGGTTACAGCCTGATTGGTCAGCTTTTATTCATATATTTTGCAAGAGAACACAGAGCTGAACATGCCTTTTGTCTGCATGTACATATGGTGGTATCTTTACCAGCTGAGAACTCTTAACAAGCTCAAAAAATATTAAAAGAAAAGTAAAAGAAAAAAGAAAATTAAAAGAAAATTCCTCAGTTGTATCCTGTTGTATGCATGCATATTTTGAGATAAACTGGGGATTTGTCGAAATTCCCAGTTTAAGTGGTCTCTATTTAAATCCCAATTCAAAATCCCACAGCAGCATTGCAATGAAAGAAGGAATAAAATATGAATTTACTGAATTGCAATTCTAGGAAACACAATACCATCACATACAAGATGACTGTAATTTTAGTAAAAGTAATAACCACTTACCTGTTAGTGCCAACCCCATCATCTCAGAGGACAAATCAAACGTGTTGGCTCGGTACACGGACCATGGCCTATGGCGTGGACTGCGCTCTCTACCCGCCATCTTGGCTCCTGGCTCTGTAGCGTCTTATAAAAGTCTCTCTCACACTGGTAATTCTTTAAGTTTCTGCAGAATCTAAAATCCTGAGCAAGAAAAGGACAAATAGGATGAGTCAACTAAATCAACAAATTGTCAGGAGAATACAGAATCAATAGAGCCTAAGGCAGTAAACCTGAGCCAACTGAAGAATGAGATTTGTGGTTGATTTTAAACTGTTAAAAATAACTTAAATTATTTATCCGGTTTCATAGGAAAGACTTTATTATTGAACAGAGTGACAGAGCAACAATCAATTATTTTTATGATAATTCTTGACGAAAAAGGAAACAAACAAGGTCCTTAAAATAAGTAAAGAATTCCCAAGAATTTGTTTTCTAGCTGTCTGATGCATAATGAACTACTAGTGTATTTATTAAAGAAACTTCAATGTAAAGTAAGTAGCGCTATAAATGTAAATGAAAACCATTTCGTTAATGAAAAAAAAACCAATAACACTAAACAAAAACTGAAACATAAAACTAACTATAAATAAAATAAAATGACCTAAATTTGCAATACCTAAAACACCCATCTTAAATGGAAAACTGACAGTCAAATGCAACATTTTTAACATTAAATGTAACATTAAAATTTTGGGGGCTGAACTATTGCATTAATCACAGTTTTCAGAGCACAACTGACTTTTACTCTTTTGTGTGCAGCAAAGAGCTTATGCACCAAACTCAATGAATGTGGAAACAAACCATAACAATAAGCACTAGGTCCTGACACAGAGAGAAGAAACAGGATGAATGAGAATGCAAATTCACTGCATGTCCCTCCCACGTGTTTATGAAAGGTTTTTGGCTGTGGTGTGTGGAGCAGCAGGTAGTGGGCCGCAGTCCGGGACTGAAGGGGTGGATGGCTGACTCAGCCTCCAAAATACACAACCTGCAACCAACCAGCCATCCATCTGCCTGTTACAGCCCACCACACAGCCTAGAAATAGACCATAATAAACAACAAATTTGCTGTAAAATGTTAACAGCAAACAGGAATAGGACAATCAGCTATCATACTAAAGTGTGGCAGTAGATGTTTAATAATTGCACTACTCATCACGAACACTTACATTTTACACATATTTGTAATGGAGGACACTTTAAAAGTATGGAAAAGTGTTGTCTGAGAAGGGAATCGAACTCCGATCTTTGGGCCGAAACGTTATCACCCACTTGGTCATGTGAGAAATATACCTTTCAACACTCTTAAATATTATTCTATTTGCAGAAACCGTGTTAAAAAACTGTTAAAATGTTGACAGGACTTTTCATGTCGAATATATTTAATAAAGTTCACAAGGAGTTTATTTACTCCGCATTGTTAATAACTAATAAAAACCTAATTTGCTTAGAAAGAAGAAAAAAGTAGTAAATAAAAAAAGAGTAGAAACAATACTTTAATTCCAGTTCTGCGTAGAAAATGCGTCATTATAGTTTTGTTTTCCACATTGGCAGATTCGAGTCCACATTCATTCAGAAATTGACCATGAGAAAACAAAATCAGACAAAAGAAACATTGGATAAGCATTTGGTTCATTTCAAGATTAAAATAACAAAACCAAACAATAATCTCAAAGCAGAAATAACTCAAACAGTCAATCTGGATGTGAAACGTTTTACAAGTCGAGCTCCGAGTTGCACCAGACATGAAACCCAGAAGGCTTCCAATTGACAATTGGCTGTCCGCCTTTTCACGGGAAACCATCACTCTCACTTAGGGTTGCGCGGTAAAGCGGTATTTAAAATTTAACGGTACATTTAAGATTTCAAAAGGTACAATACCAGAATTTTGCTAATTTCGGTACTTGACAATTATTTGAACCGCGAAACCCGGCAGCAATAGATCACATGGCCAAAAGTCAAATATAGCCTTACTGCTTATAAACGTGATGCAAAAAGGTGAACAAACAGACCTAAGTGCACCAGTAAAACATAAAACAAATGTAATGCTAGATTTTGAATGTCTGTGAATATGTGCTTGTACAATAGGATTTTGTTGTGACTGTTTTAATACGAGACTTTGTTCTCTTCAGTCAACTTCCTCTGGTCTTACAATAATGCATAAAACATGCAGATGAAACTGTAAAAACAGTCAACAAAATTTCAGTGGCATGCATATACATATTAGTAATAAAGCTTTTGTGTTTTAATACAATTAGAGACCTAATAAAACCACAGTATTTCAAAGTGCTACCATTTCTTTTTATTTTCCTTATTCCTGTTTTTCATTATGTCCCGACTGCCTAAATGTATTTTCTGTTAAGCTACTTTGCAACAATGCAAAACTGTAAAAATCAATATAAAAAATCTGAACTGAACTGACATAAGCTCAGACCTTTAACCTCCTGATATTAAAGGCCAATCTTAAGACTCAATTCTCAGCCTGCCAAACACTCCACCGCCTTTCACAACCACATCCTGACATTTTGCTTAATCAGGAAGTGTGAGTGATTTTCTCTTCAGCTGTCAGTTGTTTGTTTGCATACCCATTTTTAATGTTACCTCACCAGAGTATGGCCAAAAATAAAGAAAGTCACATAGTGCAAATTAGATGGAGAGCAAATAGAGACTTTTGCATAGATGTAGGTCTTCTGCTTCTCATATTTTATATTATTATTATATATTATTATGTGTCTTATACTTTCAAATGAAATAAAGGGCCTAATTGAGAATTTGGTTAGTCGACATTTATTAAAGATTAAGCTCTAGAGCAATATTTCTCTGGGTGCATGTTACAGATCTCTCACCTGAGTTTTCAGATCTAACAATCAATACCTCTGGTGCAGTGCTGTTTCTAGAGTCATAATTCAAATCTGCTCTTCATTCACATTTCTGCTTAATACAGAATGATACATACAACTTGTTACACCTTATGCTCTTTGTATATTTCTCCATTTTGTTTGTTTGTTGTTTGTTTCAGTTTGTTATCTTTTATTGAGTTTGTTCCATATTAATGTTCCTTATTTATCTCTCTTTCTTCGTGCTGGCTCATCCTTTTCACAGTGTTTTTCACACTCTGCACAATCAAACATTCCCTCCCCAACTGTGATGGCCTGATCAATGGAAATGAAAACGGAAAGTGTCACTCACAGACTAACGCACACGCTTCATTTGCTGTGTATTTTTTTTCCAATGCTACTGCTCTCTCACTCACCACAATTTTTTTACTCGTATTTCACATTTACATGATTTCCTACTTTTAGATGATACAGAATGCCTCATTCTATTATCATATATTTTAACAAACATGTACTATATTTTTTACATTTTTATCTTTAAAATGTACTACAAAACATTTATTTTAAATGTTTATTAGAATTTTTAATTTCAACTGTTAATACTGTTAAATAGCAGTTTATTAGGTTGTTGATTATGATAACAGTTTCACTGAGTTTGACCACGTTTAAACCCATTCCACAGATTTTACTTCAGGATGCACGCAGATTATGTGAACAATTTAGTGAAAAGCATAGTGTAAGTATAAACGGATTATGTAAAATCCATTTACATGTTATTTATATGCCAGACATTAATATGCGGCTGCATATGTAACCGGAGTTTAACCTTTTCACCCATTAATATAAAAATACTGAACATAATACTGCACACAGAACAGACTCCTCTGCATTTTCTAATAAAATATCTCATACTGACATCTTTATATGATATCTGGACAAAGTCTTCCGTGTTATGCCAAAACAAGGATTCCTTAAGTTTCCAATAAGCTTTAGCTCATTAAAGTAAAGACTAAAAAGATTAACTGTTAATGTGACAAAAATGAAAGAAGGGGCTTTGCCATTTAATCTTTGATTTGACAGGATTTATATCAACCTGTAATTAAAGCAGTCATGATTGACAGTAATAACCAGCCATCTCTCTTAAGTGATGAGTCATTGTCTGGGTTTATCTATGGCACTCTCTTCTTTCATCTCTAGCCCATCTTCTGGCAGAGTAAAATTCTGCTCTTCTATGAATGAATCTTACTTTTAAAAATGTGTGCCATCTCAAGATATATTCTGCCTGTGCATATGACATATGTACACATATCATTCAAGAAATTATTATCTGAAAAATGGCAGACAGAACTTGAACAGCACAAAAGACATAAGGGGGATGAGAAGATCATGTGTTTCTGTTTGTATTGCAGACACAAATTGGCAGAATAACAGCAATACACAAAAGTACAAGCCCTGCCACTGGCAGCTATTGTCTCACCAAAAGAAAATCCCTGAACTTTACAACCATCAGAATGAGAACAAGTGGATTATGTGTGGGAAACCTATGCCTCTTGTTAGAATGCTGCACAATACAACATCAGATGTCTTTGTGATGGCCTGTAAGCACCTCTTGCAGTAATAAGTTCTCAAACAAAAAATACAAATTACATGTCAGACCTGTTTACAGCATAAAAACATGTTTATGTAACATTCTGTTAATGAGTTCTGCAGAATGATAAAGTAAAGGGTTGGTTTGCTCTTCATTATGAAACATAAAATGTGGGCTCTAAAAAATTAAAGGATCTAGTAATGACTCGAATATGTTAAAAAAAACTATAAAGAAGTGCAGCTGATTACATTCACATACATTACATACACTCTTACAACATGATTGACAGAATGGGATGAACAAGATTTTCTCAATACTATGTTTGGCAATTTGGCTGAACCTTTCATTAGCCTTTTCTGTAGTTTCCCAGACCAGGCCTTACTTGCTGTCATGTTGTCATGATCCTTACTTATCTTAAAACATTAGTTTGCACCTTCATAAACACAACAAAACAAACTAAAACAATAAACAAATGTTTCTTTCATTTCTGTAAATCCATATATTATTTGTTATAAGCATTGAGATAATCTGCAATCTCTCTGGCACCTTCCGGTAAAACCACAGTGTCAATAATCCAGGTGCTAAAGGACGTATGGACATTTTATTAGGCCATCAGGAGCTAGAGTAAATATCGCAGTCAAAGATTCAGATGATCTTTTCCGCTTCCTCAAGACACCATGTAAATAGTCAACACAGACTAGCTGAGTTTTAACCCTAAAAGCAGTATAAAATCTGAAAAGCACTCACTTGCAAACGTCTAGATAGAGAATAACTCGTTTATTTAGTGTACGTGTTGACGCTCTCATGACGGAATATAAAGCGTGATGACGACTGCACAGACCATTGCGTCTACCGTTACGCCTTACAATAACATAACAAGCATTAAGAAATAAAAAAATAAATAAATAAAGGGGAAAGCTAATTATTACTCATATCACATGCCTCGCATCACACCACAACTGGACGTACATACTGTAACATTGATTCCCTTTAGCTTTCTTCCCAGCGATGATCGAAACATAAACAAAGGACAAAAATGAAAATATCACAGCCTGTTGTGAATAAGATGTGCGGGTATCACTTACGTGTCAGTCGCCGATATACTCCATGTTTAACTGTACGTCCGCACATCAGTGTTTTCATTCACGGCGATCTCCGCAATTCTTCTACTTGCTCTGCATTCTGGACTCGCCCTGTCGTGACGTCAATACGTACGACGTCAGATCTTTCCTCACTGCGCTTCTATAGAAACAGCGGGAGAGAAAGAGCGTTGCATTGAAATGGTGGAGTAAATATAATGCACTTGAAGTTATTTATCGCATGTGTTAACTGGGAGCCTTGCACGAATATGTCAGTTTTATTTTAATACAATGGAAACGGACGCAGGGCAGGTGTCTGAAAAGCGGTTGCTAACAAAAGTCCTTTACTCCCATCTAGTGGTTACAGCTGAAGGCATCTTTCGCAAACAGTCTTTTAACATATTGTGTCGTATTTTACCCTGACTGACATATCAATAACAATATAACATGCCTAAACAATACACAAAAACTACTGTTTAGTTTTCCCTACAAAATTTAAGGGGCACCTGTTCTAAAATCATATATAGTAAAATAGCCTGGTGTGTTTCTAGTTTCTTTGTTTCGAGTGTTTTCAAAACAAAGTAATCTTCTGTCGATTTACAGAGTATGCACACTGTGATCTACTCTGGGAGATTCTGTATATGAAGATATTTGAGATATATGAGATACATTTTTACCATACCTTCCTGACAAAATATACCAATTTCCATTCAGTCTTTCATTTTAATTTAATAGCTGTCAAGACTGTCTTATTGGGAAAACAGAAACTTTTGTACATTTTGCAATATTGACGAAATACAACAGCCCGGGCTATACCTAGAAGTGTTTATAATGGCAAACAGGAATGATATCTCATAAGCCATTCCTAAAAACAATCTGGAGGATGTGAAACTATTTCAGGAGAAACTTAACACATCGGTAATTCACGCCCCTCTGACCACACACACCTGCACCTGCTTCCAGGTACAGACAGAGTATAGCCAAACACTTCAAATAGCCTAGTGGATTAACACAACGACGTACTTTTTATACGTATCCTACTGTATGCTAGACAAAAGATGTAAATGGCTTAACAGACTGAAAAAGTAAGATATCGGTGTTTCGAAATGTAAAGAGCGATTTTAACATTTTGTGATTTTAACATGTCAAACTTTTGACATATACAAACTCATACTACAGCAACCAGGTTAAAACATGGCCTGTATTTTTTATTTGCGGTTGACTTTTAACTTTTTAATTATGTGTGAAATTATCTCACTTGGATATGGAGCAAACATCGATATTCCTTTCAAACCGACCGGTACTTCTCCATCTAAACTTTCTCCCTCAAATGGTGATACTCAGCCGGACCCGGGCAAATCCACCCTACCGCTGTTTACGCTGAACTACCCCCGCATTCAGATACCACTGGAGATTACGCTATGGGTGCTGCTTGCCTCATTTGCCAAAATAGGTGAGTATTCATGTTAAAACTATTTTTACTACCTAAAAATGCATAATGTCCTCTATAAAATGATGGCTTTGCGTCTTCCAAGAATTTCTGTTCATAGTACCGTCTTTGGTTATAGGAGCAAAATGTGGATTTTTATAGGAGCAAAATGTGGAAGATTTTTTCTTTTTTTTAAATAGGTTTCCATGTCTACCACAAAATCACAGTCTGGGTGCCAGAATCCTGCTTGCTGATCTCCATTGGCCTCATAGTGGGAGGCATCATGCAAGCAGTGCACGAGGAGCCACCGGCAGTGCTCACCTCCAATGTGTTTTTCCTCTACATGTTGCCAGCCATTGTGTTAGATTCAGGCTACTTTATGCCCACTCGACCCTTCTTTGAGAATGTTGGCACAGTGTTTTGGTTTGCTGTTGTTGGTACCTTATGGAATTCCATCGGCATTGGCATCTCTCTGTTCGCCATATGCCAGATCGAGGCCTTTGGTGTTCAAGACATTAACCTTCAGGAGAACCTTCTCTTCGCCACCATCATCTCGGCTGTAGAACCGGTGGCCGTGCTCACTGTGTTTGAGGACATCAGCGTCCATGAGCAGCTCTATATTGTTGTATTTGGGGAGTGCCTGTTCAATGATGCTGTTACTGTGGTGAGTGATTTTGTGCACTTGCTCTAATTAATTGGCTCTATTTTGAATCTTGTACATTTATTTTCACTTATAAACTGCACTCTGGCATCAGCTGGAGTAGCATTTTTAGTTGGCACAGCTTCTCTGATCAAAAACTATTGAAGCTGTGTTAGTGTCAGATCTCCAACACGTATATTTCTCTGTCCAGTTCAATGGGAACTAGCTATGATCTAAAATGACATCTTCCGACAAAGAGTAATTTGGACTTTATAGAAATCTGCTCTCGTAGCAGCTGTGGCGTGATTATTAAGTGCATGGAAGGTCTTTTTTCAAGTCATGTCATGGTTACAAATGGTTTGAAATCCGAAACTAAACACAGCGGTAACTGTTGGTCATTTGATACAGGCTTTAACACATTAAAGTTATATAAAGTTTCAATAGGTATAAACAAAATATATACAAAATACAAAATTATATAATGGTTATAATACAAAATGTGAACTAGAACAGTCATAGAAAATTAGAAAAAGGAAAAATAATAAGCACAGGCTGAAGTAAAAGAATTTGTGCCATACTCTCTTTCAAATTCAGATGTGAATTCAAAGAAGTGTTTTGGCTACACCTTGTACATGAGAAAGTGTGAGATAAATATTTCAATAGGATTGATTAGTTTTAGTGAAGAAACTAATCAAAATAAACAAATCTAGATGTCACGAAACGTGTACTTGTTAAAATCACAATGGAGTTTTGTCCTCTATTATACATGGTTTAAACAATAGCTTTGTACTTGGCAAATAATCTTAGTGCATGTGTTTACATTGTATGTTTGTCTGCATGTGAAGCTGTTTTAATTTTAACCTTTGGACTCTAATTTGATTAGTGCCTTTTTGTGTTTTTACTTTGTGTGTGCATCAATTTGTGCAATTGTATGCAGTATTTTTGTTATTGGTAAAGGTCTCACTATCTTATTTTTTAGGTATTGTATTATCTTTTCAACCATGTAGCAGAGCTGCATGTTGTCGAAGCCGGAGATGTTTTTCTGGGCGTTGCTCGCTTTTTTGTGGTGGGTTTGGGTGGCATGCTTTTGGCCTGCTGTTTGGCTTTGTGGCAGCCTTCACCACCCGCTTTACTGGAAAGGTGAGGGAGATTGAGCCGCTGACCATCTTCTTGTACAGCTACCTGGCCTACCTCATAGCTGAACTCTTTGCCATCTCTAGCATCATGGCGTAAGTATGGTGGCCAAACACTCACATACCTGCTTCAAAAGAAAATATCACTGTTTTAGCTGTTTGTAAAAGTTGTTCTCCTGTTTCTTCAGTATTGTAACCTGTGCCCTGACCATGAAGTATTACGTTGAGGAGAATGTATCACAACCTTCCTGCACCACTATTCGCCATGTCATTAAAATGTTCGGAAGTGTGTCGGAAACTCTAATCTTCTTCTTTCTGGGTGTTGTTACCATAACAACAGAGCATGAGTGGAACTGGGGATACATCCTGTTTTCTTTGTTGTTTACGCTGCTTTGGAGAGGCCTGGGTATTTTATTTTAAGTTCTCTAAGAAAGAGAAAGATAAATTAAAGCAGTGCTTCTCAAAACCAGTGAGTTGCAACTCAAATATTGGTCGCAGATTTGTTCACAAAGTATGCTAAATGTAAATATGAAAATACAACTAACCATTTAGGCATAACAAAATACAAAGGCTTATCAACAAGTGATAAGACAATACTTACCATGCCTTCTGTGGTTGACATTAAGGGCTGTGATATTTTAGCACAATTTTCTGTCATAGGTTTAGGAACCACATTAGAGAACTAATGGACTACTGAGCCTTTTTTTAATTCTGGTTATGTGTTTACAATGGGCCTTTACTTTATGAAACCAAACACTCAATAATTTTGGTTTGTTATTAACCTTATAAAGTTTTATTTATTTTAAAAGCAATACATTTCTAAATGTTGTTTGTTACCAAAGTTGACACTGTGAATTTAATGTACATTATATATTTTCTTTGTTTTAGGAATTCTGGTCCTTACACAGATTATTAACCCCTTCCGCACCATTCCTTTCAACTTCAAGGATCAGTTTGGTCTGGCCTATGGTGGGCTGAGAGGAGCCGTGTCGTTTGCCTTGGCTTACACTTTACCAGACAGCATCGGCCCTAAGAAATTATTCGTCACTGGCACAATTGTCATCATCATCTTTACAGTATTTATTCAGGTACCTTAACACTGGGTTTGTTTACTTACGGTTGCTTAGAGAACCACTAAACCACTTTGTCAAGAACACTATAAACTTAGTACTACTGTATGTGTGTGAAGATATTTGCATAGATGATAGACCGTGTATATGAGAGACAGAATGGAATGAGAGAGGATGTGTTGGGGTCTAAACTGTATTGTACTGTACTGTACTGTGCTGTTTCTCTTTGCAGGGAATCTCCATAAGGCCCCTTTTAAAACTAATGAATGTCCGTAAGACGAATCGAAACTTAGAGACCATCAATGTTGAGATACACAAAAGGGTATGTTTCCAGTGGTTAAAATTGTTGTCCTTGTTTCAAGGACTTACTGTATATTTGATTTAAACATACTAAATCAGTAAGAAATACTAAACAACAATAAATGTTTATTGTTTCAGTTAATGGAGCACACTGTTGCAGGTATAGAAGACTTATGTGGACAATGGAGCCACTACTATTGGAAAGACAAGTAGGAATTAAAGTCTTAAACTATCAGCAGTAGCAGTTTATTAAAAGAGATTATTACCTTTGTTTTGGGTTTAGCAAGGGTTTGATATATCACTTACCCTAAACTTGACTTCCTGCAAGTATGTCACAGGTTAGACTGGTCCTGCTGCATTGTGCTAGCCACAAGCCTCCATAAATTCATTTATCATATACTGTACACTGTTTCCTGTTATTCACTACTACTACAGATGTTGTAGTGGTTCCCATTTTTTTTCTTTATGTACAATTTATGTAAAAAATCATGTACTCTCTCTTATCTACTATAGATAAGATTGGGAGTGTCTTGACATTTCGTGTTTTTGTACTACGTAAAAGTCCTAAATTCAACATTTCTGTATTTTTTAACCCAAATTTAACTGATATTTCAACACTCCCTATAGTTTCTCCTGTGCAAAATTGGGTATTATTTTCGGATTCTTTAATCAATGTCTTTATTTGTCAGATTCATGAAGTTGAATACCCGGATCATCCGCAAAATTTTAATCCGTGATAATCGCCCTGAGTCGAGCATTGTGGCTCTATATAAGAAACTGGAGCTTCAGAATGCCATGGAGTTACTGGATTCAATGATTGGTGACATCAATGCTGCTTCATCTTCAGCTTCATTAGAGTATGTGTCATTTTACCACTGTATTCACCTTGTATTTTCACCTGCAGCATTAAACAGTCTAAATACACAGGTGCTGGTGCTGCTTTCCAACCAAGCTTACAGTATAACTATGGTTTACTTCCCAAAAAGCTCAGTGTCTATCTATATTTATTTGTTTATGTAGCTTATCCAGTCATTTTATTAAATGTCTGTTGTTATAGGATCATCACAATGCTTTTTGCTTATTTACTGCTGATTGTTTCTGCTTTTATCACAGTGAGGAGAAAAAGAATGTTTCTAAGTCCAGGAAGGTCTTGGCATCTGATGTGAGAAATATGCATGAGCTCTTATCAAAGAACATGTACAAGATCAGACAGAGGGTGAGACCTGCTTTTTCACTTTCTTAGCCAGCTTTAAAACTGTATGTGTGGCTGAAATAACTACTGTAGATGTTGAAATAAAATAAGCTGTCTCGTAATATTTCTTATTTTGTAATTGTTGTGCATTATGTTTCATAGACCGTCTCTTACACCAATAAGCATTCATTACCCAATGATGTCACAGCAAAAGAGATCCTAATTAGACGACACACAAGCTTAAGACGGAGCCTCAGAGCTGGAAGCTTTTATAGGCCTGTAGGTACACAGTGTGAAGACTTATTTAAACAAACCGCATCATAATAAAGCCACAGAATGATGTGATGTACAATAAATTATTATTAATATTACATTTATTGTATGACACAGTGTTTCTTATACTAAAATATGAAATAATACTGTATTTCACTGCTTCTGTTTTGTGCTCTACAAGAATGTTAAAACATCTCAGAAGTTTTTGTCTCTACCCATGGGTCAAAGTCTGAATTCCAGACTTCCTCCAGGGAGATCCGGTTTTGCTGGTGAGCGTATACGTTTATATTACATACATGTCGAATGTATTTCATAACCACTGATTTTAAGCATTGTGATAAATTTAAAGTGGTGTAACATGTCCATTGCATTCTTTTTAGAGGATGGTGATGCTGAATCAGAAATGAATTATGCATCAGTCAGGTCCATGTTCAGACACCCACAGAGATCTTCATCCAGAACAATGACACCTCCGAGGCCACTAGACAGTCAAAGGGAAGCTGCTTACTCTGTAAACATGGTTGATGAAGAGAATGAGAAAAAGAAGAATTACAGTTCTTCACGTCTAGGGTCCAGCTTAACCAGTTCAGCACGTCAGACCTCACGTTCACTTTATAGATCGGCTAGAAACTTCAGCGAAGAAGATTTTGGCTCCGAGGGTCAAGAGCTGGTACAGGAACCTCAAAACAACAGCGATGCACAATATCCTTTGCTTAGGAGACCCCAGTGGCTGCCACAGAAACCACAGGACCAATAAGATCTGCTGGACTGCTGTTACTCATCGAAACTCACCAATTTGAAAATAAACACTTCAGCTAAGTATGGTGACCGGTGCGGATTGTTATCATATTAAACACACTTTTATGAATCACTGTTAAAAGAAATCTCAAAAACACTAGAATTACTGGATTGCTGGTATCAGTATAATCAGATACAATGTCATCATTAAGGTTTTTTGTCATTTACAATTGAAAGCTATTATTATATCATAGATTACTTTAGATATTATGCTTATATTATAATTAATATTCAATATTTCTTTATTATAAGATAAATAAAAAACAATTAGTCGTTTAATCGAAGAAAGATGTCTGCACAGGATATTTTTGGAAGAGTATAAGTAAAAACCTGTTCAAATCTTATGTATTTCCTTTGCTATGTAAAATAGTGTATGATATAATGTCATTTGTAATGTATCATGTAAATCAGGTAATACCATTTTGTATAGGCTCAGACGTTTATTTTCACCTGTGCGAAAATAAAACGGTGTGCTCTTACACCGAAAAGTTGTGCGATTACAGGTGTGTACAGTGTTTTGTGCCATGACAATAACAAAAGGGTCCTTACAATAAAATAACAATCACAAATAATATAACATAACATGACTTGAGATAAACAATGATAAAACCATAGGACATTTCCCACACACACTCTAAAGTTTCTTGACCAGTTTTATCAAAACTATTATTGCTAGCCTACAGGCCAACTATACAACTTTTATTTAAAATGCCAAGAAAAACATTACCGTTCTGAAGTGCAATAATGATAAATAGTGGTTAAATAAGTCTAAATGCCACATTGAGGTAAAACTCCATAATGTAATTGTTTCTTCCTATTAAAATGCTAAACTGTGGCTTTAGTGGGTGCCGTGCATTCATGGCCAACTAAACTTAGCAGACATTAGAATATAATGTCATATTATTTTTTATATTATTTGGGAAACTACTGAATATAGCTGAACAAATATTTTCACCAATTTCAAGCCAATTTCCTTTTATATGACTGTATCCAATTTCTGCACCATTTGTTTAATTCACAAAGTTTAGGAACATATTTAATTAAATGAAAAATATGCATTTAATGAATATAAACTGTAGCTTTCATACTGGTAACTGACTATCAGTTGTTTTCGATGTATTTTTGGTATTCGACTCTATCCGCTCTGTACTTCTGTCAGCATGCCAGCTCAGCCCATCCGAATGTTTCACTAAAACATCCCACACTGGCATTACATTCCAATGCTGGTATACTGATCCAATCCAGAAGATCTACGACACAGATCACATGACCCGAGAGGAAAAAAGACAGCTGCCTTTGCAGTCCTTCATCTTTTCTTCACTTTGAATGTTTATCACCTTGTTTTCTTCTGTCTTTTATTGACTCTTATCTTTACTCTTTGTCGTACTGTCCCACTCAGGAGTCCTTACGAGCAGCAAACCCACAGCTACCAGCGCCAGCACAACCCCCAGACTAGGAGGTCCACAGGGGCTAAATTCTTGAGCCAGACCGGACAGCAGCGGTGCCAGAACCCTTCCCACAGCTGTGACCGACTGCCCCGCCCCAATTAACGTCCCGCTGGCCTGGGCTCCCCCGCGCTGCAGCTCTAAGTCTGTGATGCACGTGCGTCCGATGGTGGTAGAGATGGTAAAGAACGTGGAGGTGAGCAAGACCTGCCAGACATTGGGTGCTGTGGCATACAGGAATATCAATCCGCAGGTAAGAATGGTAGAATGCAGCAATAAAGCGGACATGTTGTTGCCATAGAGATGAGTGACAGGCCCCACCAAGCAGCCGGCGAGAGCCCCCAGTGTACTGCTGTAGCTGATCAGATAGCCCGTCACCTTTGGCTTGAGCTGAAAGCGTTCCTCCATGGCTAAGGAGAAGTTACTATAGTACAGCATGATAGCAAGAGCCATTAAAAGACGGACCAGGAACACGTCCCACATGTCGGAAGAAGCCACCATGCAGATCCGTATCCACACTGATGTCAGCTGTCTCCAGGCATGCTGGAAGAGAGACGTGTCCCGCCATCTCCAGCACTCATCTGCTTGACTATACACTGGGGATGCATTAGGATGCTGAATGTGGTTTTTATCCGGGTACTTATTTAAGCCATTGTGGGGTTTGACATTTTTTGAATTACTATTAGCATTAGCGTCCATAGAGTGATTTAGTGTCTCATTCCATGGTAACATCCAGACCAAACCTGAAAAGACAACATCTGGATAAGCAGAAGTTTTTGAAGCATTCATCTATGTATACTGAACAAAAATCTCAAAAAACAATAGTTCACCCAAAAATAAAAATTATGTCATAATTTTTAAACCCTTTTGTCATTCAAACCCTGTATATGATTCTTTCTTTTATGGCACCCATTGACTTCCATTGTACCTTGTTTTCATACTATAAAAGTAAATGGGTGTCGGTTACCAGCGTTTGGCAAAATATCTTCTTTTGTGTTCTGCTGAAGCAAGAAAGTCATACAGGTTTGACATGACATGAGGTTGAGTAAATAATAAAAGCATTTTTTTTGGTGAACTTCTCTCTTTAATATGCATAGACAAGAAGCAAACCATTTGTTAGTTGAACGAAAGTGATCTGTAACACTATCAAAACATTTTTGGCATCCAAATCAGCCAAACATAGCAACACTGTTTCAATCGGTAGTGTGAGTTTGGAGCGGGACTATATGTTTAAAAAAAAAAAAATCAACTTTAAAATGTACAAAGATATGTATACAAAGATAATGAAGGTAATAACTGGAAGAAAAAAAATATTATTTTGCATATATGAATCAGAATAGTCTAAAAATATTGCTAAAAAACTTAAATACTCAGGTTTTTGTCAAAGAGTTTGTCCAATTTATCAAATTCTGAACAATCAATTTTACATTTTGAAAGTTCCCAGCTTGCATTGTGGCATGTTCAATTTGGTGGTTTAGATAAAAAAAAACATCATTATTTTTCAATGACGCTAATGGTGCCAGAATAACAAACACTTCAGCTTTAGTGAACCACCCCTATTATATTATCTGTGCAACTTCAACTTTAATGTATTATGTTAAAGGCACAAAATATAATATTTATTTTAATAAAATATCCAAAAACATTAGCACAGTGTGTTTAAATTAGCAATTTTAACCAGTGTCACATCCCTCCTCATTGCATGATTTGGTGTCCTGTCAATGACGTTGTCCTCAGTTTATGCTTTTACTTGGAAGTAAAACCGCTGTTAACCCTGATGTTATTTCACCCACTCATCATGAACCACTATTACTCGTTATCATTTGTAGTAGGTTCTGTTGCAAAAGATAACTATGATAAAAATTTAAATGTTTATATATAAACATTTATAAATCTTTGTGTATCCCTTTGAATTGATTTCCATCACTCATCACTTTAAGCTCCTTCACAGCATCATCAAGCCACCTTTGTTTTTTTGTTACAAATGACAGTTGTGCCTTTAACCTAACATCCCATCAGTCTTGCTCACCTGCATTCAGAAGAAAAATGGCTGCACAGACGAATGAGGATAGATAGAAACCTCCCTCATATTCGGTGAGGTAGCCACCCACCACTGGTCCCAGGATAAATCCCACACTCGAAGCGGCATTAAAGTGTCCCATCACTAGAGGGCGCTCCTTCTCTGACACAAGGTCAGACAGGAGCGCTCGGCAGATAGACAGGGAGTGTTTAAAGAGCCCTTCAGACAGAAATAGAATCACATTAGGGTATGACTGTCCATAGTGTCAGTATAAAGACATATATACCCGAGTACTTACCCACTGGTATCCTGGCCAGCACAAAGAGTGCAATACTCGTGGACAGACCCAACAGGCCATATCCAAAGGCACTGAGCAAAAGGCATGTCAGCAGTGAATAGCGCCTTCCCACCACATCACTCCAACCTCCCTGCCAACCAGAGAATATAAAATACATAAATGACAGTAAATATAGTGATATCGATCGGGTAAATAGGACATCTTTTCAGGGAGTTTTAGCGTTTTAGTTGTTTATTAAAAGAAAACAGTCCTTCTTGTAGAAAGCTACAATTTTAGATCGGACCTGGCACATAAAATAGTTCAGTCCTTAAGGCAAGTATATGACACACACAAACACATAGACACTGCACACTGCATAATGCAATAAAAACCTAAATTGGATTTACTATGTTCTTCCTGTTTCTGGGCTACAGGCATGTCATAGAGACTCACTGTTCCTGCCAGCTATCTCTGTGCTGAACATCCAACAAATGACAACCGTCTTCTTATTAAACAGCCTTGTGACCCTGTAACCAATTTGTGTGCGTCAATTGGTGCTAACATGATTCATTTTACAGTAAGCCATGCATGAGAACAATTTGCAGTTTAAGACCCCCATAATGTTGATCATAATACACAATTACCACGGCATGTGCTTTATGTGCTCTCCATAGACAGAGATCAGCTGAAGTAAACATGGATTATTAAATTGAGAGCAACACATTGGTAATCACATTATAGGTGTAACTGTGCTTCAGAAATATCACTTACAACCACAGTGCTGGAGAAGAGTTGTAATACACCGTATGTAGATCCTGCAAGAATAGAAAAACAGAGGCCATTATTAATTAATAAAGCACAGGAAAATATTACCAAACAAATTATTCTAAGAATAATTTTATTCGAGGCAAAAATCAGTGATTTGACAGCATATTTAATCCGAAGTCAATATACTGGCATAATGAAGTCATCGCTGTTAATGTGCAGTGAAAAAGAAAGCAAAAAGTAATTAAACTTGGACTCATAAAAAGAAGTTTAAAATTAAGCAAAACTGAAGATTTATATTTAGGATAACATACATTACACTAAATAAACAAAAATATATTAATCAGTACAATAATATATAGTAGCTATAAATTGATTGTTACACTAATATTTTACAGTAATTTTCTACAGTAATTGCATTCATTGGATCACTCTTTAAAAGATTTTGTACAGCATAAAAATATTTCTCATGAAAGCACATATCCATTCAACAAGACCTGAAAGACATACCATTACAATAATTTGGCAACTATTTTTTAAACTGTGAAACAAAACGTTGGTTTAGCAAGCAGTAAAGTACAAAGACAGATAAATAGAAGCCCTTCCCATATATATAGAATTTCCCTATACACATATTTTTCTATATATACATTAGTTTTATTATTGTGAAATATAAACTGTAAAAATAAAACTTTCTACTAATTCAGTGGAAGATGGTTTTAGTTTTTTTTTTAATGTTTGCTAAGCCGATCAGTCAAGTATTCTCTCTGGTTTACCCTAAAATAACTGTTACCTCCTTTACTTCATTTTAGACTTTGTGGAACACAAAACATGCAATTATAAAGTCTGTCCTTGACATTCTTTTTTATTTGATGAACACATGGGGACTGTTGCTGCCAAGCTCTAAAGGTATCTTAAATCATGGAGTTTGGCCCCACTATTAATGTATTGTTTTGAAACAGTGGCCAGTACATCCACAGTTTATCTATATGTGCACAGTTTTTCTATTTATCTATAAGTGTTCATAACAAATAAATGTATACTCCTTTAGAACAACACGACTTAATACTGACAATTTTTTTTTGTAAACTATCCCTTTTTACCAAAACATGTTATTTAATCAAATATAACAACAACACTAGCGAGACTCACCTACAATCCCAGCCACTGTGGGGCTGGCACCCAGAGACTTGACATGATGACTCAGCAAAGGGATAATCATACTGACCCCAAAGAGATCCTGCACAACAAATCACAAAATTGATATAGCAGTATAGCATTGTAATATCCTTCACAACATATCCAAAAGTGTACTGTATTGCTTGTAACTACACTTCAGATTTAAGCATATGGAATTTACGTAACAGGCAAATTGGTAGTTTCATTTTGACATGCACCATTTTAAATCATTACATTTAACAATAAACTATGGTTCGGAGACAATATACAGCACTAGCAGTTTGTTTACTTGTGTGTATCACATGAACCAGCTCCCATCTCAGAATCAATTCCTTTTTTTTCTTTTATAGAAATGAAGGCAGAATAAAAGTATGACACTTTAGCCATGCACACGTCATGCTTCTGTTTGGTGAATTCACATACTTCAGAGCGCTGCCATCGAAGAACCATTTTTGGTTTCTCAAAGGTTCTTTATTGAACCATTTAGCTAAAAACGCTTGTTCTATGGCATTGTAAATCACCTTTATTTTTAAGAATGTACTGTTCAAATTCACTGGAATTCACTGCCTAAATTCTTACTTCGCTTGCTATGTGAATTCCTACAATACACATTCAGTACTGTGCCAAAACTGAGCCTGTCTACTATTGTACAAAGAACTGATGGAAAGTCCGGTCAGCCAAGGCCCAGATTAAAGTCACAATGTACCTTAATCTAGTGTCACTTTCCATTAAACTAAAAGTCTGAATCTGGCTACAACTGAAATAAAGACAGGAAGAGTTTGTGTGAGAGGGAGGATGAATTGTTTTCTAATGGGTGTTGTCTTGAGACAATTACGCAAGGTGACTGAAATAAAAGATTTCAATAGATACAAAAGGTTGTCATGACATTCCAATTTAAATACAGGAGGCTGACACATACAATAGCAAATGTACAAAAAATAAAAACTACTAAACAACAAAAACTACAAAACTTTTGCATGAAAGTCTAAAGTAGTATAAATGAAATTATTTGAACACCCATTGTAATTCTTAGCAAATTCTTTTTATGTGAAGCATTAAGAAAACATTACATTTATTTCATTTAATCAGTTATCTAACATATAAAGAGTCAGTCAGTGTGATAATATATGTCAGACATTACATGTAAACTAATGACAGACTGACAGCAGCTTCACATGATGTGTCACCGCGATCAGTGCTATACAGAAGACCCTTAACCATCACCAAATACAAATAAGGACACTCACCATGAATCCGACCACGTATATACATTGTATGATTCGTGTTGGTCTTCTCTGTTTGTGAGTAATGCCACATTTGGGGTTATTCATTCTCCCGCATTGACATTTGGCAGTGAAGTCAATGCGGAAGCGCTCCTCTGTGCCGCTTTTGACGAAAGCTTATTGGGAGAGACGGGTCAGACCATCTATCCCTTTAAAAGGGGCGGGCGAGATGTCGTAAGAGAAATATCCTCCTGGAAAACAGAAATTTACAGAGACTGTATTTTTAAATTTATTAAAAGTATTTGTACATCTCGTACGTGTAAATAGGCATTGATACCTCATGGTGAAATTCTGACTCGCCGTTAGTTTCATCTGGAGGGGTCTCTATTTTTGGTACAGTCCAGTCAGCTCAGAGTGGATATAGTTGAGCGCTTTTATTTGAAATGATCAGCGACAAGCTATCCATTGAGTCTTAATAACAAGGCATCTAATAAATTACCATAGTTCGTATCTTCCTTTTATGTCAGAAGTAATTTGTTGTTTAAACTACTATCATTAGCAAAGGTATTCGACAGTACATGATTGCTATGCTATGATATCTGTTTGCATTCTACACTACAACGTCGGCTACAACACAAATGGGCGTGGGTAAAGTTTAAATAGTCTTACCTGTTGAAGGTATTTTATCCTAATATATAGCCTACTATTATACTAAAGCTAAATATACATTAAGCAATAAATAAATGCTAAAATGAAAAGCTCCAGTCGGCATTTAATGATACGTTAAGAATATTGCTTAAGTTCCCAAAGTTGGACAAGTGCGAGTCTAATGCTTGTATGTAATATTATTCCTACTCTGTATGCTGTGTTAAGGAATAATATTAATTTCATGTGTCGATTAAGTCATTTAAGTAATATTATCATAATGGTTTAAATGATTTTACATTAGGCGATATACGTACTTGTAGTCCTTATTGCAGCATTAGACAATGTTGTATTTCAAACTATGCAATGGTTCCAGTCATTTTAATCCGCAAACTAGTTAATAACTTGAGCGCCATCTAGTGGTAAAAAATGTCCAGCTCTTCACTCGCCTTTAATAATTTATAGGGTCACTTGACTCGTGATCAAGAAAATGTGGTTGCCGTCATGTTAAGATATATTAGATATTAGATATAAATATTGAGATGTCTCCCCTTATACTGCCTCTTATATAAGTCTGTATTTATTATTATAATTATTATTATTATTATTATTATTATTATTATTATTATTATTATTATTATTATTATTGTAACTTTCAACAGCTCTGTTGTGCAGACTTTACAGTTTTTCACAGTACTGCTCATCATCACCACCACAGTGTTATACCATCAAGTATAAATCTTATGTATTATGTAAAGCTTGTAGCATGGCATTTTGTTAACAGATCCTCACCAGCATTGAACATGGAATTGGGGGAGCCAAAACATTCCATCATCTCATTGCATCTGATACAGTGATGTTCTTAAGATCGCATAAACAGACTCACATGATCCACACAGACCTCACACCTTGCGCTGAAGGAATGATCTATACCAAAACACATAATCACTTAATTTAAGAATATGAGTCCAAATCAAGCAGTACAGAGTAAAGTAAGTAAAGAGGCTCTTCCTGTGTAAGAAGTAATGATGTTTTCCTGTATTATAATAAGATGAAGTGTGCAAAGATAAATTTAGTTGCACAGGGTACTCTATATAAAGTTCTGCTGTTCTGCTGTGCAGACATGCCACTGACAGTCATTAGAGTCAGTGACTATAGTGCCTAAATTTACTACACTCAAAGACTTTAACTGCCTGCCGTCATCAATGTACATCTGCTGTAATTATTTTTAATTTATATTTGTGTACCGGAAAGGAAAAAACACCCATAGAAAGGAAAAAAAAACTATTAAACTATTATTAATCTTTAATAAACATTTCTTCTAGACAGTAGTAAGATTAAATGAAAAGCAAAACACACTATTTATGTAAGGATATAAAAAATGTTGAGCTCAAATCGCAAAGTTATTTCTTATCATATTCTCTTATTACTACTGTATGCTGATGAATGTCTCCATTGTTTTTTATGAATTAGTTCAGGGTTTTTTTTAACTTTTTTGTTAGCTTAACCTCCTTGACGCATTTTTTTTTTACTTAAAGTACCTCCCCAAGATTTTAAGTAAATATTTCAATAATTTAATAGCACATTTGTATGTTTAACTTCAAAAACATTTTTTATCCGTGTCAAAGTTTTTATCAGTAGTATTTTACAAAGTTATTGTTATTATTATTACCCATTATTGAACCTTCATCTGCTTATTTTCTTTTATTGCTACATAAAACATATCTGTCAATTTGCTGAGTTCCAAATTTTCTGATATATTGTAGGGTTGTGTAATGGTCACATGACATGCAGATTAAACCAATACATATATTTATATATTATTATATTGTATATATTATTTATTATATTTTTTATATAGTATATTTTTTTAAAATTTTTGACTAAATGATTTGTTTTTATTGTATCATTTAACTGTAAATTAACTATTTTTCAACTCAACTCAAGAACCTCTTGCAATTCCCTCTTAAACCATCAGGGGTTCGCGAACCCCAGTTTGGGAAACCCTGAATTAACAGATAAGCCTTTCCAAGAACTTAATTAAATCTCCTGAACTATTTAAGAACAACATGTAAGAAACATAATTTTCACATCTTAAAGTAAGGGCGGTGGACTCGAGATGAACAGTTGGAACAGCTCCGTACTTTCTTCAGTAGAGCAAAGTTCATTCGCAGCACAATGATAATTGTTCACTGGTTTATGTGCTTGGTGCAAAATGTCCCATTCAACATATAATGAAACGTTTCCTACTGTTTTATGGTATTGACAGTTTTAAGCCATTTCTTTGATCCAAAAGCAGAAACTGAAGTCATATAATACAATAAAAGCCAATTAGAATAGTCAAAGAGATATAGATGAATCCTGGAATAGTGTATCTGTACAGGTGAGTGATTTTATTCTTCCTTTGAAGGACAGTGGGAATGTTGAGCTCCAGTGTCTTCTTTTATTTTCGTTTCTCCCTCAGCTGATTGTCCCAGGGAAGGATATTTCGGTCTACACGTCTCTCTCCTGAAATCTTTTGCAATTCTCAAGCCACTCCTCTGAGAGAGACAGCCGGCACCTTCACTCACAGACCAAAATAGCCCGATGGGCAGCTCTACACCAGCATGTGTGTTCATGAAGCCCACTCCTCAGCCAAAGTCAGGTCCTGCCCTGACACCAATACTGACACACACACATAGACACTGAGGCAAGGAAGAATCCTAGAATAATCGTCTTCACACATTTTTAAATGTTTGCTAAACGCAGCTGAACCAGGATAAAGGAATTTACATTTTTATATAGATTGTGGGGAGTTACATAATTTCTGCGTTTGTTTCAAGTGAGAAGGAAGAAACAAACACAAAACTGTCA
Source organism: Beaufortia kweichowensis (assembly GCA_019155185.1). Classification (NCBI taxonomy): domain Eukaryota; kingdom Metazoa; phylum Chordata; class Actinopteri; order Cypriniformes; family Gastromyzontidae; genus Beaufortia; species Beaufortia kweichowensis. Next base: position 14,712,822 of record CM032799.1, read on the forward strand.
CTGTCATCATGAAGTTAAGCGTGGCACTATTTTTCGCCGGGCTTTTTGGTGCCTTGGCAACACTATTCATTCTCTTGTCATTTGGCACGGACTATTGGCTCCTGGCATCAGAGACCTGCAAGCCACAAGGAGTGTTTACTCTGAAGGTGGGTGGAGGCGTTTTTTATTCTGCGAGGAGAAAGAGAGATACCTGTAATCAACATGAACTTGAGCAAGAATTTCATGGTAATGAAGATAAGTTGTGGGCATTATCAGAAGTCTATCTACAGTATTAAGTATTACAAATATAAACAGCTTCTAAACAGTTTCTAATTTAGACTTTAGTGTCAGGTCTAATTTACTGAAATTAAACTATTAGCACTGTCTTTCTGCTGGTATTGAAGCAGATCTATTACACGGTATATCACTATTTACACACTTGAGTTGCTGTAAAATAGACTATCACATGTTGTGGTGATACCACATTTAATACTGAGCAATGAAACTGGAATCTCAATGCAATGACTATTCATAGGAGTCCCACATGAATTAGGTTTCTGTCAGGACACACTTGTTTTTCATACACTTTAAACAATTCTTTGCTGCCTTAAATTTTGAAGTCCAGTCAACTTGGCTTTATAAGTCATTTAACTAATATTTCGACTTATTACAAGTCATTTTAACTCATTAAATTAAATTACACAACTTCAACTTATTTATTTATGAGTTGAAATGACTTGTAATTAGTTGAAATAATGTAAAAACTGTTTAAATGACTTGTAAAGCCAAGTTGACATGACTTTAAAAAAATGTTTACAGTGTATGAATTAAATGGATGTATGTGCATGGGAAGAGTGCAAGGTGAATGAAAAATGAATGTGATTAAAAAGAAATTCTTGAAGGAAAGTTTGTTTGATACTGGATAAATCTGAGTGGTTATTTAGCAGGACTGCTCTGACAAACTTAACACAATTTAAGTGCTATATGCTGGAAAATCTTGGGTAGCTGCAGTGTTTTGTAACATGATAACTAGATTCTAGATGGTGCAAGATTGTTTTTAGTTAGTCCAATCTGCATATTAACTAGATCAAGCTGGTAGACGACCTGGTCAAGTTGGGCACCAGCTGGAGCCCAGTTACAATTTGGGAAAAAATTGTTAGTGGGTGGGCCTTTATATATTGTTGTGGACAAAAGGAGAACCTTGAAGTTTGAGATCAACTGGTTTAAACCAGCTAGAAACCAAAACTAACTCTGAATGGCCAAAAAGTCAAATTCTGTAATCTTTCTAAAAAAAGACAGATTCTACTGTCTGTCACGCTGTTTTTAAATGTAATAATTTCACTGGCTTCACAACAGGTGTCCATTGCTCTATGACCTCTCTCTCTCCTTCCTCACAGAAAGGTGATACTGTGGTCATTCAGGATCAAGACCAGGGTAGTGAAGAGAACATCACCTTTCACCATGAGGGCTTATTTTGGCGTTGTTCCTTCGAGGACAAAATGAGCAAGAACGATGACCTGTGGACGTTCTGGTTCGGTGGGGAATTAGATTCACTTTTGCTTTAAAGCACACCAATTGTGGCCAACAAACTGTTTAAGATCTTAGATTTTCATGTTTTTACAATTTATATTTTAAAAACTTTACAGTTTTATATTGTAAAGTGTGAAGTTCTCGTTGTATTTGAAGAGATCATGGTATTTGGCCTTGTGCCCCCTGAACCTCAGGGTGAGACTTTGACACAAATATACATCAATCAAAAAGCAGAAGGCTATAAAAGGTTCAAAGGGGTCTTAAATAAGTCCTAAGTAAGACAATGATTTAAAACTCACATTAATACACAACTTTTCTGGATCTTCCCTTAGAAAATCAGGCACATGCAAAAGTATGCAAACCTGCATTTCTACTTCCCTTTCCTTTCCCTGACCAGATCTACAATGCCACCAATTATCAGTCTGCAATAAGTAAGAAAGACCCTTTCTATTTATAATTTATTTATAGTTTTTTTGCTTATTGTACTATTAAATAACTGTGTTCTACAAAAATACTGAATGTATGATTTGTTTGAAGTCAATATAAAAATAAAAACTGATACGTTTATTGTCTTTAATGTATTACTGGTCATACTGTGCACAACTTTTTGGTGCATGTTATTCTTAGTAAAAGTCTCTTTAATCCTTTTTAAAAAATGTGATGGTGATGTGATGGCACTATTCTCTTAAATTTATATCAATTTTTAATACTTTATCTTTACAGTCGTCATTCTAGGTATAAACTCATATTTATACCTACTCATATACACACTGTACATCATCAGTGAATTAGCTGTTGTAACTGTAAATCATGCACTGACTTGTGTTAACAAAAATCTTTTATTATTTAGTCTACAGAGGCTTCTGGAGTGTCTCTCTGTTGGTGGGCGTGGCTGCTGTGGTGGCCGGCGGTTTTATTATTATTTGTGCAGCGCCATTTACTAGTCATCGTCTTTATAAAGCAGGGGGTGGGCTCTACCTCATTTCTGGTAAGTAATGCATGTTTTCCTTACTTATATATACAGTAAAAAGGTAATTCAATGGTAATTCAAATAAAAATACAAGAACTAGGAAAACTAACCATGGTTAGCATAGTAACTATGTTTTTTGGCAGATTGATTACCATAGTTTTACTACAAATATCATAGTTAAAATATGGTTACTGTGGTGAGATCATAGTAAACTTGTTGTTACATTTACATTTTACATTTATGCATTTGACAGATGCTTTTATCCAAAGCGACTTACAGTGCATTATACATTTTTTATGAGTGAGATCAGTGGGATCATACTCTTACCAACTGAGTTACAGGGAAAAGTTACAATGATTTTTTTTTACTACAGATAAAACCCCAAAACTATGGTAACTATAGATAAACCATAGTTAATTAAGATTAATTTGCTCAATTCAAAAGTTTATTTAGAAAATTTTGATTTGGCCATAATGGAGAAGATAATCTATAGGTCAGCAGAGGGATAGTTTAAAGATCACAAATGTGAAATGTAAATGTTGTGTGCAAGGCTTATATTGTATATTGTTCTTATAATTACACACAGTATTAAAAATCTACTTGTGGGTGGACCAAGGCAATAAATATCTGAGACCCTTCTTACCCTAATATCTTTTATTCCTATCACTTTTCAACTCTCCATGCTGTCTCTTTTCTCCAGGTTTCTTCCTTCTCATTGTGACTGTGATGTATGTTATCTGGTTGGATGTTTTGGATGTAATAAGCTTGTATGAAGACTATCAAATGTCTAATAAGTGCTCAGATTTTAAGCTCAGTGTGAGTTATGGTCTCTCTTTCATGTTTGCTCCAGTGGGTGTGTTTTTCTGTTTACTATCCGGTCTTCTCTTCTTAGCCATTGGCCGCTCTGTCCAACAAAATTACCTCTGAACTCTGAAAAATCTGTTTTGGCCTCTTAAAAGTTATTGATCTTAAACTTCTGAGGATGTGTTGGCATTATTAAATGCTGGGGTAATTAAAGATTTGATCTGAATTTGCTTTTGAATTCTGCAAATGTTCTGAAACGTCATTGCCGTCTTGTGGGCTTTGAGCAGTACTGTAAACATTGATCATGGATGGTTCGGGATCACATGTATGTGTGAGTGTTACATGAAGTATGATTGTATTGCACAAAATTATGTTAATTTTTGTTTTGTAAAATGCCTGGATTAGAATAACATGTAGTGTAGGTAGACTTCATTGCGCATGCCTGAACTTTATTATGTTTCTCTTCTTTGCTCCACTTTTGCTTTTTGATTTTTCTGTTATTTTAAGAGGTTTTCTTATCCACAGGCTTTGAAAGATCCACACAGGCAGACAACTGTAGTTTGATGTAGACAGAACCTGAAACTTTTTATTTGTGCAGCTTGTTTACACAGCAGAACACACATATTGGGTGAATGTCACAAAGGACATATGTGAGTCCTTCAGCCTGAGATATTCTGGGAAAATCCCCAGTATTAATGCTGTAAAGGATGTATGGATATTTCACACCAAAGTTACACTAAGAAACTAACAGTTATTGAAAATTAACAGTTTACAGAAAATAAAATCTATTTTTGGAACCATTAATAGTTTTTGCATTATGATGTTTAATCAAATTAATTGCAAAAAAATTTTTTTTTTTACTTTAAATTAAAACTAGTAAACTGTACAGTAAAAAATAATCCAGCACAATAAAAATGAGAATAGTTTAAGGATAATAATGATAATAATATTTATTATATTTATATAGTAGAAGCAAAATGTTTGGAAATCTTAATTATGATTAAACACCTTAATTATATTTTGGGGAGAAGATGTGATTGTCACAAAGATTGTCAACAAATCTCAATGGCCCTAAAATATTTTATTTTACTAAAGAAAACAAATTATTTGGTTATGGTGAAATAGGAAGTAGAAATGTTTCTGTGTGATTTAACCTTTGTAAATAATATGTAATATTGCTGTCAAGTACAACTGGCATGCAACATTTTAAAAGATTCATTTAAGCTTTAATAAAAATATAATAAAAAATGATGCATGATGTGTTCTTATTGAGGATTTCATGCTGAACATGTTAAAGCTGATGCACTTTGCCTACAGTTTAAAGATATTTTGCTCTGAATAAAAGAAAAGGGGTGGTGCATGGGTCAAGTGCAGAACTGCCACAGTATTCATTCCTTCATTTAAGTCAGTCTGGAGACGAAACACTGACAGGTGTTTTCATATAACACTGGGAATGCTGAGAGATACAGTATGACTCATCTTTATGGCAGGTGACAGCTGTGTGTACAGTATTTGCTGTATGTGTTCTTTGACTACACGTATGACATATATTAATAACAAGTTTCTAATATCTCTGTGGGCATAGCATGATCTCACGATCAGTGTTTTTCCAAAACGTCCGCAGGAGAATTCATTCAAAGTTTATGTATCTATTTCTGCTTGTTTGTATATGTTTAAGTGTCACTCTTCAGTATGTCTGTGTATGTATTAAGTTTCACTAGAGCCAGCTGTAGGCCTCCTGCCATTCTGGACAGTGCGTTATTTAAAGATCTCGGATCATATTGCACATGAGAACCAAACTACGAGTGCTCATATACTGACCTCTAAATGCTGTAGATTTGAACAGGAGTAATGCGTAAGCAGCAGATGTAAGGACTGTGATGCCACAGTGCCACAATGTTTTGCCCTTGTTTCCTGATTAGGGCTGAAGTTACTGTACCTCATGACCTGTGGGATGGACCCTAAATAATCTTACCAAAACAATTTGTCATAATTCTTATTTGACAAAACAGCAGACAGCAATCTGTGTTTTGTATTTAATAAAATTACTTAAAACAACTTTAGCTAAAGTATTTCTTTACAAATTAATACTCGTTTGTTTTTTAAATGATCGGCTTGAATGTTCATTTCAGCCACTAGAGGTCACTGTTACATGAGGAATTACGGTACAGTCAGTCTGGAAGAACCGTGATAGAAACGTATATAGTTGGTGTTATCAGTCAATAAAATTCCACTCTAAATATAAAAGTACAATTTTATTTATCTATTGCAAACGTGTAGAATGCAAAACAAATATCTCGGATTTATGCAAACTTGTGTGTAGGCCTATGTAAATTCTCTCTTTAGTATTCTCATGCTACAGATCCAGTCAAAAGTTTGTAAACACTTACTAATTGTTGTTTAGACTTTTTTCACATTTTAGAATAGTAGTTAATGCATAAAAACCATGAAATAACACAATTGTAACTGTGGGAATTATGTTGTGACTAAAAGCATCCAAAATACATAAACGCTATGTATATTTTAGCATCTTCAAAAGTAACCCTTTGACTAGAATTTGTTTTGAGCATTTCTATCTGTGCTGGACACTTATTGGCTGCTTTTTTATTTATTATTTAATCCAAAATGTCAAAAATATTTTAAATAAAATTTTAGTTTTCTAATTAAAGAAATTCATATATTTTTGTCTACAAAAATAATTTCAAACATTTAAATTTACACCTTCAGCTTAAAAGATTTTTTATATCATGAGAAACATTTTTGCCAATTTTGAAAAACCTGAAAAACATCAGTGTATATACAATATATCCATGTATAAAAACTGTCATACTGTTACAATTCCATAAACAACATAAAATTCATAAATAGGATCGTAAAATAATAAAAGTAAATGCGGTCGCAAAAAGACCTAACTATACACAGAATTATAACAGTAAGTTCATTTTTCAGATGCCTGCAAATATGTTGCTGTGGCTATACAAGCTTGTACAAGCTGTAATATACAACTAAAGGTCCACTATTTTTGTCACTACCGAACACTGTAATTCTTCTTGAGCTCTTTTATGTTTTCGCATATTGTGCTGCAAAAACAGCACTAACCTCATTACACGAAAATAACCTCAGCAACATTTGTGTTTATACTCCTACCCATTCTTCAAGTTTTCCTAAAGCCGTGTTTATATGAAGCTTTGTAATCCCTTTTGACGTTTTAGTAAGATTTAGTTCATTTTGCCCCTCAGAATCTTGCTGCTATTTGACTTGCATGAAACAAAATGGCAAGTCTTATTAAAGGCTGCTCTTTGTTTGGAAATGATTTTACATAATTTCAGAAACGGCTTGGAAATAATGAATATACAATAGGTTATGTTAATGCACATATTAATGCAGAGCACGAGCAAATAATTAAGACCCATGATTCAAAATGAACTGTGCTGGAGTGGATATGAAACTATGAAAAAATACTTGGGTAACAAAAATAAAAGGCCCAATTCTGAATGACCTGTGAGGTCAATAACGTTCATAGTCTGGAAGAGCATAATCTGGAACAGTATGATTTCCTGCATAACTAATTTTAGGACTGTGTTTAATGTTATTTAGCATTACTCTTACTGTTTTTTTTTTAAACTTTTCTAACATGCAAAATGTAAAGTAAATTCTAAGAAATGTTTCTAAACACATTACATATGGTTTGCGTGCTCAATCGCAAGTGGGCGTCACTTCAGCAGGGCCAACGGACACGCCCCCAGCGTTTGAGAGCTTTTTAATACTGCTTTTAAGTTCTGAAACTGTTGGATATAGAGTTTGTATATTTTGCTAAATATATTTGGTGTTTTTACATTTGATTTTATGATGTAAATGTATCTAACTGAATGCATAACTCTCCAGAATGTTGTTGATTCAATAATCACCACATGAGGGTACCTATAGCAAACAAAAACTTTTGTTAATACTACAAATACTAAAATAACTATTTCAAACATATTTAAATATGTTTATTTGCTTTAATATATATATTTTGCTTCTAATGCACAAAAATTACGATGCATAGAATGCATGATCTGATCATTTATTTGATATCTCACGTCTGTGTCTTCTTCTTAGGTTGTAGTAATTTAAGTTTAGTATATGACAAATGCAAACATTAATCTGGTATAAAAGCATCAGGACCAATAGGTTAAATAGGATGACTGCTTATGTTAGCACGGTTTTTGGTCATGCAGAAATTGAGGGAGGATGTGAGGGTCCAACCACACATTTGCAGATGGAACAATCCATAAATACTGGGCCAAAAACTGTTAATTTATTCTTCTTCTGTTTCTTCCCAATGGGAGTCTATGAAAGACCTGTGAACCATATGTTGGAAAATTATGAAATGTGGCACACTCATAGTGGTGATCATTAATAGTAATCTGACTGACTTTGCTGTCTTTACCACTGACTCTATAGCGCCACCAGCAGTTCAAAAATTCACTCTTCAAATAGTTATAACTTTTGAACCTTGTGCTGTACAAAAATTTTACTTAGTACATATGATTCTGCTCATCAGCTCATAAGGATGTTATCAACCATTATTCAGGAGCTAGACTGAACAATATAAACTGTAAACATTACTGTAAGATATTGTGTGTGTTTGTATCATGTAAATTCAATGGAGTTGCTTATATAAGTTTATCAAAAGTTTATCTTCATAATGTTGCTCATCATAAGAGACTCAACAGTGACTGTCAGTCAATGACTCTGTTAATGAAGATTCTAGACACCAGCAGTTAAGATCTGATCATTTATTTCTGTCTCCTAACACAATCCCTTTTACACAAGCCGTTCCAAACACGAAAAAGAAATTCTATGAATTTGATTTTGGTCACACAAATATATGGGAGGGAATACTGAAGTATGTGGTGGCAGTGATGAAGTTTTTGGCTTAGAGAGGATATGTAAAAACATTATTAATACATTAAATACTAATATTCGCCATTTCAGAAGTAGGGCCATTCTGCAATGAGACACTGAGAAATATGATTTAAGGAAGGTTCTATCCTGTTACATGGGTGGGTTATCGACAGGGCAGGACCTTAGATATTTATCATATAAATTTCTATATAGATATTATATAGATATTTATCAATAATCTCCATCATCTGATTACTATGCATGTCTGCTTAACTAAAAATACAAAACAAGACAAACACAGACATGAACATTTTCAGTTGATTGACAAAATACTGATCTGATACACTGGATTTGGCAAACATGTCAACTAATTATTATACTAGCTAAAGTGGTGATACTGTATGTAAAAACATTATTAATACATTAAATACTAGTATTCACCATCTAAATCAGTTAGAAACCTTGGTGTAATCTTCAACGACCAGCTGTCCTTTACCGAACACATCTCAAGGATATCACGGTCTTGTAGATATGCACTTTACAACATCAGGAAGATCAGGCCATATCTCACAGAGCACGCTGCCCAACTGCTTGTCCAAGCCATGATAATCTCCAGACTGGACTATTGCAATGCTCTTCTGGCTGGTCTTCCTGCACGAACAATCAAACCACTGATACAGATGATACAGAAGCACATGTCACGCCTCTCATCTCTCTCCATTGGCTACTTGTCCCGCATTAAATTCAAATCATTAATGCTGACATTTAAAACCATCAAAACTCTGCACCCTCATACTTTAAAACATACATACAACCCATCCAGAACCCTAAACCAATGAACGTTGACTGGTGGTACCTCACAGAAAGGCCAAATCTTTCACCTTCTCTAACTCCCTAACGTAATCCGGTCTGCCACATCCCTCACCTCCTTTAAAAAACACTAAAAAAAAAACATAAAAACTTCCTTTTCCTACAGGTATTTATCTAGCACTGCACAACATTGTAAACTTAGGAAAGCACTTCTTTGTACTATTGCTGCCGCTTTTGATGTATCGCTTCATTGTCTCCTAATATTTGTAAGTCGCTTTGGATAAAAGCGTCAGCTAAATGCCTAAATGTAAATGTAAATATTCGCTGTTTCAAAAGTAGAGCCATTCCTGTAACCCACCCACCCGCCTTACAGTGCAGGCCCTACTTCTAACTCTAAATGAGACTCTGGGGTGAACCGCAGCCCAGTCTGCACTGTGTCCCAAACCCTACCACCCAAACAGGGAACTAAACACTTAGCGCAAGCACAAATTGATGGACCAAGCTGCTAGTCCCGCCTAGAGCACAGCACCAGAGCCAGGAAACAAGCGAATCTAATAGCGCTTTGTTTTTTCTATATACTTTTTAAGTCTAAGTCTTTCTGTCACTGCGTATTAGTATGGGGCTATATAGGCTAATATATCTATCTATATAATCTAAATGAGGAAAATAATCCCTTCAATGGTGTTTACAGAAGACAAGGAACATAATATGCATTTCTGTCTACACTATTTGCACTTACATGAAGAAAGAACTACAAACAAGTCTAGGGAAACGTTAACTGACAATGGAAATGACTTAAAAGAACGCATAGTATGCACACAGAAGTGACATGACAGTAGTGAAGTACATTTACTTGAGTATTGTACTTAAGTACACTTTTTAAGTATCTTTATTTAACCCCTTCAGACCTGATTTTTTTCTGCTGAGCAAAAAAAATATTTCTCAGTTGATTTTTATTCCCTTCCAGCATATAAATAAATGGGGAAAAAAACATTTTTGATAACTCATGTTTTTATTGGTATTTTTTCATGTCCATTACAATGGACGCCACGACTAAATGAACGTAAAATGCCATGAAAACTTAGATTAAAAAAGGCCATGTTTTTAACATAGGAGGTTGATGGATTGAATGGGTTGGATGATTGTGGGCAATTAAACCCCAAGAAATTTTTTTTTTGCATTCAGATATCATGGAACTTCCAAATGCATTGCTAACTTTTAACATTGCAAGCTAATAAGAGATCACACAATTACTAACAAATGGAAAATAACAAAAATACATCTACTCGACATTCCCATATACTCTCTCATTTGCGATGAGCAGCCTTGAAGCAGTTTCTGTGTGGCACAAAGCAATGCCAGTTTCACACTACTGTGGTATTTTGTTTCTTTGCATGGTGACACTGACTAACTGAGTGCTGGCTAATATCTCTTGACTCCTGATGTCCATTGGGATGGACATTAAACTTTGAAAAAATCCTACAACTTAATGAAATGAAATATTTTCAAAATAACTTGAAATATTAACACTTGAAATTGTTAAAATTATGCTGGGAGCAAATCTATTAGGCTAGCATGAACATAAATTAACATTTTTAATGAAAAATAGGCACTTACTCCTCCCTCTCTCGAGCGTCAGAGCCATGCTTGTCTTGTCTGATGTCTGAAGCTCTCTCAGATCAAGTTAAAAGTCATTTCTCCATTGTGATTGGATAATCAGGAACCAATCAGTAATAAGCATTATTCAAACAATGAAATCAGGACTTTTCATTGGTTTATAACCAGAAATATGTAATGTCCATTCTAATGGACGCCAGGTCTGAAGGGGTTAAGAGAAAAAAGTAGAAAAAATGGTGCGCAAGCGTGCAACAGATCCTGCAGTGTCGTAAATCGTCACAAAACAGAATTACCATTTGCGCATGCGCGTTTTCTACTACGACATTATGCGCATGCGCATGCGCGGACGGATCGTGCAGACATCCCGGATCGTGTACTCACATATGGCTCTAACCACACATGAAAGTAAAATTTTTATCTGCAAAGTTTCTACATTGTAAACAAAACGAGTGTCCGTTCCCTTGTGAGACCATAGACATACATATAATAACTAGACGCGACATTGGCCGCAGGATCATACGTCAACGCCGCCCCCATCTTAGCTAGGTCAACGTTTCCATAACTCTCATTACTGGACTGGAGAAAAATGCCTGTTTCGTGTGCTGCTTGGGGCTGTACAGGCCGCTGCACAATTCAAAACAAAAAGTTTTTGGAAATTACCTTTCACATGTAAGACTAAAAAGTTATTTTTGTTAGTATTTGGTCATTAAAACATTTTGTTGACACTATGCCAGTAGGAGTCAGACTATTAATAGCTAGCTATAGCGCTATTTAGCTGTGAGTCGAGACTTCAGAAAGTTCTTCTGAACTTTCTTTCAGAATTCTTTCAGAAATAGTTTCAGCTTTTGTCACATTTTCTATTCTAAAATAAATTGCGTGTAACCGAGATCATTCGTTTATACTGCAATTTTTCTAAAAAAATGTATCGAGTATGCCAACATACTAGTTCTAATGTATTATTATTATTATACATATATGCAATATACATATTACTATTATCAATCTATTACTATTATGATATTATATTATGGCACTATTCACAGCATTTATTTTATTGTTATTGTTGTTCTGCAATTGATTGATTTATGATGTACTTTTTGACTGTTGTCCATAGTTATTCATATAGTTATACTACTGTACATATTATTTTCTATTTCATATTTATACTATATTACAAATATATTTAATGCACTGTTGTTGTACAATAGAGGATCCATCAGTTATTGTCTGTTTTTGAAGTATATATATCTGTAAATAACTGCAACATTTTAATTCTGTGAAAAAATACAGAAATGAGCCTGCCACTGTGGTTGAATTTTGATTTGCCTGCTTGTTTTCTCAAATATGGTAGATTATTACTTAAGATGCACATTACTATTTTTCTCAGTATTTAAAAGGCTACAAGGTATGTTCTGACCTGAAGCCCAGAAAAACAAAAACGGTGAGATTAATGACAGAAAAGCATTTTCCTCGGTTAGAAGGCTTTATTTATTTTTTTGTAAAATTAATTATATTACATTAGGGATGCCTCCACAATTCTTAACCAAAAAGTTAAAAAGGCCAAATATACATAACAAGTGTGCAGCTTTCGCAATTCCTTAATGAATAAATATTTTTCTATTTTTCTACTTCTATTATCTTGTCGTACTATCGCGATTTTACGTAACTGGAAATTGTTTTAGATACCAGGTTTAATCTTGAAAAATCGCAGGTCTACCGTTTAGTTGCACTTGATTCAAGGGAACTCATGCCCTAGTCAATATGGCGGGCGCGTTGACGTTTCAAAGCAACGGACAGAAGCGGCCAATGTCGCGTCTAGTTATTATATGTTTTTTTTCTCTACAGGTACTTATCTAGCACTGCAAAACATTGTAAACTTAGGAAAGCACTTGTTCGTACTATTGTTGCCTCTTTTGATGTGTCGCTTCATTTTCTCCTAATATTTGTAGGTCGCTTTGGATAAAAGCATCAGCTAAATGCCTAAATGTAAATGTAAATATGTCTATGTCTGAGACCGCGCATACGTCATTTATGCGACAGGAAGCTAGTTGCTCAACGCGTCGTTCTGCAGGTGGCGTTAACGCACCAACACAACACGATCCTGTTTAGGAAGTTTGGCAGAAGCTGTACATTACTGCTAATAACTTTAAAAATTACGTTCAGTTTATTGCAAAAAACAATCGATTCGTATCATAAAATGCCACCAGGAGCCGTGGGATTACGGTTGTGTTAGATATATGCACCTTAAGAACTTTCAAGATTGGCAACTAAGCACATACACTATATGAAGCTGTGGATTTTCCTTAAAATCTTCTTTATTGTACTACTCGAGAAAAACTGTCAGCTACAACTCAGATGGCCTGGGGGTGAGTAAATAAACAGCACATTTTCATCTTTGGGGCAGCTAACCCTTTAAACAGTTTTTCACCAATTCTGTTCAGGATTTATGTTGGGCGGGGCTGAAACAGTTGGCCGATGACGCATTGGTGCCACCAAGCAATGTACCGCTCCTACAGCATATAGCAGCAGTTTGCACACTTAATCGTGAGTTACCGTCACCTTTTGTTACTACAGCGTATATTTTGCTAGCTAGCTGCTATTCCTTCGTCGCGCAAATGCATATTTTAGGCCGCTTTCCCACGAGTGGGCGTGGTTTCAGCGCCGCTAGCGGACACGCCCCCAGCGTTCAAGCAGAAAGTCCTGCCGATTCTTCCGAGATTTTGATAACCGTTTTTATTTATTTGGCGTTTTTTAATCATTTAAATTTGGCTGGGTGGTTAATAAGATGTTTTTCTGTGGTGTGCCAAACTCAGAACACAGATTTTATTGCTTTACACCAACCAGGATAATATGTGTATTATTAATAATTATTTACACGCAAACATATAAAATGATCAAATATAAACACTTCAAACCAGTTTTTTTGGTTCTCTTAAAATAATTGTTAACCCCCAAAACTCCCTCGTAAATACAAGAAAAAATTTGAAGAATGTACTGACCAATCTTTTCCATATAATGAAAGTGAACAAGGAGCTCCAAAAACATTAAATACCAATATAGACAGAAAAACCTTAAAATAAAAATAGTTTTGACAGTCAGATCATATGAGAAAGACCGGTCAGAAAATTCCTCATGGACATTCATTGACATAATTATATATGTTTAATTTTAGGGTAACCTTTAAAATATTTAATAATTTAACTCTGCCTCTTTGAATATTACACATCTAAAGTGAGAATAAAAGTGCAGGTAATGTCTCCTCATGTGACCCAGTTCCAGCTCTCCACATCATCCCATTGGCTCCATGGCACACAAAGGGTTATTGAGGACTGTTGCTCCTCTGCGCTGGGCTTTTGATTTTAATTGCGGATGCACTCATCTGCTCCTCTTCACTCAAAGGCTCAAATGCCCCATTTGAAATCTAGTGTATGAGAGATGCTGTTTTCTTTTTTCTCTTTTTTTTAATACCCCTCCTCCCCCTTTCCCTCTCCTTAAAGCTTGCGATACATTAAAAGGTGTAATCCAACTGAAATGGAAATTGCGCTTCTTGAAAACAAATGATGAGAGGACCACAGAGGGGCCGGCATCGTGCTCCATCACTGGGGCTGCAAGGAGACTCGTCTGTTTTAGACACCGATTGTGCTGGGCTTCTCATAGTGGCTAATGGCGGAGCTGCTAGGCAGGTTGATTACAAGGTTACGGTAAACAATCCTTTTCAGCTGCACCAGGCAAAATTACATGTTGTGTTTATATGTGTGCGTATAGTTTTCCCCCTTCATTTCATCGTGGAGTGTCAGGTGGTTAGTGGTGGAGTAGGGCCATAGGCTTTTGGATAATTACTTGCAATCAAGTGGTACAGAAACGGTACAGAAACCGTGTTTATCTCCACACCGTGCTTTTTGGAATAGATGTTATAGGTGTGCAACATGCTCTAGACCCAAAGGCCTGTGACTTGTTTACTGAAGGGTCATGGAGTTTTTGGTGATCCATAATTTTTTCCTTTAGCTCTCTGAATAGGGTACACGTATAAAAAATGTTGATTGAATAATTGCCATATTTTTGGTTCCAAAGTACCATTATTTGCATCATGAGTATTATTATCATAGTATCAAGGTAAAGTACCGGTCAGACGTTTAGACACAATTGACAAAAATGTTTCTCATGATCTGAAAAATCTTTTAATCGTAAAGTGTATTTTTCAATGTTTGAAATTACTTTTGTGGACAAAAATATAATTGTGCCAATATATTAGTTTCTTCTTTAATTAGAAAACTAAACTTTTATTTTAAAAAGTTGGAATTTGATTACATGGACCAAATGATGAATAAAAAGCAGCCAATAAGCATTAAGCATATATAAAAAATTATTCAGTGCTGTTTATAAAGCTTTCCAGTTAGAGACTTCCAGAAGATGGATGATAAAATGCCAAGAGTATGATTTTACAAATTCTAGATAAAGAGTGACTACTTTTGAAGATGGTAAAATATAACGTAGTGTTCATTTACTTTGTATGATTTTAGTCACAACATAATTCCCACAGTTACAATTGTGTTATTTCATGGTTTTGATGAGTTTACTACTATTCTAAAATGTGGAAAAAATCTGAACAACAGTGAGTAAGTGTTACTGTACTTTATGGATCTCACAAGTCGTCAGACAATATTTTTTTCTCAGACACTAAAAAGAGAAAGTCTCAACAAGTCTCACCATCATACACAGTACATACGATTAGTCTTAAACATGTCAAAATCACATTAAATGTTGCATTGCTAAAGTACTACTAGCTATAACATTTTTTGCAAACGTTTGTATTGCAGAATAATAAAACTTGTGACCTCTTGGTTAGAGATAGGATGTTTTTTATTGCATATGAGGAAGAGAGACAAATTAAACCCTGCACTCTTGCTTTATTAAGTATTTGAAAAGACTGCTCTTTGGGCACTGCCCTGGATTTAAGAGAAAAACAGACTGTTGGGTGTTGGAATAATTAGTTTAATTTGAAGCTGTTCCCCTCACAGCAGGTATAGGGCAGGCAGTGCGGACTGCTGGAGGCTGTGTGGGGTGAGAGCTCAGATCATGGGCTTGGGTCTTATGGGCCTGGAGAGGCCTGAAAAGGGTAACGGGTTCTCAGACTAGGAGGAGGAGATGTGCTGTCTTCTCTCACAGCTGCAAATTCTCTGCATTCACATGAGTAAAAAGGCCTATTCAGCTGAGAATAGCTGATATATTCTACTCTCTAGGTGATACATGTTTTAGACATACACATATTTTAGGCATGAGTTCTTGTCAGGAAACGTTTTGTATTTCAACGGTTGAAAATTGATCATATTGTCTCTTCTTTTGAACACTCTTGTAAAAGGTTTTGTTCCTATCTGTTTTTGATTGATGTATATTTTTGTTGTCTTCTGAAGGTTAACATTTTATCCTGTTACCTGTCACCGTTCCTCAGGAGGAACACCCATGTTATTTCCCTATTCACTTTAATATTTCATAGTTGAAGCTAAACGTGACAAACTATATATTGTTGGAAAAGTATATGAAGTAAAGACTCAAGATGAAATATTTGACAAATTTTCAACAATAAACACAAACAAAAAAATAATAAAAAAATGTTAATGTTACTGTAATTTATTACAGTAATTTTTTTTTTGAGGAAGAAAATGTTTGAAAAAATATCTTTTATCTAAAAATTTTATAATTGTAGTTTAGATTTTCATGTGTATATTCAATTTCTACTATAACAGTTATCAGGTTAAGTAATGTAGCTGGTTGTGGAGTTGGATTTTTGACTTGTTGCTATACGACTAATATAGGGTCATTAGTAATCAGTAAGTCAGTAGATAATAGTGTACGTTACTTATTTATTAATTTTCTTCTTTTCTGAGAGATACAGTTATTGCCAATATTGACACATTTGGCACACGTATGATAACATTTATCCAGCGTCAGCATTAACTGAATAGATCACACACATGCACACAATGAATATATTATGTTTTCAATGAGGAGAGTTTTTAAATGTACACTGTATGTATATAATACAGGAAAAAAGAAAGAAAACTAAATGAAACAACAAATACAGCAAAAACTGAAGTATTAATTTAAGTATCAATTATTTATAAAGTTCCCATTTTTACCATAAATGCATTTAAGTAAAAGATTTTAAGATTTTAAAATTTTAGATTTTAAAGGTTTAAAGGTTTATGACATTTATTTTTGCTGTGTTCAGTTCAGTATTTTGATCCTGTTTCTCCAACAAACTATTGGTGGGAGTTGAGTATTGCGACCTCAGTTAAACCTGAAATACCTGATTTGGATTCATCAGGTCAATTCCAATCATATTCCCCAGCTTACAGATATGCCTCTGTAGAAATATCATTTATTTTGCTCATGTATTTCAGATCCTCTTCTAAGACCAGACTTTGAGCCCGCAAAGCTTTGGCCAAATGGGACAAATAGATTTAATGAAAATAAAACGTGGAGAGAAAATAAACAGTGCTTTGTGATATTGAAAGCCCAAGAGAGAATACACAAACATTTACTTGTGTTTATACAGCGTGCTATCCAAACCCCATGCTTGTTGCTTCATTGTTCATATATTATTATTATTATTAATATTACGAAAGGCATGCATATCAATGTTCCTTAAAGCAGATTATATTAACTCAAATTCAATGACCTCCTTGTTTACACAAGTTATGGTAATTCAGTTTATCCACTTGGAGAAGTTGTGAGCATGACAGGGACATTAAAATATAATGATGTTGCTGTTTTTTTAAACAAATAAGTTCATTTGTTCTGCGTGTGGAACACTATGACATGCACATCATTTTATTTATATCTTAAGCACATGAAAATGAGTTAAACAAACCAACTGATACGGAAATGATTATGTAGATCATGAAGACGCTTCAGTAACATCTGTTTTTAGGTTAGTCTGAGCATGATAGAATTAAATTTAAAATGCTCATTCATGAATAATGCTAAATTGCTTTACAATTATTACAATATTATAATTATTACCAAGGTTGCTTTACAGTAAAGGTCAATTAGATGCAGTGCTTGATAGCTGTTAATGAATGTGTTGGATATAATGTTCAAATACTGAATCCATATACAGAATAGCTGTTATCACAGTAAAGTCGATGGGTTACCCATCTGTCATTATCGCATAAAGATGAGAACAACATCTTTTCACGCTCTTTAATTTTATATCCTAAACCACAATTGGAGAAAATAAGCACTCTTTAATCTCACTTTCTCAAAAGCAGCCACATCTGGACAACATCTGTACATAACCTGAAAATTTCAGCACCAAAAATGAAGGAAAGGAAATTCAGCCGAGCGGCAGAATGAGTTTTTCATGACCAAATCAACTTTACGTAAATGTGTGTTAACAAGTGATATCTGCTTTGTTTGTGTGTCTGCAACATTTTTGTGCAACATTTGTGTGTATTTTTGCTGGATGTGTGTGCGCTTTTGAGAATCGGTCTGTGGGACCGGTTCCCCATACCTTGTTCAAGCCTAACCAGCCATTAGTGGGATTGCAGGCCTCCAGCATTTCAAACACCTTAATTAGTTATTCAGCTCCTTATTTGTGTTTGCTTCCCCCTCCGGCACCTAATTAATGCTTAATGGAAACTGCTGAACTGAGCCTGTGGAGAACTCATGAATATTGAAATTAGCCTTAACAATTTTAAAAAGGGTTGCAGGAAAAAGAGGTAAAAACTGGTTGCAGAGGTACTCATTACTTTTGTGGGATATAAGCTTGTGACATATATCTGTAGTAAGTGAATTTTTACATGCAAAATGTAACTTGAAATGAAATCAAATCGATGCTTCTGTGTGTTGAACGTGCGTTTACACAAATAGTGTCAGTGTATACAGATTGATGCAAAGCTAAAATTATGTCTTAATTGTTTAATGTATGTTGTTTATTATAATTATTGCAGTGTTGAGCAATGGATTAGCTCACCCTTAGAAAAGGCAGCCCATATATATTTAATAATATAAAACATATAATATTTGCTATTTCACTGACGGGATTAAAAGTAAAACATTTACAAGTATTCTCTGTGTAATTTTGTTTTACAGATAAACAAAACAAACAAACCCAGGTTTTTTTTAAATATTTAATATTTTTGTAATAAATAGTACTTATTAAAAGTTTACTGATTATTAACATCTAAAATTATTAAAATAAAATACAAACAAGCTTACTTTAATTTTTAAAAAGACATTTCTTTATAATATGCAGATGTTAAAATAAATATACCCAGCAATTTAATTTATTTCCACGTTACCTGTTGTCTCTAATTTGAACTAAAACTTTTAGATTTTCTGTACAACAAAGAGTTTGTAAACAGACTTTCATTATATTGCTTTTTTGTCCTTTCTTTAATTTAATTTGACTTTTACTGCTGCCGTAGGCACTATGTTCTATAGAGAGACAGCAGAAAGCTGATTCATATAACCCAGTCGGCTTTTGTTTATATATTATGCACAGATATAACTTGGTCAATAATAAAAAAAACTGAAAAATGCTAAAATGCTTTATTCTGTAAAGAATGTGCATTGGGAGAAGCATTATACACATAAAAATTCAATTAAATTGATGTTTTCATCATTTGTTTTCTAAAATATTTTTAGTCTTTGTTTTCTTCATATGCCCACAAATCCTTTGGTCCAAGTTGTACAACTTTTGTTCTCTGTGTTTACTTCCCTATTTTACCAAGATTTTACAGTAGACATATACTGACATTATATAAAAGACATGTTTATTAATATTACCTTGCGGTAATGATCTGTCATATCTCTGTGTGCTGAAGATGGTAGAATGTGGAAAATCATTTAAAAATATACACTAAATAACACTGTTTTCCATATATTATGAACAGATGTCCAATTCAAATGCCTTTTATTTAAATTTGTAGCATTTTCATTGTGGCGATTATTCACGTGAATTCACAGTACAATTGAATATGTAACACAACTTCATTTGAATAAGATTTATGAAAATTACGCCACTTAATTTATACAAACAGGAAAACAGGGCTTGTTTTGAGACCAGTGGCCAAATCAAGACTGGCGCGGAAGTCACATCTCTGTAAAAAACATTTCAAAGGTTATTCAAATGTAATTTGACTTGTGACAAGGCCGGTAATTCATGAAAGAGAACGTGACTATCAGTGTGTCCTGAATTTGCATAACGAGGACTCTTCTATTTCCACAAGCTCAGTTTGTTGACGTCTCCACCTCAAGCAAGTAAAGTGTGTAAGCGCAGTTCATCCGAGCAAAGTTCAGACTGAAGATGGCCGAATAACTGAGCGTGTAAGCACTTGTAATCAGAATCAACCAGATAACAATAAAACTTTTGCTGACGGAGAATATTGCCTTTGGTCACCTAGGCTGAATGCGTGTGTCTAAATGTGAAGAACAGCAGTAAAAAAAGGAAATTTGGGTTTAATTAATATTGATTTTATAACTTTCATAGAAGTGGATTCCACTTTATTTACATGTATTTGAGAAACTCTGTAAATTCCTTTTAAATTAATTATAGAAATATTATTTTAAAAAATATAATTGAAAAAATAAAACATAAAATTTCAAAGCACTGTTAATTCACTCTACATTTTTCAGTTCTGTTTCGCAACATGTGTTTTAGCTGCTATTGATGATGAAAGGTCTAATAACCTCTGTGCCTTTACACACAACACAATGAAAGAAAAATGTACTCACTAATTTTTTAAAAATGTTCCTTTGTCTTCATGTTTGTTTGAAAAAGCTCCCTCAGTCTCCAGTGGTCCTCCAGCTTTCATCAAAGCTTCAGTCATGGAGCTGAAGTTTACTTCCACAGCTGCAGTGAAAGAAATCCTTTGTCGACCGGTCGCATTCTCCTACTCTAATCTGTTCCTATTACTATATATATTCTGGCTGGTTATGTTTTTAACATATCACTGGAATTGCAAATTTCAGACCTGTGTTGATCTCTAAAAGAATTGACATTAGAAAGAAATGAATATATTCAAACAAGCTGAATTTCCTAATGTTGGAGTGGTGGGCAATGGTAAAACTGAGCTATAATTAAAGTATAATGATATCTCTGGCTGAGGTCAGTGCATAATGTGTTACAAAGTAGATTTACAATGAATGTGTTCATGTATTCATTTATTAATTTATACAGTTAGATAGGCTTAGAGTTATACTGCAGATATTGTTAAATTAAAAAATGTATATCAATTATAGATTTTATGTCTAAAACATTCTGAAAAATATAATTATGTATTTTTTTTTAAATTTAGGGATATTTAAAAAAAAGTAAAGTTTTTTTCTTTCTGTTTTTTTCATCCTAAAGAATACTACAATATAGATTGGCCTTCATTGAAACTTTACACCTCCTGTCAAAGTTAAATCTTTAAAATCCAGGAGTTCTTATATAAAAGACACAGGTCATAGAACAGCAGTGATCCTTGTTTAGGCAGCAAAATATTAGTGGAGATAAATAAACATTATTTAAAGGATCCGTCAAGCCCTGTTAGATATCCTCGGCATGGTTCACTTGTTCTTCATTCCCAGGGCAAAGACTATTTAATTATCGCACTAAATGAATAATCAAAAAGTCAATTTCCAAAAGCCCCTCGCTTGCCCGCGCAAAGAAGACAATTGCATTTAAAATATCTGCATGCAAAATCTGTCTCTCACACCCCACCACCCCATTCTACAACACCCCATATGCCTTGGAGCGGTGCAAAAACAAATGCATGAGGATCCCTCCTCCTTGCTTGATTTAAAGTTGTCCTTTACAGCTAATGAGGTGTTATGGTGGTGGATGCTGATGGTACATCATGTCCTACACAAGCACTTTAGTGAGCTTTATTGATCTGATTATGTAAGGCGTGTCAAAAGAGGCTAATTATCCAATAACCCATGGTGGCTTGTCTTGGAAAGATTGTTGATACATGCAGGCCTGTTTGTGTGAGAGAATTATGAACTTAAGAGGCTGTTTGAATTGGCCTCAGTTGAAATAAGTATTTTCATTATGGAGTGATTATGAGGTAAATATAAAAAAACGTCTTGCAAGTAATATGTTTATCATATATTTAGTCTATAAATCTAGAAAGAAAGAAAGACGTTTATTGCATAAATATGTTTCTTCTGGTGCATTTCATTTACAGTTGATGTAAATTGTTGTGTACGTCAACCCACTTCTCGACCACTAGATGGCGTTACAGTTTGGCAGGTTCTTTATATCTGTAACTGAATTAGTTGGGCTTCACCTCTTTTATTCTGATGGAGGATTTATTCAAAGCATTTACTGTAACAGAGGTACAGTTTTACATATACAGTAATGATGAAGTACAAGCTTTTGATTTTGTCACTGCAGAATAAAAACACAATAGCCTAATGTTCTCATGGACATCAATATTTCAAGACTCGTGGTGGAGTTCAGATGCATGATTTCTTTTAAAAAACAGATCAAGAAATTTATGTTTTATTGTTTACCTTGAAGTGCATTTCTGTGATAGTTCAGACAAAGTTTTGTTGAAAAATCAGTTTTTATTAACTGTATGACGATTCTTTAAAAAAAATCCTATGGAACTAAAAACACAACTAGTGTTTTCCAAAAACGCAAAATTAGCTCAAATCCAAATGATATATATTTTTAATTATATTTATTATATTATTAAATTTATAATTATATTTATTTAATACATTTATAGTACATTATAATGTATTCAGCAGTTATACAGCATATTATTGGAATGCTCTTTTCACTTGTTGCTGATTACTGCTATTGACCTCTTACAGCGATTGTATTTATTTTCAAAGTTGTTGCAGACTGTAAATCTAGATACTTGTGTGCACATAATTATGTTATTTTATGACATTGATTTTTCTTACATCTTTGTCTGGGTAGCCAGTAGAAATTAATTTAACTGTACTATTTTTTCAAACAGGCTTTAATTTTGTAAGTTAATTCAATTTTATGTGATGTAATGCAAATGTAAATGTAAGTTTTGAATCTTTAATGAATATTATACATTGTATTTATTTAGAATAATAAGTAGTACTATATGGTCCGTACTGCCTTTTTGTTTTATGTAATATTTATTCATTGAAATTTTACATTTCA
Source organism: Beaufortia kweichowensis (assembly GCA_019155185.1). Taxonomy (NCBI): domain Eukaryota; kingdom Metazoa; phylum Chordata; class Actinopteri; order Cypriniformes; family Gastromyzontidae; genus Beaufortia; species Beaufortia kweichowensis. Next base: position 14,735,555 of record CM032799.1, read on the forward strand.
CATACTTATTTCTGTTACAATTGTTCCTACAAATAATTAGTTAAGTTTTCTACTGGCAACATAATGTCAGTTTGCGAAAACAAGTAGAATTATTGATTTGTAATGGCGTTTTCTTCTACAAACCCTAATGAAGTCCACTCCTGAGCAACACATCCTGCTTGCAGAGCTCATTTCACTAATTCAGTTCATTCTGAAATTAACCTCTGCTCTTCAGACTCACACATTCTCACATCCAAACAGCGCCGAGTGACGTGTCTTCTGTTCAGTTGAAATGCTTTGCATAAACACAGCTGCTATTCAAACAGATATACAAGATTTCTCATCAAAGAGGAACCGACTTCAATCCCGGCTCGGTTTCTTTCATTTACGTCCTGCCACTCAGCTGGCACAAGTCTTCTCATCGCTTCTTGCTTAGGTGTTAGCCTTTGAAATTATCATTGTATTTCTTAAACCCTTCTCTGAGCTGAGTGTTAAATCAACATTGAGCCAGCATTATTTGCGCGGGGTTTAGTTGTGCGTTTAGCAGAATGCCCCTGCGACACATGAATTTTAATAACACGCCATCAGTGTGGCAGATTCCAGGTTCCTCAAGAGCCTGTTTCAGTAGCCACGGCACCAGAAGTGTCACGGTCTGAGCCCGTGCCAAACCTTCTCATTCTCTCTCCCGAGACTTTACTTTAATGCTTAGCTGTGGGATTATTCACCAAAAGACATCGCTGTGCCCGGAGACCACGTCTGGTGTGTGACAGACAGACGACTTACCTACCGAAGACTTGTAAAGTCTGTAATTATTCAAATTAGTCTGATCAAATGACATTTTGATGGCGGTGTTGTAAACAGAACCCCTTCTCTATGATACATCTCTTTCTGTAAATCAATATCCTGTCAGCTTCTTTTGAAATGTTTTATGATCAGACACTAAATAACTTGTTACCTGTCCAAACGAAACACAGAGTCCCGCTAATGAGACTCTCTCGCCTCCACTGTTAACCTGCTCTAATTGAATCTCAGGTGTTCTTTTGTTCAGCTTCGGGTACCGCTGAGACGCCCTCACGCCATGGGTTGCCTATTGCTTGTCTTTAGAAAAGCTGGATGAAGAAGAAGGTGGAAAGAGAAAGGTGGAAAAAGAGGGGTGAGTTATGTTTTACCAAACTGATGTGCATCTGTGCCCCTCTGCACCCTGTCATGGCCTGCAGACCTATACTCACACGTTTAGTCTGTTGGCACTGTCACACCTGCATGTTGAGGTGGGGGGAGTGAATGGCATCTGTTCTGTGGAGTGAAAGTAGAGAAATTCAAAACTTACTTTATAGCATTTAGTGTCCATATATGTGTGGGCTGAGATGATTGGGTTTAACTACTATTAAAGGGATAGTTCACCCAAAAATAAAAATGATTTTATTATTTACTCACCCTCATGTCATGTCGAATCATACAGTCATGTCGCTGTATGATTTTCTTGCTTCAGCAGAACACAGAAGAAGATATTCTGCAAAACGTTGGTTATCGGCACCCATTCAGTTTTATAGTATGGACACAAGGTACAATATAAGTCAATGGGTGCCGGTAACCAGCGTTTTGCAAAATATATGTGTTCCGCAAAAGAAAGAATCATATACAGTGTTTGAATGACATTAGGGTGAAAAAATAATGACATCATTTTTATTTTTGGGTGAACTATCCCTTTAAACTAAACTACTATTATTATAGTTATTTTTTATAATAAATTTTTAAATCTATTACATTTGCTTTTTTCAAATAAAAGAAATGAAATCTGTGTAGTGATTTGTTGTGCCTATTCTGTGCAAATTTGGGAACAATTAATATAATGGATATGGATATAAATTAATATAATGCATTGTACTTTTTGGTACAGTGAGTGCCAGTAGCAGTAAATTAGTAATAGTGTAAATTAAATTAGCCTAGTTTTTATTTTAGTTTTAGTTTTAATACTGTCTTTCATTTCTGATTATTAAGCATAAAAAGCTAAAAGTAAGCCTTGTATGCAGTAAGTTGATTCCTATGAAAAGCATAAAAGCTGTGGGTATGTGGTACTACATTGCAATCTCACGGAAATTCGTACATATTTTACGAGTCATATTTTACATATAGTACATATTTTCGTTCAATCTCATTTGCATGTTTTAATACGATTTGTCTTCTCACCAGTGACTCCCCAGTTTTCTAGTAATCGTACGTTTTTGTATGAGTTACATCGAATTCGTACGAATTAGCCAACTCGTAAAATACGTACGAATTCCCGTAAGATCAGGTTCGGTACTAAAATGAATGGATCGACTAATCTTGTGAATTTGAGGCAGGACTATCCGTTTTTCTGACCAATGGCAGGCAGGACATACAATAAGGGTGTTTAACCTAAACTGTCACTGCACATATTTTTTAAATTGTAGATATACAACAGCATTACAACATAAACAATAACTTTTTGTATTTTATGTTTATTGTTATGATATTTGTTAAAAAATATTTTTCAGTCTAACACCTCTCTATGAATATATAGTTTGTCATCATTAGATTGGAATTCAACTATGAAATATCATAGTGAATAGTAAAGTGTTCCCCTTGTGGAACGGTGACAGTTAACATGTTAAGTGTTCAGAAAACCTTCTTAAAAGCAAGCATTTTTTTTGCAATTCCTTCTGGTAATACAAAAAGTACACTAAGCAAATATTCCAGGTGGAACTTTGTGAATGATGGGTTTTATTGATACAAAAACTGCAATGTTGTGTCCTTGGTGCTCTGATGACTCAGCTGTAAACCCGAGCTGTAGCCGTTTCCCCCTCTCTCACCACGCTCCCTCAGTCCTCATTCCTCCTCTCTTTTATCTTTCCTTTTTTATCATATTTCTTCAGATTTTCAAAAACAAACACCATTAATGAACTACTGTGCTGACATATGCAGAACGCCGACATCTAATTTAATACGCACGCCGCTGATCGAATCTCCCTGTGGCCTGCATGTCACCCACTGCATCTCAATGAGAACGTACAAGAGACCTCGTGGAACGCGTATCCATACCGTCAGCTTACTGTTGGATCCAAAAGAAGTTACCTTTCAGGTAGACAATAATCACAATTAAAGCATATATTTATTTACCTCTAAGCATATGTTTTAATGTTGGATTATTATTTAGCGATAGATTATGATGCTCTGCACTTTAATAGCATTCGGGTGTTTTGATAATCAGATATAGTGTGAATTCCCAGCGGTTTTTGCTGTGTTGGTTGCCATGGGGGCAGGCCAATGTCGTCGATGCGCTGTAAATTGATTTCAGTGCTGATCTGATGGATGAATTGAAAATGAATGTCTTCATAGGTGACCTCTTTGCTGGCGATGGTGTGATTGCCTCCCCAACGTGCCTCATGTTGATTGACAGGCCGGCTAACGAGTTCTGTCTCTGTGAGAGTTATAATTTACCTGTGCGAGGGACTCTCTTTCCACACACACATACCGCGAGCTGAGACGAGCACCCTTGGTCCCTGACCGTAAATAAAAATAAAAAAAACAGGGAGAAAAGAAAATAATAGATACAGAGATAGAGAAGATTGCATTGAACTACTGAAAAGGGTTCTATAGGTGTTGCATGAAACATCAAATCAAATTTACATATAAAATTGATCATTGTAATGACTTCAGGGTACAAAATATTTTAAACAATTTTTTAACCTTGTGTGGTGTTCCAGTTTCAATGTTTCAATGAAAGAAACATAATGCAATTACTTGCTTTATCAAATATTATTTACCTCATATAATGCTTAAAAAATTATTTATATTAAATAAAAAAGTAAACAACTACAAAGTATTTTCACATATTTAGTTTCATTGATTTAAAAAATGAATTTGGGTTCACTAGACCCATGAACATTGGACGAGTAACAAAAACATGAACCATATAATGGTTAAATACAACGTATTATTGTACAGACATACAACTTATGAAGCACTATAAATTAGTGCACATTTTGTAACTTGTAATTTTACATTTCTGTCTAACAGAGACGAGAACTGAATGAGGAACATAATAGTTTATCTATAAAGACGATTCTATTTTTGCTCAATAACAACCTGCTAAAAAGGAAAAATAAAAAAGTAGTATGGAAGTTCATTTGAAAAGTTTGTATTTATGTTGCTTTTTAAACACAAAAAATATTGATCAATTTTGATTTAATAGCTTTACTGTCAAATAAATAAAATATATTGAATCATAAATATCCCACATGTAGTTATATCATACCTCATCATGGCCAATAGATATAGATCAAAAACAAGTAAGGAATCAGAAATACATGATTACCAGGACTCAGGAGTAACCAATAAGGATGTGATGTCATTTAGGACAGTGACATCATATCAGGTGTAGGGTGAGGGTAAAGTAAACAAACTCTGCTGATGTGGAGTTTATTTGTCTGGGTTGAAGAGAGGAAGGTGATCTGCCATTAAAAGCTTGAGGTCAAAATGTGGAAGGACCCAGCTGTTCCCCCTGACAGTACCCCAGGAGAGAGGACTCTTAGCCAGACACGGGGGTCCTGGATGCCCTCGCTGTGATGGAGCGCTGGTAACCTTCCTCAGTCTTCCTGTAGAGAGCTAATGGAAAAGGGGTAAGTAGTTTGCACAGGAGAATGACCAGAAAGAGGTCTTTTTATAAAATAAAACTTGCCATTCTACATATTTTCATTCCTACAATCTCATGAGAAATATAGAATAAAGTATGTACATACTTAAATTAGAATTAACATACAGAACATACAAAACAAACACATTCTAAAAGGCTACGAGATGACCGCTTCACTGAGCTATTATTTAAATCACTGACATAGATGATTGTTATTTTTGTTGCATAGCTATGATGTAGTCAGGCATTAAACTCGTTTTTTGTGTGTTGTTTCTTGTTCTTTATATATTTTATTATGTAGTAACTGTTTTTTTAAAAGCAATAAGGTACTTGAGGTTAATTTAATAATTTATGGTGAATTTGGTAAGTGAATCGTACAAAAAAATCTTTTTTTAGAAAAAGGCCCACCCCTAACGTCACTGGGAAGAAGGGAAATCATACTAAAACGTATAAACGAGATTGTACGAATTGGCCAACTTGTAAAATATGTACAAATGCCATTGAGATTGCACTGCCATTCCAGGCTTTCTCAAATAAAACATTTCTTAGCCACGATGACAACATTTACAACACAGTACAGCCTTTCCTTAAATAAAGTTTTTCCAAAATGTAGCAATTTAGTAATAGAAACACTTCTTTAACCCTACAGTACAGTTACAAAAGTGTTTGTTATTGTTTGCATTTCAGCAACTACATTTTCTTGCCAAAGGGCGCCACTTAATACATTTGCTTAATAAAACAACATTTTAATTGTAGTTTTTTTTATTATAACACATCATTAATTGCTGTAAAAGAGGTATTAACTGCCTGTATATTGAATAACCTGACACCCAAGAGACTGATGCATTTTAATCAGTGGTGTTTTTAAGTGTTCAATATTGTCAATGTGTTACATTCTAGTTCACACACAGAGTCTGTCAGCTCGGAGTGAGTGAGGCCTGTGCTAGATGGAGTTTTGTGCTGTACTTGTGAATCTACAGGGGAAAGGAGGTGTGGGAAACGACAGAAGTGTCATTGCATCCTGGGATTGATTTAGCGCTGCGACTTGTTCCACTGACAGCATGCAATGTGCCGCATGTTTGTGTGTGTATTTACTGCCGAGGCTGTCGGAGAGACAGACGACATCTCTGTCAGCACTCCACGGTGGAAATGATCGGGTGGTGATGTCCTATTAGTCGGCCTGCAGTATGTTTGAAAGAGAGTGCTGACTGCTCACAGCACACAGCTTTGCTTTGGTTGGTGGAGGTGAAATTCTCTGTCTAGTTTTTCTTGTGTACCTTCTGCATACAAGATTTACTGCATTTTCTATTCAAACAATGCACTAACTGAGGAGGGAGGACCTGTCTTAGACCGCACTCTTTGTCACCTGACGTTACCAACTGACTGCTCACTGAATCATGCTGCGTTTTGGAAAGCATCGCTGATAACGTCACAGAGGGCCAATTTAACAAGGTTGCTGGAAAACAGGAATGCTGGTGTTTACAGCAGAGACAATTCTAGGACTTCAGCAGGGATTCTAAGCATGAAATATTAGTTATTATAAGAGTTTGTGAGCTCGAATCTTAGCATGTAGATTCATATTTTTTGTCAATCTGTCTGTCAATGAACATATGAACGAACATATCTTCTATACCATAAAACAGCATAGGTTGTTTTGTCACTTCTCTCAAATACAACCTACAAAAATAAATTATAAAGTAAAAATTATAAATGTAAGATTATAGTAAATATAGTAAATTATAGTAAAAAAATATAAAGTTATAAAGTAAAGTATAAAAAATTATAAAGGCTATTTTCCACTAGTGCAGTTTTGTTTTAAAATGGCATTTAAATCACCGTTCCACAGGTGAAACACTTGTTTCACTATTCACTAACATGATTGAGACTCAAGAATAAATATTTGACAAATTTTCATAACAATAAACAAAAACTTTAAAATAAAAATGTTACTGTAACATAAATTAAATAATAAAAAGGGTAAAAAAACTGTAGGGCATTTTCATGTATATGCTCAATATGTAACAACTCACAACTAATAATCCAGATCAACTCAGACCTACACGGCTTCAAACTTTAGCAAATTTAGTACACGGCTTTAAATCAAATAATTTTTATCAAACTACTGACTGCAGATGTGACACGTCAGAGGAGAAATGACCCTCCAAGTGAGCCTGGGTTCTCCCATGGTTTTATCTCCAAATATATATACATTCATTAATGGAGTTTGGGTTCCTTGCCACCTGCTGATATTAGATATTAGTGATATTAGATATTAGTTATTAAATTAGCTTTTATATTTCCCTGCTTCTCATTCTGTTTATTCTGCTGTAAAGCTGCTTTGAAACAGTGCTACATTGTTAAAGTGCTATACAAATAAACTTAAACTTGAACTTGAATATGTGCAGTGACAGTTATTATCTTAAAATAAAACCATCCTCTCAGCTGCAGTGTTATAAAATGCAGTTTTTGGAAGAAAAAAAGAACAAAAGCAGCAAAGCCTGCAGTTCCGTCCCCATGTTATTGTTTACACTGTCGTTAAAGCTGGTCATTGTCGTTTTCTGGCAGCGTAATGGTCGTTTGTTATTAGCATTGACGAATCACAAAAAGATACGCAATGATCTACATGACCTAATCGGAAAACAAATGTGTGCAGCCACGCCTTGTTTTGGTCCATTTTGTTCAAATGAAAACAGGGATTGCAGTATTTCCAAAAGTCAAAAACTTTGGAGCAGTGTGGACGCCAGGCATAATCGTAGCATAAGTTATGTGTGTAAGTGTGCAAACAGGGCCTTAATAATGTTAGTACCCCTACCGAAAGTGTGGGGGGGTTTAATCTGTGTGATAATTGGGGATTTTAGTTGATAAAATGGTAGATCATGGGTACACATACTGTACTAATAAAATGTACACTTTGAAACCACTGTAATTTGCTTATCCTATGACTCTGCCAAATGTAAAAACTAATTTTGCATTTTAAATATTGGGAAAATGGTGGCTAAGGGACCGTGTAAAAAGTTCACACGTTGCATATCAACAAACCCGCATTTTGACCGGTAATAACAACATTATTAGGTGTTAATTTAGTTAATTATTAGGTTAACTTATGTGCAAATTTGGCCAGTCTTTGTAAAGAAAGACATTGGGCAATGCTGACACAGTCCATGTGAATTTTACTATAGTTAAGCATGATGTACTTTATACTCTCTCTCTCTCTCTCTCTCTCTCTCTCTCTCTCTCTCTCTCTCTCTCTCTCTCTCTCTCTCTCTCTCTCTCTCTCTCTCTCTCTCTCTCTCTCTCTCTCTCTCTCTCTCTCTCTCTCTCTCCTCTATGTCTCAGTCAGGTCCAGATGTCCCTCTGTGCTCCTTGTCTCTTTCATGTAGTCGTTAATGAGAGAGTCACATATGGTCTTCACCCTTGTTAGGAGGACTGGGTGACACTTTCGGGGAGCTGGGGGTAGGTTGTCATAGGGGTGGGGGTGTGTGGTTGGAGGGGCCATGTCTCATGGGCACATAAAAGAGAAGAGCAGGGCACTGTTCCAGGTACAAGGGGGCGGTGGTAGGTGGAGATAAGATCGGGTGAGCAGGCCGAAGGGTCAGTTCATTAAATGCTTTATGGACTTTAGAGTTGCAGATTAGGCCTGAACCTCTGCAAATTTACACTGTTAATAAGGATTCAGTGTGTAATATCACTTTAATCTGGAATTAAACATAGCTGTATATGAGAATTTAGTCTTGTAAATCAGTGGTGTTCAATTGTGACTCAAAAATGTATTGCAAGTTAGGACTGAAGATAGCAGGAATTCAACTATGCTAAATGTAAATAGTAAAATGCTAACAAATCATGATTTAGGAGAGCAAATAATAGGCTTTCAATTTTTTAAAGGGAAGAGAAACTGTACAGAACTGTACAGTATCTTTGTGAAAATTCATCACATTTAAAACTGAGGATGTTGGCCAAATTATATGCCGACATAGGCAGGTTGCAAGTTGTTGGCTTTCAACTTAATGGCCAAAATATATAATCTGGGTCCTAAACAAAAACCTGTGCAAACTGTATGATGGATACAGCATTTCTGTAATAACCATTACTGTTTTATATTTATCAGTCAATTTAATTGTTATTGTTTCATTTTATATTATTGATTCATTTTATTATTATGTGTAATCATTTTAAAACACAATCGATCATATGAAACATCTAATTATATGTTGTTGTGGAAAGTAAGATGTAAAAAGAGAATGAAACGCTTGCACCTTTATCTGCGCGTGACTCTCTGTCTGTCTGTGCTTCAAAAATATTCCCACTTGAAAAACTCAAAACAACAAATGGGGTTCAAGAGGGTTCAAATAAGTTTGCTGCAAACAACTGTAATTTACTTTGCATGTGTCATCTGAATATTCATAAACACCCGAGTATGACCTTTCAAAAGCAGACATGTTTTTTACTTAATATGGTAAGGCTGAAATCTTGCAGTGAATCATGGGAGTAGTTACACAACAGGTTTAAAAAAAATAACCTTATACTTCAATGATATATTTAAATGTTAGATTTGATAAAAACAATAAAAAAACGTCAAAATGTCATACTTATCTCTTTTTCTTTATAATGCAAATGCATTGCAGACAGTTTCAATTTCCATAATCAACAACACTAAAGCAGGGAAAGTGTTTAGATTCACATTTAGTTCACTATATCTTTACTCTGCTTCATGTGAGCGAGCACGCTTACCGATATCACCTGCGAGGTGCTCTTGTTTTGTCCAGGTCTTCTTTTTCAAAGGAACCTTTATTCATAAGAGCAGACGTTCAAAGGGCCGTCCACCATCACTTCAAACGAGTAAAACCAAACTCTTTCCCGCTTTCTTCTGCAGAGTAGCAGTTTTAGATGTGTTGTATCTACAGAGCAAGGTCATCGCTCGACCCTTTGGTCCCCTCAAAATAGCCATCCTTTCATAGTCCACTTAGACAGAGAAAAAAGGTGAGCGATAGAGAAGAATAGAGTGAATAGTTAAAAGAGTGGGGAGACCGAGAAGGGTATGGATGATGTTTGAAAGAGAAGGTGAGTGGAGGACAGGAGAGAGAAAGAGGAGGACTTTTTGGAGAAGACAACAGCAGACAAGAAAGAGAGAGAGCGGGACAGGGTGAGTTCACATCAGCTTTGAACGGTCACATCGAACGATCTCGATCTTTGAACTTGGGCTACAATGCAGAGAAGAGAAGACAAAAGCAGAGGAGAAGTTTAGTGTCAGTGATGTTTACCTAAACTTTAGATCTTCAAACCTTCCTGTTAAATTAAAGAGAAGATACTCCATCACGTATGAAGAGAGGATACAGTGGCATAGAAAAGGAAAATTGAATTTGAACTAAAATGATAAATAATATGTTACGCTAGGAGTGGTACAACACAAGGTATGAATGAGGAGGCCTAAAGTTTGACCGGTAAATCAAAAACGTACCAAAAATAGAGAATATTGCTATATAATCACTAGGTACCAGCCTTCAAGCTACACCTAAACCATATTAAGTACATGTAGTTACAGTATTTTGTTAGGTAGGTACACTGTAAGTACCGTAAAATAAACTTTCTTTCTACAGTTGACCACAAAATATGAAAATTTAATGTGTTGTGGCTGTTTTTTCTCTAATAAAAAGTAAAAGGAGACTGTGCCTGTCAACCTTTTTCAAAAAAAAACAAAAATCACCAAGTAAATAGTTGAAGTAACTGTTAAAGACTGCAAAGTAAACTGTTAAGCTGTAAAGTAAATGTTAAGCACAAATCTAAGTTATAAAAGCATTGGAATGAAGACATCCTATGAACTATCGATTTTATGTTTTGTTATTATTTTTCACAACATATGTGATGGATGTCGTTTGGTTTATTATAGAGCAGAGAAACCTCAGAAACATATAATAATTGTTTCATTACATACCTAATCCTTGAATGTTTTTTTGCCAGCTGTGTGGATGTACTGTAACTAACTTTCAAAACCTTAAAGATGATGATGTCAAAGGTTAAACACATTTATGACTCTGCTTGCAAGTATACTGCAAGTCTATTACACTTCAATGTTTATAGAGGGAAAAAGGTAACATAAATATTTCATATTTTAAATGTGTACTTAAACATCATTAAGCTGTCACTGATAGCCAGCTCATCTGTCCAGGGCTTTATAAATGAATTTAGGTCCCAAACCACAATGTTTAGATTTATGCGGTGCGGCTGCTTTTCCGTTTGTTTTGGGATTAAGAATTACATGTTTAAACTCAAATTTCCCTTATGCGTTGGCCGCAGTTGCAGATTTTTTGACTGCTGTAGTTACATTGGAGGGAAGGCACAGCACGGGCAGACATTCAGACATTCAGACGGCTGTGCACCGGCTGTGCAGGTTTTTTTCCTCTCTGTAAAAATATCACACCTTATTTACAATTCAATGAGGTGAACTGAGTAACAGTAACAAAGCCATCCCCCTCCCTCCCTTCCTGCCTCTCTCTCTCCGTCTCCCTCGCCTCTCTCGCCGTGCACGCACACTGCTGGGTGCACCAAGAACAAATAATCTGAAAAGAGAGTCCAGATGCTGTATAAATAGATATTCTCTTTCTTTTTCTCTTTCTGTAGGTCTTTTTCCCTTCAGATTAAATGGTGTGATGGATGAAGTCGGAACATGCTACGGCTCTCTTTCGGCCGCTGTGTTCTCGTGCATTTCTCTAATTGAAAATGACTTGAACGAAAAGAGGGTCAGAAACCATATGGTTTCAAACATCCAAGGGGTAGTCAGTAATTATGTGTCACGCCAAACCGCCGCGCATTGACGGATGTATTCTGACCAAGTTGTATTACAATACAAGTGAAGTTCATCCTTAGGAAATGTTGGAAAAACATCTCTACCCGCAAGGCTGGGCGGCCTCGACCGAAACATTGTTTTTGATTTCAGCCAGACTGTGTCCCCACGCTTAAAAACATTTGTTTTACACATTGTGTTTTAATCATCAAATTTACTTATACTTTTTTTATATGAAATAACCCTTAGAACCTGCCACGCACACACACACACATTATGCTAATATAGGCACACACACCATAACCAGAAGTGCATTGGCTAAAGCAGCTGTCCAGATGTGGGTCGTACATATTCATGTGCGCTGCCGTGGCTGTCTGGGTTGTCATGGTGACGTCTCTAGTGTAGTGGATGCCAGTGAGTGTTTCATTCTCATCCATCACCCTTGGCAAAGGTCAGTATTATTCTCATTCATTTCAAACTCTTTCCCTTTCTGCTTTTTTGCCCTGTGAAGGTTTGGTAAATTAATAACATATAAGCCAAAAAGAAAAGATAATGTAAAACAAGGAAGCTGTCTTTCATCAAAAAAATGTGCACTGATATATTCGTTCCCACCAGACTAGATGAATCAATTTATTTCTCTGCAGTTAATGTAGTTATAAAATAGGAATAATTCGTACTTTTCTTCTGAGATGGTCCGAAACTTCAAAGCTGATTTGTGTTGCTGAGATTGCAGTAATGTTAATATAGTATCTGGCTAAAGGGAAGAAGCCTTCAGGGTTTGGACTGACTACAAACTCTTGAGCGCTTCGGCTTTGTGGACATGTTCCCCTTAGCGGCTGTGGTATACGAAAAGAAGCATTTAAGTGTCAGAGGTCATGGTATAGTTTGCTTTGATCAGGGTAATGCCATTCAAGCTTGTATACGGTATTTTATGTATTCATACATAAATTGTAAATTCTGTATGTTTGGGTCACTCAGAAACATACAATGTCAACATACCGGGAGCATCGAAAATGTGAACTCTTGAATGTATGTACAACTTCAGAGATATGCACATTTTTACAACTTCTCTAAAAGTTGGTCAGAATTTGCTGTAGTTTTTTGAGAGAGGTGAATCTCTTTTTTTAATAAAAATAAATTTCAGTTTAAATCCAATGTTTCAAAACTCAACAAGTATGATATAAAATAAAAATCTGTTGATGTTATGGTGTAATGTAATTAATTTACTGATTTGTGTGGGTGCACAATAGCTATGGTCAAAACTAAAGATGATGCTAGTGTTTGCTTTACTGCATCATATGAAAGTCAATAGTACTAAAGTGGTAAATACATTTATTTACCCTAATTTAATACAAATGTAATTAGAAATCTATTAATTCAATGATTTTTGAAGTTAACAGGAAAAACAACACTATGTCTATAACAACTGTATGTCTGCTAAGTTGCTCTTGAAGTAAAGGCAAGTATTAGATTGTGGTATTAATGTGTTTCTATTTATCCAAACGTTGAATAACATTGAATAACGTTAAATAAACGTTGAATGTACATTTGCTAGCACCACACCTACACCCACAAATAATATTAAGATTATATTTCCCTTAAATTATGTACATGATTGTGCAGCATGTTTGCATTACAGTACATTTGCTTTATGTGTTTGCCTCCTCATATCTTCCTTTCCTTAATTTCGTTCATAATGAATGTCTTTTTCTAGATAGCATCACTGTCCTCAATCGTACGAGTCTCTTGCGTCTGCATTATATGCCTTAAATAAAATAGAAATTGTGCACACATGTCTCAGACCCCGAGGTGTTACGAGACCCAGTTGCCCCTTCACCCACCCCGTCCTGTTCCCCCTCCACCCCACTTCCTCTCCTTCAGCCGGCTTTGCCAGGGGAGCAGAGGGAAGAGGAGGAAAGGGGTGGGAGGGGCGGCAGGGCAGCCGTATCCAGGAGAAAATTCGCAAAAAGCTGTGGTAATGAATATTCATCTGTGACGGTGGCTTGGGCTGTGGCACGTTATCCTGGCTGAGATGCGGGATCCTCGCAGGCCGTGATGTGAAACGGGGAGAGGGGGAGGGAGGAGGAACATAAAGGCCCGTGGCCGATCCCATTACCCAACGCCGTGCAGGCTTAATGGGATTCAGTCAAGAGACTGTGTGCTGTGGAGACACACTATTCTGTGAGATTTCATACGCCCTAAACGACGACTATGACTACAGTCTTCCAAGACGCAATACACATGAGCTGGTCTCACGGATCTTAGATTAATAAGACTGTTTATGAAATCCTCATTTGTGTAGATTTAGCTCATTCAAGAGCAGAAAACATGAGACACTAGTTCCTTTTTCACTTGTTTATATGGGAAGGGATAAAACTTTTTAATACAACAGTTTTCTCATATTATGAGAACAAGGAGAATGTTTACAATAGGACTGTGGATTTTTTTGGACTTGTCATTCATGTTACCTTATGAGCTTAATAAATATGCCTGTTTTGTAACTTTTAAGTATTTTTTACCACGGTATACAGTAATTGACATGTGACAATGCTCTGGTCTAGTTTAGATACAATTATTTTGTTATTTACACATGACTGGAAAATAATGTGACACAGGAAAAAAGTTTATAGTGTGGAATTAAGGGTTAAATGATGATGTAAATTTTTTATTTTAACTTTGAGAATTTTTTTGAAATCAAATAAAAAATGATGAAAAGAGTGAGAATAACCCATGTGTATAAACTTTACAGATTGATCAAATGCATTACTAATAAAAACTGATGTTCGTGCATTTGCTTTCAATTTCAAAATGATGTCACCTCCTGGCAGATGATGTCATTTAGGAACAGAATTAAAACAACATTCCTTACGTCTATTCCGAAGTTTTCAACATTTTATATTACATTTAAACACAATGAAATTCCTTTAAAATCAGATTTGTTAGAAGTATGTTAGCATCAGAGGTATGCTAAAAATTGACCTTATTTTTAATCAATCACAATATTGTTTTATAGAAAATTATGCATTCTATCTTTATTAATATTTTGTCTACTATATTAAGACATACAGTATATGAAGCCCTCTCTGGTTGCTGAGCTCCAATTTCACGTTGTTAACTGAGATCAGTAGAATGCTTTCTCCTTACCTCATATTAGTTTGTTTTTTCCTGTTTTATATGTAATCATACGTCTCCTCCTTACCTGTCTGAAATGCACCTTAATCGTGTACTGTTCCTCCATCACAATCCAAAGGACTCTCACATAGGTTTGCTTTAATCCCTTTTGATTTAGTCTCTTAAAGGTTTGCACTTAATGCCACACGTACAGAAATATTCACATCAAATAGCCAAAGAAATCTTTGTGTGTCAAAGTGAAGAAGAATCGAGAATCTAGAAGAGTTGTGTGTTCAGACTGGATAATTTAAAGAGGGATTGCTGTGTTTTTAATTCATCGTGATCTGGAGTGTTTGCAGGTATTTTGGTGCTGGTCTCTTTGACATCTGACTTTGTTGAGGACTAGTAATCCACAACCAGAGGCATCATGCCACCCTGAAGATTTAAAAGAGGGCTCAGCATTAAACCGCAACTCTGTTAACAGCGTTACAGTTAAACCACGTACACAAAAAAGGACAGAGACAAAAAAGAAAAATTACAAAGCGTTGGCGAGGTGTGCTACTGCAAGCGTTTAGGCAAACACAATTTTCAGCTTATCGTGGCAAGCTCTCTTTTACCCATCATCCCTAACTGCACCTCGCCTCACGCTCACTCCAATCCGGATCATTTTCAAATGCAAATAGCAGCACTTCACAGTAATCTCACCCAACAGAGAGGCGAATCTATTTGCATACATAAGTTGGCCGCTATTGCCATAAGTTTTAAACACACAATCTGCATAAAGTCGAGGGGAAGAAGAAAAATGAACCAAATGCACTGTGTCAAATTCAGCGGAAGCAATAATGAATGACTTAGTTTGTTTAATGTTAAAAAAAGGTTGGCCAGTAATGGGAGAGATGAAATTATGTGTAATCATAGTCGTGAATTAGCCGCAAAGGTTCTGTTTCATGAAATCCGGTATAAAGTAAACTCAGGAACTCCTGTGATAACCTTCGCTCACTGCTTCATCAGCATTTTCTTCTTATTTCTCTGAAAAATCCATTCTTCTGTGGTGACATTAATTTAATGTTTTACATGGCAGAATGATGGATTAGTCTGATTTTAAAATGTAACTTTGACAAGAAAAGATGGAACAGCTGCATACCGTGATTTTCCTGAACAGTTTGAGCTTGTTGTGCGTTTTTTAAATGTGGATCAATAGATGAATTTACTTGAAGGTTAAGTAGATCTATGGCTGAATTTATTCATTTTAAAATAAACATTCCCCAAAGTCTGCATTAAACAAAATGTTAAATTATTTCACCTCCATTGATTGTTATTTTGTATCCTAGAGATAGTGTTTTTATGTAATTTAGTTTTTAAAAAGCTTGAAATCTTTTTTTTCTATTGGCTAATTCATTTGACTTGTATTTCATGTATGCAATAATAAGCTTTAAAAATATATTAAATACAATAATGCATGCAGGCTCATGTTTAAAAAGTATTATAACAATTACATATTGTGAACCTCTTGTGTATGCCTAATTGTTGTGACATGGGTGGATTGAGATGTTAGTGCCTTTGAGGAAGTCAGCGGGTTATTTGGCGCGATCAGGTCATGAGTGAGACGTGTTGAGCTGTGTTGAGCAGACCTCACAGTCAGACGTATTTCACAGTAGTCTACCGTTCAGTGTTTGTATCAAAATATTTCCATATTATTACATCAAATGTCCACGTGTGTACATTATGATAACACTTTACAGTATAACCATTGCATTTTAGTATAATCATACAACACCCACTAAATAAAATACAATAGGTTTATGACAAAAATGTGTATTTAGTAACAGTACACATTGTGTATTGGTGATTTTCATTTATCACCTCCCAGATGTTTTTTATGCTATAAGTTAAATACAAAGGTGACATTTTATAAACATTAATATTTGCTTAATTTTTACAATATAATAATAATAACTCTTTAAATAAGATTACAAAGTAAACATTTCTTTAGGTTTTATAAGGCCAAATTTGATTGTTTAAATATATCTTTTATTGAATGTGAATATTTTTGTTTCTATTATTATTCTGAATACTTAAATATTTTTTTTTTGTTTATGTATACAAGTTATAATACATGCAGTTTAATCCCTAAAACCGCCAATAGTATACAATTTTTAGTCTTATATTTATATTTAATTACATTTTATATATAATCATATTTTTTGTCTTATATCTTTTCCTTACTTACTCTTTATTTGTATTTATTTGTAACCAAAGTGAGAATTTCATAGTACAGTACTTTGCATATGACAATAAAGGCTTTGACTTTTAACTTTATAGGTTTACAATAAATACAATCCACTCCTCATGATTTATGTATATCATTGCCATTTCTATAATGCATAATATATATGCTTAAGTTAATAATACAATGAAAGTAGAACAGGAGAAAAATATGTGTATAAAAAAGATTTAGAGTACAGTATGTCCTTGCTGAATCCTCTTTAAGGAGTTAGCACCTCATTTACAAGTACAAATCTTGTGGGGGAGACAAAAGAGGTGAAAGACTGGAAGGGAGGATGAGAGACAGAAAAAGTAAAAGTGTCTGCAGGGTTACTTATGGCTAAAGAATTAGTTATGGAGCATATACTGTAAACGGTTGCACAGTGTTTTGTAAACCTGTCTCTGCAGTTTTTATGAGTGTAGTATTGTGGCATATGGTTCATTTCATGGCAAAAGCTGTGTAGTCTAATGCCAAATCTGTGCTACTGAGTCAATAACTCTACTGAACATATAAACCAACATTGAAGTGGCTTTATTTCTATATATATATATATATATATAATGCTGCAGCTGAGACATGTTTGGCAGGAGAAGCAAATGGCTGTTAATGTTACCAATGTTCAGTGAGGGTCGTCATTTGAAAAGAACCTTCTGCATTAACATTCATAATTACGTACATGGAGAATCTGATATGGTTCATTTAGCAGCAGAGTGTGGAAACAAGCTGTCAGGAGTATGTTCTTTAATTAGGAATACCATGTTGCAACGTGTCCCTCATGGCCACTAATGGAAGTGTTAGTTAATTCACTTATCTACGCATGAAATTCTTAACGCTTCCTCGATAACTTACAGTATAGAGTCAGTTCGAGTTAAAGATGTTTTTACTGATCCACATAGTTTTACAACATATTGTTGGACTGTTAAATTACTTGAATGATTTGGTGTGTTTAAAACATTAAAAACTCTCACAATAAGCTCATTTCAAAAACAAAGCAGGAAACGTTTTTTAAGCAATCGTCATTAAATCGAGTTACAAATTAGACATTCGAAGCAAAATTAGGTGCAAAGATTGGAGACTGCCTCAAAAAATGACCCCTTTGATCATTGGTTAAATACTATGACCAATAGTGATGTTTTAAAGTTAGAAGCAATCACAGTAGACTTTACTTTCCACCGACTTCTATTCATGTTCATGCAAATATGGTAACACAAGCTCCTGTGAGAAAAAAACATATTTTGCTGCATTCAAGTTGGTAAACTCTAAGTAGATGTTTTAAAGTATAAGATATATTTATATTTTAATAGAATTTTACTCAAATGAACGAAAAGGCTCGAAAAAAGATTCGTTAATTATGATAAACATGACTCAAACATCCAAGTCGGTAAAATGATCCAAACTTCCCATTACAGCGGTGGACTGAGCCGTTTGTTGCAATTCGCAACTTCACCACTAGAAGCCGATAAAATGTACACACTGCACCTTTAAATGTTACCTGGTCTGCCTGTCATGTATGCAGTCACATGACAGGAAATAGGAAGCAGTCAGCATTAAGGAGACAGCATAAGCATGGCCAACAAACAGCTCACCAAATAGGCTACAAGCTGAATTGAAGAGTTGCTGTATGTTTTTACTTTTCCAGTACACATTTGGATGTCACAGTAAGATCTATCCTTGATTATATATTTTGTAATTCACCCTTTAAGGTTGATGCAGAAATAGCGATATAGAAGACAAACTTATGGATTGCAGCTTTAAGTCATTTATATGACCTTACATGACCTCATTGTGTCTTTAAGTTGTAAATCATAATCTGCATGTGGATTTTGTTCAGTGTGATTTTGTACGAAGCTCTGAGCTTTACTCATGTTTTGATATAAATCTTCTCAGGGACTTGGCGTTTTGAAGTGAAACATCAGAAGTTCAATATGTGCACTCAACAAGTTTGAAGAAAAGAAGCTTAATTGTTCAAGGTTGTACGTGTTTTAATCAAGGCGTGAAAAAATACATAGGCAGCCCTGGCTGTAAATAATACATTAATGCCCATACAAAGGCAGCCCCACAGGCGGTGTGCAGAGCGTTGAGCGCAGGGGGAATAATACATGTCCTCAGGTTATGCACCACTTTTCTGTTGAGTCGTCAGAATGAGAGGAAGTTCGGAAAACGCTTCGTTCTGAAGTTACAAAACTGTTCTCAAGGGTGATGAGAGGCCGGACAAAGTCACTCTTCAAAGGGACCCTGACTGTCCTCTTGTCCACCGCAGGAGATGATTCAAACACTGAGAAGCATAAATGTTTAGAAGAGAAGTCCCAACCAGTCAGTGTGAGTGAACAGTGATCTCGTTGAAAATACTGCTGCCTTTGTTCCTTACTTGGGCAGGCGTTGCTCTTGAGGACCTGGGTCTTGGAGTTTAGTCTTTGATCATAGTCTCTTTCGTCTTCTGTTTTGGTCTGGATGCAAGAGGACAGGCCTCTTCAATGGTTTGCATCTCCGTCACTGAAGTCATGATGCAATGGTCCATGTGCAGTGTGCCAGTGATGTTTGGCACAGATAGTGTTTGTCCGTCCTCAGTGTTGGCTCGGGACTATTTACAGCAGTTAATGTAGAGAAATAGCTATAAAGTGAGGTCTTAACCACAGGGATCTCGTTCCACAAAACATGTGAATGGGATAAAAAGTGATGGCTATATACAGTGAATATTATTATACATTGTTTAAAGTTCAAATTTATTTTTTAAAAATAAAATAAAAACATATGTCACATGTATGCAATAAAGTATAAACTACCATTCAAAGGTTTGAAGTCACATAGTCATTCTTTATTAATCTGATAACTGTGACAGCAACAATTTATAATACATATAAAAATGCACATCTGAACTACATTTTTTATATTTTAAGATGTAATATATTTTTTCAAACATTCAAACAAGTCTTTGATTTCAAAATTTTCATGATATGTATTTTATAAATTACAGTAACATTAAAAAAAATTGTATTATAATTTTTTTGTTTATGTTTATTGTTATGAAAATTGGCCAAATATTTCATCTTGAGTCTTTTACCTTTCCATCAATTTATAGTTTGTCATGATTAGACAAAAATTCACCTATGAAATATTGAAGAGAAGGAACGGTGACAGTTAACAGGTTAACTAAAACTATAGAATAACACAAACTTAACTATATGGGAATTATTTTATGACAAACAAATTGCTAAAATGTGCTCCTGGCATTTTAATAACCAGCTTCTTGATTACCTTGCGATGCATTTTAGAGTAACATTTTAGTGAATGGCCCTAAACCTTTGAATGATAGTGTACAGTATTTACAGTATTATTTATAAGAGTTTATACAATTTACATTAGTTTAAGGATCTAAATTGAGTTTCGGCAAGGTTTAGTCACAAGCTCTTTTTATCATTTTTCCTTGGTTAAATATTTACAAAACCCACAGACAGGTGTAAAGGATGACCAATAGTAATGATCTATAAAAAAAAATATGGAAATGAAAGGTTTCACCCAAAGATTATTTTTTTGTATTTCTGTTATAAAATGTTCTCTTACTATACTGTATGTATTTGTATATTGTTTAACAATTCAATAAAATAGCATCTAATATAAAAACAAATTGGGGTTCAAGATAAGTTTTGAGCCATATAATCATCAATTAGTGATCTACTCAGTGCTAATTAACAATCTTTAGTCTCCACTTAAAACAGCTTTAGAGATTTATGGCAATATTGATCAGACTCAGAGGTTAGTCGATTGAAATTCCCTGTAAGAGAACTAAAGCTTACGAGTAAGACGCATCTGTAATGGCTGTAAACAGCATTCATCTTCATAATTATCTCACTGCTGCGGTGCTTCACACTCAAAAGGTAACAAAATTACTTTTAGCAACCACAAACACGCACTAGTAACATGGAATTAAACAGCAGTTATTGGTGCGAACAGCCAGAAGTAACGTTGTCCTACATGTGTTTGGATCTTCTTGGTGCATCCATAATAGGATATTTGACTATAATGTGAGCATACCGTCCCTCTCTCACAAAAAACAGCCTTGTCCACACCCCTTCTCACTATTACACAGCCAGTGATTATCTCCAGTCATCGCTGCTTGCTCAGCAGCATTAATATGCTGACTTTACACTTCAAGTTCAACTTTGTATCCTCTTTGCATTTACATTCAGTCTTGCTTTGTTTACAGTGATAAATACAGGCTGACTCAGTTTGCATGTCGTGCGGTTGCAAGTTTTTCTTCCACTCAGGAGGAGGTAAAAATACCAAATTTATGCAAATAACAGGACATTGCATAAATGTATCAAGGCACAAAAATTTGACAAAACAAGTAATGCTAGTATTATGAAATTATGTTATGAAATGATGTAAATAATTTAATGTACTGGAGGCATTAATTAACTTTAAGTTGTTTAACCTGTTAACTGTCACCGTTCCTCAGAAGGAACACCTATGTTATTTCCCTATTCACTTTAATATTTAATTGTTTAATTTTATTCTAATCATGACTAACTATTATTGATGGAAAGGTATAAGACTCAAGATAAAATAATTGGCCAGTTTTCATAAAAATAAACATAAACAAAAAAAAGTTATTAATGTAATTTGTAATTTATAAAAATATTTAGAAGATGAAAAAAATGTTTGAATATGTGATATCTAAAAATATAAAATAATTAGTTCAGATGTGCATTTTTATATGTGTACTCAATTTCTGCTGTGACAGTTATCAGGTTAATATAGATGTTTTAATCAAAAACCAGTAGCTTTTGTTCAGTCTTTTTAATTTATTGTCAATTTGCAGATTAAGAGTACAGTATCTCTGCTCGTATCCGCGTTTATGAAACCTAACAATATTTTTAAATATTTACTACATTCCAGCTGACCAAAGTTTCCAACATTTCATTAAAACAGCACTGATTATTTTGGTATTTAATCATGCCACCTTTTTTGAGATTTAAAGCATGTGCTGCACAAATACCCAAACACATTTTCAATTTCACTTATTTAGTTTAAGTGCCTCCACAGCCTTTTCTAGCGATTTACAAATATATCTAAATAAACTGTTAAGATTTCAATTTACACACACTTTCATCTCTATAGCGCTTTGATAGAAATGAAAGAAACAAACTATGTTGCGTCCTGATACAATCTTTTTATTGTTTGCTTTGCTCTTTTTCCATTACAGCAAACCTGGCTTCTCTTCCACCCTTATCCAGTGCTCAGCCCTACAATTGCTTTTTGAATGAAATAGGACAAGTTTTCATCCATTTTTAATTGAAATGCAAACTACAGCAGTGGGTCAGAGCAACAGCAGTGCTTTCACTCCCTGATGATAAAGGCTGCAGTTATTTGTCTGGCTATCAGCTTGGTCATGTGTGTAATTGCCTTTTACCATTCTCTGGCCACAAAAATGCACCAGAGTGATGCATGCTGAGAAGAAGCCAGTGGAAATTGCATACAATACAACCCCGAAAGATTTCACGTGTACCACAAGGATGGTTTTTGCTCAATGAGCTCTTTTTGATAAATAAATAAATGTGCCAAATAATTTAGATTAAAGATTTGTAATAGAGTGAGGATATTCCTGTTACATTGTACCTTTGATATCTGTAATTGGGAGACCAAAAGAGTTTACCAAGGGATATATTACTACTATACTATACTACTGTATATGACCACCACGCTCCTAAATGACAGTAGATGTTGAAAGTCTGTGTAAATTCATCAGATTTACAGGATTGACAGTTGAAGTGAAAATATATTAGTATATTAATATATTAAGGTGGGGTTTCTCAGAAAGGGCTTAGATTAAGTCAGGAATAGGCTTTAGGATGTGTACACACCGCCAGTGACTTGTATGTTGTATGTTGCTCGGTTCTCTCTATGATGTCATTAGGAGGTGTTTCTACTTCTGGTTGGCATAGAAACAACTATAAACAAATCACATCTAACTGTCGAGAGACAGATGACGTAAGCTCCACTGATTTTACTCCTATTGGTATTCCCTCCCAAAAATCGCTTCTCATTTGCATAAATTCAAACATTTCCCAACCTTTTTGTGTTGCTGGACACACCCACATCCTGTCGCCAACAGTCATTGTTGTTGTGTTGTCGAAAGTAACTTTTTAGCTTATAAATTGGTGTGTCTTGAGACAAAACAATGATATATTTTAAGATATGTCAGTGCAGGTTGTTTTCAGTTTAGACAGCTCAAACATAGGCTAGATGGACTAGATTTAAGCCTTATCAGTGAAACCATGCCCAAAAGTTATTGATTTAATATTATTTGAAAAAAATGTATTATCTACTGTGGCGCACAAAAGAAATGTGTCCAACAACTGGGGGAAATGTTTTATAATGACCCCATGCATTTCTACCAAATAAATTAAAGAACGTAATAAATCTTACCCATTTACTGTCCTTCTTGGGGAGAGTTGTGGCATTCTTAAGAAATTACTAATAATTCTAATGACTAATGGTATAATTACTAAATTAATATTACTAAAATAATATCAAAGGAACCACCTTCAAATCTTTCCTATTACACAGTATTACTTAATTAATTAAAAACATGACATTTTGTAAGAACATGGTAAAATGTGGAAATTGTAAAATTGGAATTGTGTTCATTGTAGCCAATTTAAATTAGCCTATTAAAATATTTTAAAGCTACTATGTCAAACTTCTTCCTCTGAATTGCCATTTATGTTTGAAACATGGAATTGCAGGTTATTTCATGTACTTATCCTCACATGGGTTGGAGTCAAATGACGTCAAACTGACATTTCCTGCGAAACAGTACCAAACAGCTATACTGTTGCACAGGAGACAATAAAATGAACACGTTTCTTATGCACTGCGTTTTGTTTATTTTAACATTGCAACTTAATTATGACTTTGTAGTAATAGAAGCAAACTATTAATTGCAGTCTGTGTACTGTAAGTTTAATATTTAATATAACTGAATATATGTTGATGTCCCACATGTAGCAGTAAGAGAAATGTGAACATATAGAGAACAAAAGAAAAAGGTGGTTTAAGCAAGCGAACCAGATGTTGTGCTGGTATTGATCTTCTCAAGGTCAAAGCAGCCATGAACTTCACCCTCAGGAGAATTCACTCTGTCACCTTGACCATGAGCCAACACCAGTCATGTGACCTTTGCACCTCACGTCCCCTGGAGACTGCTTACCTCTATCCTTCCCCCGGTCACCTTCCCTCTGAGCTAATCCCTTGTTCGACCCCTGAAATTTCACCTTGACCATGCGCTAATGCTGCCTTCTGACCTATGACATAACCTTTGAACCCTGTCCATGTTCTTTAGCTGAATTAGGAGTACACTGGGAGGAACCAGCAGGACAGTACAAGCGTCGGCCAAACGTTGTTCAAATGAAAACTGACAACGGACCCCGCCCCCAACCCTGAGCTATCTACCTGCCCACTGGGCAGTTAGAAATGTGGGTTAAAGTGAGTCAATAGTGTTTCACAAGGCCAAGATTCATCCCCAGAGTGGGGTCTTCTGTCTGAAGTGGTTTGACATTTATTGTTTGGAATAAAAAGAGAAAGGGGGAAGGACAGAGAGAGAGAGACACACACACAGAGAGGTAAGAACAGGTGGGATAAGAGAGGATGGAGATTAAAAGTGAGAGACAGGTGAAGTGCCATGGAGAGAGACAAACTTCTTTTAATGGATCCTGGGTTGTTTGGTCACATTGATTTGGACACCAACACACCATCTTTCACACACAACATGTCATAGCCACATAATATAAATAAAATGTTAAAACCAAATATTTAATTATGAGTATTTAAAAACGCAGTGTTTATCGCAGCGTGCCTCTTTGACAATAATTTTATGTAGCTGAATTTCTCCCCTAGTTGCTCTGTGAGCATGTATACTTGATTTGGCAGCGAAGGTGAGGGAGTTTCAGTGCAAGAAGCTGGAAGCAGGGGAAAACAGAAGTGAAATATTTATAGAGGTTTGACTTGCACCTCTCCCATCGGGGCTGCACATGCATGCTGGAGATAGCTGCAGGCTTTACAGAGCAGCAGGTCAGATTCTGAGGTTTTCACATCATAGAAACACACAACATGTCAATGAGGGAGAGAGAAACAGAGAAAGACAAAAATGCTGGGAGGGGTCGTACAGAAAGTGCACACAGAGGCAGATTTGAGCCTTGGAGTTATAGATTTGTTTTCTCTTTTTATTTTATCTTCTTGTTGTTTTTGACAGATACCTTTGCCGTTTATTTTCCTCCCTTCAGATCAAAAACCGCTTGTGTGATATTGAATCTGACAGCTACCTGTATCCGAATCAAACTTCATTTTGGGTTCGAGTTTTGATTTCTTTTATGTAAGCCTACAAATATTTCAGATTTTGTCTTCATGCCAAAGCAATGGATTTGAGATTTTGTGGTGGCGCAGAAGCCAAGATCTAGGTCCAAACGTCTAGAAAGAGCAGATGATATAAATGAACTCAAGAAATTGAGTGATTTTATTTGCTAGGTTTGAGTGGCCTGCACACTTTTATTTGAGTACATCTTTAACATTTTCTCAGACCACCATTTGGTTTATCAGTTGATTTGGCCCCAAGTCAAGTCCAGACTTGATCAATAGGTCATCAGACAGAAGGGTAGAGGTCAGAGGTCAATGCTAGTCTGATCAGGAGATGTTGGATCAGGCTGGTTTGTAGGAGGAGAGCATGCAGGAATATATCAAGATTGCTGATTCAGGAGCCTGCAGAAAAGAGAAGCCCCTTTCTCCATTGATAGGCTTTCTCTTAAACAGATGATTTATTCTGTCCTGAAGGGCATAGAAAGGAAAGTATTGATTAGGATAGCGTTTCCCAGCAGCCCCCGGGCAGCCACCACCTGAGACTAGAAAAATAAGTAAAGGGTCAAGCGAAATGGCAGCTTTTAGAGGATTTTAATCTCATTTTTTTCTAAATGGGTTTTTGTGGCCAAATGAGTCAAAATTAGATAGTTTGTCGAGAATTTGGCAGTTTGGTGGGAGAAATTCTCCATATTACAGTTAGATTTAAAACAGGCTTTTGGAACAGCCGATTCTTGTTTCAAAACTCAGAACTGAATTTTGATGGTTTCATCCTCTCTTTATTTTTTTTAGAGAGTCTTAGGAGAACCAGTTTTTGTTTCCCAAAGAGACTTTTGGTCAAAGGTTCCTACAAAAGAACAATCCCTTTCTTACCTTTTAGGGCTGTTAAACGATTAATCGCGATTAATCGCATCCAGAGTAAAAGTTTGTTTTCATAATATTTGTTAGTGTACTGCGCATATTAATTTTGTATTTATAAACACATACACATGCATGCATATATTTAATAAAAATATCAAAGTTAATAAATGTTTATATATAATTTTGATTATTGGTAAATATAAATAAATACATCTAAATATTTCCTATATGTGTGTTTTTGTGCTTATAAATACACAATTTATATGCACAGTACACAGACATGTATTATGTATATCATCTAAAAAAAGATTCTTATGTGCAACAGAAAGGTTCTGTAAATGGTTCTTTATGGAATTATGGATTATTCTCCTTCAGAAAGAAGTACTTTAAGCGTGTTTCACTACCTGACTGTTTTATTATCCGAATGTAGCATTATTTTGTGACCTCATTTCAGTTCATGAAATTTAAAAGCCAAATTAACAAGACAAATAATCAAGACATTGCTTTGTAAATTTTGAGGTCCGACTCAAGGTGGTGTCCTCACGTACTTTTTGAGCTTTCGAGTTCCCCGGACCCTTCGAAGCCTCTGGTGTAGCGATGCACCACCCTTTCCCATCTACCCTTGTTTTAGTTGGTGTTGTGATTACATTTATTAATCTCATGGCGATAGAATAAAGGACTGCATGTTCAAACAGCAATTACTCCCTCGTCTTTGGAGATACTGTCCGGGCGTAATTGGATTTAAATGAACTCAAATTTTCCTTTGTTATGGCACATAACACGCAATGCTTTTTAATTAAGATCGCTGGGCTTGAGTAATGATACAGGCCCACGTCGAGAGCCGCACTTTCTTTCATGTTTCATTCTTCAAACGGCCCTGTGCGAGGGGAACCCGCGATGGCGGACGAACCAGCCCACCGTCTAACTCAGCAGGAGGGGTGTGGTTTAATTACCATCCCACCTTATCAGATTCATCTAAGTTTCTGCTGTGAAGATGAGATGCTCTGTGCTTGAGATTCTCATTCACTCACTGATGCTCATAAAGTGCCATTTCCGGCTCATCTCATGTGGAGAGGATGATGGGAAAGCGGGATACCTTGGTACTGATATCCTCATTTGGTAAACTGATTAACTGAACCCAGGAGATGTACTGTTGTTTTGTGTGTGAGGTCATGTGTTTGATCCACAGAGCTTTCACAAATGAATATTATGCATCAAAGGTTAAAGAGAGTTATTGTAGTTTGATTAGACCAGTGTTTTTTGTCTTATGAACTACAACATCATCAGTACAGCTCAAGTGTCATTTCACTGACCCCAAACCATAAATGTGTTCTTTTTAATGTCATAATTGACATGACATCACTTTGTTTTATCATTAATATTATGAGAATGCAATAAGTTAGCTTAAAAAAGCAAGTATCTAACTGAAGCAGTTTAAAACCTCTTAA
This sequence comes from Beaufortia kweichowensis, assembly GCA_019155185.1. Taxonomy (NCBI): domain Eukaryota; kingdom Metazoa; phylum Chordata; class Actinopteri; order Cypriniformes; family Gastromyzontidae; genus Beaufortia; species Beaufortia kweichowensis. The sequence continues at coordinate 14,763,001 of CM032799.1, forward strand.
CTGTCACTGTTCCTCAGGAGGAACACCTGTGTTATTTCATTATTCACTTTAATATTTCATAGTTGAATTCTAATCTAATCATGATAAACTATATATTGATAGAAAGGTACAAATTTCTAGAATAAATATTTGACAAATTTTCATAATGATAAACAAACAAAAAATAATAAAAATAATAAATGTTAGTGTTAATGAAAATTTGAAATTGAAAAAATTTAAATTCTAAAATTTGTAACAAATGCATTTTTTATGTGCAGGCTCAATATGTGTAGTAACATTTATTAGGTTAAGAAATATATATATGTTTTTATAACTGCATTCAGTTTAATATTAATTCGATTGAATGAGACTAAGAGTGTTATATTGTGTATAAATAGGATTCTATCTGGAATTTTTGTACTGTAAATGCCATACTGTGTATGCCGACATGTTATCCACACATCTAAAAAAAGGCTGTAACTGGATATAAAGCATGGGATTAATCTTTTATATTATTCGTATAAAATATTTTTTTCTTTTGGCAGTCCTAATAGTTTTATTTTAAAAGCATAATTTATGTTTTTAGATTTAAGAAAGCACAACACATTACCCTTAAGATACACCGACTGTTTTGGGAGTCATTGGCTTAAATGGCACTGGCAGTTTCTCTCTTTGTTCTTCTTTCTCACTTGCTTTTAATCAGTGGTTCTTAAGTTCAGATTTTTAAACATATGCTCTGTTCTCACCCTGAACATGCCGTCTGACCTAAAGCCACAGTGATCAAAGAGAGTAAAAACTTTGGCTCACAATACAGCTTCACATTAAAACCAAAGAGCATTTGTCCACTAACCTAAGTTCCTCATTTATTTAAATTGCATTGTTTTCATTTATACAGTACATCATTTTAGAATAATGGGAGTGATGGAATAAAACCTACAAAGTTCACTGAAACAGAGAGAGAGATAAAAATACTATACAGTCATGATAATACAGTATAATGTAGCAGTAAAATGAGAAATTAGAAGGTAATCTGCTGGGAAATGACTGTTAAGTGTGGAAAACGAATGTTAGCAACTTCCACAACTATCTACTATAATCACTTAATTCAATTTTCATAATAGGCACTGATTGTTGATCAATTAAATTGCTCTTTTAAATAAAGCTGCAAAGGACTATATTATATCAGTTGTGGTGATTTATCGTTTTTCAAAAATGTTGTAAAAAATTATAACTAACAATGTAAGAACGACTTTTTATACCAACATTCTTAGAATGTTAAGCAATGACATATATTGTTGATTAAATGCTTGTTAATGTTAGGGCAAGAATGCTTTTAATAACGTTTAGAGAATGTTAGCCATTATGTTTTCAGTATGTTTCAGATAATGTACTCACTTATTACATAGCTACTTTCTGTATCCAATAAATAATTTTCACTAGGAATAGCAGCTCATTACAACATAGATAACAATAAACACTGCAACAATATTACAATATGAATGTATTTATAGCCTGAATTATTCTAAATCTCTAATCATATCATCGATTTTCTCTATTTAATTGTTTAGCATATACCAGTCTATAAAGTATATACAGTATTCCGAGATAAAGCGTAATAATAGTTGATAAATCAGTAGATACCTTGATAAAATAGAAATTTAAATTTTTTTTAAACAAATTTCAACAGCAAACATATCATCTCCAGTTGTCAACATCATGTTCCAGAGTCAAGGATCAAGTGTTCCCACATGGATTTAACATTTAGGATCTCTTTTTTTATAACAACATCTTTCCAAGTCCACTTTTACAGTGTCATATGGACATGTAAGTAAGACGGAGTAGGAGCATATATGGAATTTGAACACTAATGCAAAAAGAACATCCTGGAAATAAGTTATGGCACAATGATGACCTGGTGCTTTTGATAAAATGCCTGTGTTGTATCTTAGGCTGGTTGAGATCTGGTGACTTTGTGATTGATAGAGTGTTGTTTCCTGCATTTTTACACATATAGTACATCCACCCCCTTTACAGGACCATATCAATCAAATAATGGAAAAACACACCATTTATACAGTTTACAACTGTCTATGAAATTTACACTTATTCTTTTAGCAGATGCTTTTATCCAAAGCGATAAATCCATACAAATTGTGACGTACTGCTCCTCGATTAGTTAAAACGTGACATGAACGCGCAGGTCAGGGTTCACAAAACATTGTTGGAATGCAGTAAAATGCAAATTCGCATGAGCTTGCGTTTCCGGTCTGCCGTATTTGCGTGTCTATGACTGGAAGTCAATGGAATGGAAAATAGCCATGAATCGCTAAAATGTAAAGTACTTACAAATTGCCATGGGATAGTGCTGGAAATGGACAAAAATGTAGGAAAGTTAGTTACTAACATTTTCAAAAATAAAAAAACTCATGGAAATTTGTACGTATTTTACAAGGTGGCTAATTCTTATGAATTCGTACAATGTGAATCATACAAAAACATACAATTATTAGAAAAAGGCCCACACCTAACCCTAGCATCACTGGAGAGAAGGCAATAAAACTAAAACGCACGATAAAGTACAAATTTGTACGAATTAGCCACCTCGTAAAATACATCCGAATTTCCATGAGATTATATTTGGTTGTTATGACCGATGAGTGAAACTCTGCACCAACAGCAAGTTGTTTCCTGTCATGGTTTAATGTATTTAGGAGTGCAGTTGTTAGAAATAAGTTGTCAAAATAATAAAATTCTCATCTGAAATTTGACTTTTAAAGAATGCTTGGTCTTTTATCTGAAATATGACTTTAAAAGCGCATTTCTCTTTCATCTGTTTTCAGTTGTATGATGAATCACTTTCTCAATCAAAGTATTGCCCTCCACATACATAGAGATACAGTAGAAAAAAATAAGGAAATGTATTAAACACACACCCATGACTATTGGTTTGACATGAGAAGTCTGAATCCCAAGCTCTCTCCCTGTCTGTCTCTTTCTCTCTCTCCAGGGACCAGTAATTACAAAAGAGGCTTGGTGTAGACTCTCTCTCTCCCTGTGCTCTGCGCAGTGTGAGGGGGAGAAGTTGCTTTACTGAACAGTTGCAGCTGGTTTGTGCAGGAATTAATCATGATGATTAATTGGGCTTCAAGTTAAATATCCACAGAGCGACGTCAAGCTGACAGGCGTCACGCTTAAATTGACACTGTTTTAAAAAGCACTAGATTGATTTACAGAAAGGACTAATGAATAGCTCTCTGAACCAGGGGAGACATAAACAGGAATGTGTGTTTTTGAATCTGACCTGAACAGTCAGTCTGTGGTTGTCTTCTCTGTGAGCTCCTCTCACTCTCATTTGCCTGTGTGTGTGTGTGTGTGTGTCTTTGCTATTGTTCACGCACATCAGTGTGTATGGGAGGGGCTCCAGTCCTGGCATTTGTAATCCATCTTTTGTGTTGGATCGCTCCAGAACTGGATCAATGCTCTGCACTGACTCTGGCCCACAGGTCTGTAACCGAGCCTCCATTCAGCTCTTCTCAACCCTCTCTCTCTCCCCCATATCTGTTTCGAAGGAGGAACAGTGAGTGTATGAATACAGGTCCTCCATGTGGGGTGAACGAGTGTGCGTGTGTAATTGCGTGTAGCTTTACAGCAGTGACTATATTTTCTCTCTTGTGCCCAAAAGCATGTTCATATTCCCCTCTGGAGTGCACCTCACTTTAACTTGAACTCAGTTTTTTTACATTAATTTATGCATTTGGCAGATGCTTTTATTCAAAGTGATTTAAAGTGATTTCTAACTATGTGTTTTATTAGCATACGTGCTCTGAAATCAAACCCATGACCATGGTGTTGCTAGCGCTAGTCTCCACCTGATGAGCTACCTTAGATTCGTTTTTACTTTTATGCATTCAAATCTTAAACCAATATGCACTTATGATAATCTGGCTGGCTAATAATTTATATAAAAAAACTCAGATCAGAATTTGTCAAGTTAGCATTTACCGTCACGCGTCTCTTCTGAACTTTTCTTGAACCCAGAGGCGAGATGTTCCTTCTTGTAAATGCTCTACATTTTTCATTGTGTACTGTACTTCAATCCTCTGCTTTTGTGCGACAGATGGAGAATAGCGAAAGGTCTAATCTAAATCAGAGGTGTTTAAAGACTTTGAGGAGGGAGAGGCCAAGGCAGCCAGTAGGGGGCGCTGAGACAAAGAAAAATCCTGCAAACTCTCCCCAGCCTCCTTATCTGCATCCACTCACCTCTGTCTCATGAATACATAATGTTCTTGTACAACCCAGTAAGCCTCTGAATTCTTGAACACACAAGTGTGTGTTAACATGTTTAAAGAATTCTCGTATTATGGGCCTGTTTATTTGGTTGGTATTTGCATGTTATTGTTGTATCACCAGTTGTGCAGTTGTTTGTCATTTTAACTCCTCACCTCCCGACTCAGAGTTGAGACCCTCTTTTTTGCAAAAGATTGTATCTTTTGCTGATCATTCTGACTTGGAGTGAGTAAATACAGTGTCTGCAACAAGACCAATAGTGAAAATCATTTACAGTGTGATATGCTTTGAAAAATAATGATACAAAGTATAAATTCACATATTACCTTGAAATGATTTTATTTTGTATGCCACATTTAGATTTACTGACAAATGTTTAAAACTCTTGCACTCAAGCTGGCATTAACTCTTTAAGTTTGTGAAAAATGTGATAGTTATCCCAGCATCTAAAAACATCCGGATCCGGGCATTAACATGGTCAATTATTTGACTTAATGTTTCTTTCTTTTACAATTTCACATCACGTCCAAACTAAATCCTAAAACTTATTGTTAATATTTAAAATCTGAGATTTTTCATGTGTTCTGTGACTGCTGGACCCTACTGTATTCATTCACACTTTCCTGTGAGCAGGTCTGTTACCAGCGCGAGTCTGGAAGTCAGATGAAGGGGATGCGAAATATTACACTTAAGATTTGAAACAAAAACCACAGAGAGAAAGGGAGACATATATTGACTAAAACAGTAAACGTATTTAACAGTAAATAAAAAAAGATCTTTGCTGTTTCTGCTCATTCTAATCTCACTCTCTTAAAGCTTCAGAAGTTCATCTGGGTTTAAATCTAGCAGGTTCGAGTCTGTGTAGGTTCAGTTTCCTTTGGTAAGTAGGCATCCTATTCACAAGCAGCAAGCTTGTGTTCTTTATAAAGGGTGGCTTCAGTTTCTGCTTTTCTCCTGTGAGGCTGTGTTTCTGGCTGATGATGTCATTGGGAAAGTGTCAGAAGGATGCTCACTTCCTGTTCTACTGTTTATGTGTTTAATTGGGATGTTTAATTGGGATTAGAAATTAATTCCTAGATTTCTTACAAGCTACAATCAGTGCATACTTTATTAGGCCAGAATATCTGCATGCTTTTGGCATGCAGGCAAACATTTTGTTTTTTATTGTTGATAAAGTGAGTGCAACAAAAACGCACCTGTTTTTACAATTAGGGGAATATAATGATGTTATTATTCTATTGTTTAAATGTCTTTTTCACATGCTTTTAGTTTATAAAAATATTATTTACTAAAATAATTTTACAAATATAAAATGATACCATCAGAAAATTGATGATTAGACACGCACAGTACAGGTAAACATACTTTTTACATAAAGGTGCCAATGAATTTGTTTAATTTTGTACATAACAATCACTGTGGTGAAATCAGATCACATGAAACCCCATTAATGAGATAATACAGATTGATACAAATTAGCCAATAATTTGCTTAATCATAAAATAGTTTTAAATTGCCACTTAACACCAAATAATATGGCCTCCTTGGGTATTTTTGCTGATCATGTCTTTCCTTTTGTGGCCACAGTGCCATGTCACAAAGCACAAGTCATCTGCTTCCACAAACAATACAATCAGTTTGGCTTCAATGGCTTTCACAGTCACCAGATCTCAATCAAATAAAGCTCATCTGTTATGCGGTGGGATGGCGTATTTGCAGGATGAATGTTAAATCAACAATTCTGGGGCAGCTTCGTGATTCCATGATGTCAACATCTTATAGAACATCTTATAGAAATAATTACTTTTGGGGGCAAAAGTTGGGGAATGAGGTATCAGCATGATAAGTAGTGGTCTAAGTAATAATGTGCCTTTTGAGGGCAGATGTAACTTTTTTGCACAAACAAAGTTGCTGTGAAAATGAGCTTATTTGGACAGGTTGCATGTTTGATGTTAAAGTTTTAACCCATTTCCTCTGAGCGAAACCCCTGTTGAGTTCCGCTGTTTCTTTAGCAGGTAATTAAAACCTCCTCGCTGACCTTCACTAACAGAAAGCTGGTATGAAAGTCATGGTCAGCTGCCTTTGTACAGAGCATTATAGAAAACAACAACAACTACAAAAGTAACCTTCCTCACAGCAGCGGACATGGGAGGTCTTTGATTGTGCATATCAAAGAATAGCTCCCCCTGTGTGCTCAGAGTAAATCTCCCAAGGTCAGACTGTCTACCTCCAGTACATCATCACGGACTGGCGAAAACAGTGAAAGGTGCTGGAACCCAAAATGCCTGCTAGATTTCTTTTTAAAAGTGTAATAAAAGTAATTATACTATGTTTTTTACATATTAGGCCTATGTCATTCATATTCAGTCAGTAGTATTCAGATATTTCAAAATAGTTTATAATTTATTTGGCAATACAATATTATATGAATATCTTGGTTATGATAAGTAAGTATTTAACCACTGGTTATATACAGGGATTTACTAATCTATGTACATTATTCCTCTCATTACACACCAACTCCCCACAGAAGTAAAATATTGGACACAAAATATTGATTTGAAATATTTTATTTGTAACAAATAGAAATCTTCTGTGAAGAATAAACATTTTCTTTAATCTTTAGGCCAAGAAACAATGTTCAAAAAGGCACAACATTTAACAGGAGGGACATGCAATATGGTTTAATCAACTGTAAATAAATTATGCATATTTGCATTTGTTTTATTTGTAAGTAAAGTATTTTTAAATTGAATTTAAGGCAGTTGTTATCTTGAAATGTTTTGAATGTTGTGACTGGCCAATCAGAATCAAGTATTCCAGACAATAAGATATGTTGTATTTAGCAAGTTTTAAATAACTCACACTCATTAAAAGCTGTTAACTGTCACCGTTTCTCAGGAAGAACACCTATGTTTTTTTCCTATCCACTTTAATATTTCATAGTTGAATTTTAATCTAATCATGACAAACTATAAATTAATGGAAAGGTGTAAGATAAAATTACACCTCAAGATAAAATAATTGGCCAATTTTCATGAAAATAAAAAATAAAAAAATGTAAATGTCACTATTTATAAAAATACTTAAAATGAAAAAAATATTTGAAAATGTAGTTCAGATGTGCATTTTTATATGTATACACAATTTCTGCTGTGACATTTAACCACAAATTTAAAATGTTTAGATATTAGATATTTTTTCAAACATTTTTATTTATTTTTTATTTGTTTATTTTTATTAGTATTTTTTATAAATTAAAATTTTAACATTTTTGTATTACTTTTTTGTTCATGTTTATTGTTATAAAAAATTGTCAAATATTACATCTTGAGTCATTCATATATAGCTTGTCGTGATTAGATTAAAATTCAACTATGCAGGGAAATAACATGACAGGTGACAGTTAGCAGGTAAATAGTCTGAGGTGATGTTGTTATGCCAGGCAGGTAAGCGTGCTCAAATAAACAGTAATGTTTAGATAGCATCACAGTGTTTTTTCACCTTTTATTACCTACTAATATTAGACCTAAATATTGTCTGGGAAGCTGGGATAGTCACACTTTTTAACATTCACAAACGTACACCTCATCTTCAATGAAACAAAGTGGCATCTAAACATCACCAATCATAATCATTTGATGTTTCTTTCGGAGTGTGATGGCATACACAAAAACCATACTGTTGAAATTTGAATGCATTTCAATAGCGATGAAGTTGAACAAAACAAGGGAGGAAAAAATGTGTCACTTGCAGCTGTGGACTTCTAATCCCTCAGAGAGAGAGAGAGAGAGAGAAAGAGAGAAAGAGAAAAAACGCAGAGGGAAACAATGTCAAACATCCACAACTGGTAATAAGATGCAAGTGGTTAGACATTTCTCAAGTTTAGCCTCATGTGTTTCCATGGTGGTCTGTGGCATCACAGAGATAATAACTTTCTGCTGTATCCAGAGACCAGCACAGAAGGACTCCTTCATTTTAATTGCTTACGTTTTGCTTCTCGGTTGAACTGACCTGTAGTGCTAAAGCACAAGCAGTTTAGTACAGAGCTCTTTTATGAATGAGGCCAAATCTGTAGAGGCATGAGGCAGTACTGGGCCATTTTGTCAGCAAGTAAGGTCCAAAGAGAATTTAACGTCCTCTCTGGGGTGGATGGATTGCCACCTACCCGTGCAATCATGCACCATGTGCCGAGACAGAACACAATGGAGAAATAAAAGATCTTTTGTGGAGCCCGGGAGGATGGAGGGAGAGATAAATGTGGGCTCCGTAGAGGCTTGCGTCAGACTGACAGACGGGACAAAAAAGTGAAGACATTTACTGTACGGAATAGAGGAAGAAGAGTATGGAAGTGACCCTCAAACTGATATTTATATTGAAGGACAAGAATTTAATTGGAGAGGTTTGTGAAGATTTTGGATCGCAAAAAGGGTTTCAAGATCTACACAAAACACATTTCTAATATCAAACCCCACCTGGGGACCAAATTCATAATTGCTGTCATTAAACAGGACAGTTTGTGGTTTTATTGCCTGTTGAGTTTGTTTGGGAACAGGTAGTCAGACGTGAGAGAGAGACATAGGAGAGGGGAGATTTTCTATCCTGGGGGAGTGATGAGGTATGACTAGAGAGGGGAGAAACAAAAATAGAGAGGTAAAGTCTTTTTCCCATAGTTCCCTGGAGGGTTTCATGTAGAGTCGGAGCAGTAAGAGAGATGCTGATAGCACAGAGGTAAAGCTCAGGGCTCACGAACAGACTGCTTCTGTCTGGATTTACAGATCAGACACGGTACACCTAGAAAACATACCTCAATCTTGTGCAAAACTGGTGAATTTAACAACACCAGATACAATACATATTTGTGGTGTCATTATTTATTATGTTACATAAAATTGTCAAGATTTTTTTCATAATGTATTGTGACATCATTGTGTAATGCAGACTTTGCAAATAAGGCTGTCTTATGGGGGAGTTCAAAACTTTCCTCCGCTATTGCTTTTTCGGGAAAAATAAGAAGTGGCATAAAGTGGTTAGAAAAAGTTCAAACATTTGTGCTAAATAAAATATGTATTAAATTATTTTAGTATTTGATAAAGAACAATACATGGGAGATGCTTCTATTGACACCTGATGGCCTTCCGTTTGGATTCTCATGAATAAGATATTTAAGAAAATATTTAAAATTAAGTATTTGGGCTTTTGTGTTTGAAAAATTCAAATAGGAAAAGAATCAAGATTTTTTTTTGTGCTTTTGGTAGAATCATTTAATCACACCTATTCTTATAAACCCACTCATATTGCTAGTCATTTTAAATTTAGTGAAAAGATTACAAAAAACTTTTGTATTCATAAGATTTTCTCTCTCTCTCTCTCTCTCTCTCTCTCTCTCTCTCTCTCTCTCTCTCTCTCTCTCTCTCTCTCTCTCTCTCTCTCTCTCTCTCTCTCTCTCTCTCTCTCTCTCTCTCTCTCTCTCTCTCTCTCTCTCTCTCTCTCTCTCTCTATATATATATATAAACATAATATATAACTTTTCTGAGCTTGTACAGATTATCTTTGAAACGAATCATTGAGATGTTAATTGTTTCGACAGAGCTTTCCTGACCTTTTTACTGTTATTACTTTTGTCTGTGTTTAATTAGGGGTCGAAAAGACCTTGGGACCAATCACTTTACCAGAAACAAAGTCTAATTAGAGGGAAGAAAAAAGCCTTTTAATTGTATGTCAGTGTCAAAGGAACATTGTAATTAATTATTATATAGTCAAGGAGTCAGGCATTTCTGTTTCACAAAAAGGTGAGCGTGTGTATGTGTGTTTGATACATGCAAGAAGGTGTGATATTCCTTGTTTTTCTGGACACATGTACAAATACTGCATTTATGCTTGTTTATACATCTTTCCCTTATTTTAGAAAAGAGAAAAAATACATTTTAAGAAGTTGTCAGGTATATACACATCTAGATTCCAGTAAGCAATTAAGGCCACGTCCATCCATGTTATAAACCTTGTGCATGTTTCATTTTATTCTGCGCTGTAAGCTGTCAAATGAGCTGTTTGTTTGCAAACAAATTACATCTCTTTTATTAACAAGAACCAAACAAATATTTGACAGCTAGATCATTGTGTATTACTGTTTCAGTATTTTAGCAGTAAATTCCTCTTGGTGTGTAAGTTTAAGTGTAAGTGTGTAAATAGTCCAATCCAGCAGTGTCAGGCACAGTTGTGTAACGGTGTGTATTATCGGCCTGTGTGACTTCTCTGCGTGACTTCACTTCTGCTATGATTGATTACATAGCTGGAGGCTCAAGCAGACTGGACTGTTGTGGTTGTGGTTGTTTTTCCCTCCACTGAAGATTATAGACATAAACCCTGAGATTTAGTCTGAGCTTTAAATGCTGTCCGGCAGTGTATGTAAGTATTTGGGGAGCACACACACATTTTTTTTAGAAATCTTTTGTCTATACTGAAGTTCATGTCTATGTCTGTCGACAGCTCAAAAAGCAACCTTTAAAGAAAAAAATTGATAAACTTTCTTTTATTATGAACCGATACATTTAAAATATCAATGTTATCTACCGAGAGAGGCAATTATTCTAACAACCTGCTGAATACCATATTGAACTGGAGATTTTAGAGAACAGAATGTGACACAGTGTATTCCAATATAATAAATATTCCTATATTCATATTTTTATAAATTACTTTAACATAAATATACAATTATAAATAGTGTTGTACTGTATATGATAAAACACATGTTTTGCTGTCAGTATTTAAGATGAAATACTATGAAATAAGACAGCATGTCAGAGAGAAAAATTAACTCAGAAAACACAAGCAGCATCTGAACACCTCAGTGGGCTTTGAAGTGTTGGACTTCTCAGCTGGGCTGTGTGTGGAGCTCTGAATTTCTCCTCTGACAGCTGATGATGAGATGACTGCTAATTGTCACATTCTTCTTGTTCTTTGAAGTGTTACAAGAGAAAATTTCCTATGATATGTTTACTTTCTTGAACTGCATGAATGGTTTTAACTAGGAGTCCTTCCTGATATTTTGCATCTTTGAAATGAATGTATTTTTACTTAAAAAGTGAGTACTGAGTTTTTGTATATTTCCTTTTAGTGTCATATTTATGCAAAACATAATATGTACATCATTAACAATGCATATGCATCCCGCCATTAAAGAAGTCAGTCATTTAATCCCCATACAAAACAACTGTTACTGTCAGGTAACAGGACAATATCAAAAATCAGCTACATACCAAAACAATCCATACGTCGTTCTTGTCCTATTGCTGGGGTGGGTTTGATTTCTCTGACGTTCTTCCAATCCAACATCATAAAACAGAGCAATTAACATCATAAATGTTCAGATTATTTGGAGACTATGGCAAAATGTCCAAGGGAGGTTTAAAACCACCCATGGTGACAAAGTAAATTGCGGACTCCGGCGCATGAATAGGTGATGGATTGCAGTGTGGGATCTCCTGCTCAGCTCTGATTGACAGGCCTGACATATGGAATAGTTCTGGTGCTCTCCAGAGAGTTGGAAAGAGTGAGAAAGGGTGGGAAATAAAAAGAGAGAGGGGCTGGTGAGTGAGCCGTACTGCCTGCCAGCCCGTGAGGAGGAGGTGGAGGTTGGCTTCTTACTACAATCTGTATTTCTGATCAAAGGAGCTCCAGATCTCAACTCTATATCTAGCCTTCTCTATAAGAGCTTCCCATATTCTCTCTCTCTCTCTCTCTCTCTCTCTCTCTCTCTCTCTCTCTCTCTCTCTCTCTCTCTCTCTCTCTCTCTCTCTCTCTCTCTCTCTCTCTCTCTCTCTCTCTCTCTCTCTCTCTCTCTCTCTCTCACCTCACTCACTCTAAATTTAGCACCACGGGCAATTAGTGGTGAAGTGCTCAGAGCAAGATCTGTAACTGCTGACAGGTTCCACAAGTACAACAAACTACAGTGTGTGTGTGTGTGTGTGTGTGTGTGTGTATTTGGGTGTTTAAATATGCAGCCTCAAGCCTCTGAAAAAGAGGTTGTATTCTTTGCTATTTAGACATGTGTACATGCTTTGGACACTGTTTTGTAATATTTTACTAATATCTTTTTAAATGATCCTAACAAGGGTCAATAAGGATTTTTGTGTACTTTCCAATACTAGTTTTAGCATTATGGGGACCCCTGGAGTTATGGACTTATGGCCCTTTGTATTTTCTCCTAATTTTGTAAGTCGCTTTGGATAAAAGCCTGAATGCCTAATAATAAATGTAATAAATAAACATAAACACCACCACAATAGCTTTGAAAACATTTAACAATGCACTGTAAACTTTTCTGATTCATGATTTCAATAGGATTTTTTCATTATGATTTCAAAGGACAAACTTTTAAATTAAAAGTAATTGATGTAACAATATTTCAAACATGTTACAGTTTTTTCAGTTTTGGCCTGTAGTTAAATTACTGAATGTGATTAAATATTTTTTATTCGCTGTTTATGAATTTTTTTTTATTACATTTATTTTAAATAATTACTGTAGAAAGTGTTTGAATATGGTGACCAAATTTGCCATATCACTATTACAAATGTATTTACAATACACTACTAAATCAAGACCTGCTTTTATAATTGTTATTAAAAACTTATTTTACCATATTTTCAGACAAATAATGTATCCTAATAAAGCATACTGCATTACCGTATCTGTAGTCATAGAGATCATGCGAAGTTTTATTACAGTAAATATTTTATCATCATCCTTTAACTTCTGTTAACGTTATTAATGATGGCACAATAATGTTAAGTTTTTGTAATGGTAATATCTACTAAAAGATTTGCTTTTACTCCATAATCTGCCACAGTTTAGCTGGGTACTGTGATCAGTAATAGTTTGATGCAGGGCTGATTGAACTTTCCCTGACAGTGAAATGGAAAGACGTTTTCACTGGAAACGTTTATTCAGGTGGGAAGATAATGCAGAATGATTTGAGAGAGCCCGATAGCAGCGGAGGAACCCAATTCTCCTGAGAGTTAGCGGCCTGTCCACACTCATTAATCGCTAACTTACTATCCTGCCTTTTACCCTTAAAATGGGTGCAAATCTCCACCACAGACTCTTAGATTCAAGGACAATTCAGTTTTCCACCAGTGTGAATTAGTTATTATTCCACTGTACAATCCATGAGGAATCGAGACATTATTCCTATCATGAGCATTTCACTGAATTAGGGTTTTTTATTTGTACCATCAAATGCCAAATGAAACACAGCATATATAGATGAGTGACTGATTGTAAAACCAACTGTACCAATATTTGGATGTTCAGGTATTTGCTGAGTGCAGGAGATAAAAATTTATTACTTCTCATTCTTGGATATTTCCGACGAGAGAGAGAGAGAGAGAGAGAGAGAGAGAGAGAGAGAGAGAGAGAGAGAGAGAGAGAGAGAGAGAGAGAGAGAGAGAGAGAGAGAGAGAGAGAGAGAGAGAGAGAGAGAGAGAGAGAGAGAGAGCAGAGAGAGAGAGCGAGAGAGAGAGAGAGAGAGCGAGAGCGAGAGAGCGAGCGAGAGAGAGCGAGAGAGAGCGAGAGAGAGCGAGCGAGAGAGAGAGATCTGAGCTACAGTATGAAAAAGCAACATTTGAACATGAGTGTTATCTTCCCGGGGGAAAACATTCACACATCAAAAATAAAAAATACTTGAAAAATAAAAAGCAAATATAGCTTTCATCTGTGTTTCATTTTAACAGTAAAATCTTAGGCAATTGTTCATGACAATCGATTTTTAAAAGTAACAGTAAACATTTTTTTGAATCTGGCATTTCATTGTACTGACCTAAAATGACCCTAAATTTGGTTAATGCAATCCTTCCTGTAATCCAGCACATGGAGTTTGTAAAAATGTACAAGGTTTTCCAGTATTTCTTGGCTACCTGAGATATCGAGATACCAGAGCCCTATTGTCTCAGGTGGAGTTGTATCCCCATGGGGAATATCACATTTGCATAGTGTGATTATCTTCAATTGTTTATATACGCATCATAATGCTTCAGCGTTTATGGGCATGTGGGTTTATGGATGTTTAAAGCTCATCTTTGTGTTGAGATTTGAGCTGTGAATCAGACTTTGGTGACTCAGGGAGAGAGATGCTCTAATGAGGAACTAGCTTCTGCCAACTGGTATTATGTTACCTTTTGTTGTCATGTAAATCTCAACACTCAATAGAGAATAAAAGCCATGACTGACATTTTTAAGAGTGGTGCTGTTTTCTTTTCTGTCCCTGTATAGTTCAACCCCATGTGATAATGTTGTAATATGTAAAGAACGGCAGCTTTTGAGAAAATCCTCATGAGCAATGCAGTATGTGATAATATATGATTTATATATACTAGAGGCCTTGAAAATACTAGTAAATGAAAATTTTGTGTGTGTGTGAAGTTGCCTGTTTTGTTTAATGACAAAAGAGTTTGTTTAAGAGCTGTTTCTCTTCGGCCATTAACAAGTTTTATATTGTCGTTAAAGTTGCCATTATGGATTTTGGAGAGGATGAATACACGTTTGTCAGTTATGTGGCATCAGGATGACTGAAATATAAAAGAATGCTCAAATTTGGCTGAATTCCCCCTTAATTTAGTAACTCTGGAAAGTAATTTACTTGAAAGAAACAGATCAAAATATCAACTTGCTATAGAGAGGCAAAACTTTTGCCTGAAACAAAGTATAACAAAGTATTTGACAAATAATAACATTAAAAGAAAAAAACATCTTCTATTTACATTTACTGTACACATTTTATCCAAAGTGACTTTCAGTGCATTGTTTGATATATACGTTTTTATAAGTATGTGCAATCCCTATGATCGAACCCATTACCTTGCCGTTGCTAACGCCTAATTTCCAGAAGAAAATGTTGCTTTTTGTATCTGATATTGAGAGATATCTGATACACAGATTGGTATTTATTAATAATATCCAAAATGGTCAAATAAGTATTGGCGGCATATCGGCTCCAAGTATCCAAATATTTGGTCAGAATAATTCACAACAGATGCTTGACAGAAAACAAGTCAACAAAGTCAAACAAAACCTAACAAGAGAAGTCACAGTTTAATTTGATCTTTTTTTCACAGCTGACTGTGATCTGGATGCAGACAAGTATCACTGGTAACAAAAGAATTTAATCAAGGTCCAGTCCCTTCAGATAACAGAAAAACTTCTCATTTATGTATCATAAATAAACTGAATTACAAGATTTTAAAACATGTTAAAATACTAAACTAAAGCCAGTGTCTATCTCGTATTAGTTTTACTGTAGTGAGTGTGGTATTAAAGTCACATGAGACTGCTGTATGAAACACAGGCACTAGGAACAGCATGGAGAAGCTCTTACATTCATGCCACGAGGATTCATTGGTGCTTTCTGTTTGGCCAGTCATTTCCTAGTGGGGAGCTGTTGTTTGAGTTGGCCGCTGGTGGGTTTTGGGGTACAGGGCCACAGTTGTGTTGGCCACTATGTGGAATTTCCTGCCCGAGTTTTTCCTCCGAGTCTCTAGATTTCTGTGACTGAGTCCTGATGCGGTCTGTAGTGAATATTCAAAAGACATATATTGAGTGTGTGTTTGTGGGGTTTATTTTAAACCTTTATTGTTATGGTGTTTTCCTATTTATTTTATTTCTGTCATTTTTATATACAATTCTCACTATACAAATATTTTCCTGGTGGATTGTTTGTTTTTCCTGCAGAATTGCCACAAAAAAGATGTTCAAATTTGAATCTCTGCCCACCAGCCATTTGTCTATGCAAGGGTTTTGTGACCTTGTAAATCCTTGCAGTGGTTGCTCATTTAATTACTACTCCATATATTTATCTGCTCTTATATAATGTGTCGTAACAGGCTACAAGCTGGACTGAATCATTTTTACTGAGATTTAAAGCATTTACAGTAAACTCTGTACAAACCATCTAAATCTAAACACCACTGCCATCTATGTAATGATTTGAAAGTAATGATTATTATAGTGATGATATCAAAAACATCTTCATTTTCCTGACATAATCTTGACCAAGGTGACAATCAGAAAATCAAAAATGGAGAAGCTCATGAATAGTGTGGAAGTTGTTCCGGGTTGATGAGAACAATACCAGTTTTTGTATATTTTTTGGTCCACTTGCCAACTGTGTCCATGCATAATGGTGAACGATTCTAATGCGTGTGCCAACTTTTAAGATTTAAACACCCCCAAACATCCTTAAAAAAAAATCATCATCAGCTTGGGCCCTAACAATGTGAATTGAGTAAAAGTAACAGATTATGTAACTGCTTTCTGTAAAATGTAGAATGTTAAATGGCATCTTTGAACTGAATAAAAACTATTCTCTGTTAATATTACTCTGTTAACTGTTATGCACCAAGGCAAATTCCTCGTACGTTAACACAAAGTACAGTACTTGGCAATGAAAATGTCTTTTAGTATTATTTTTTGAAAACTTTTGTTTACTTACAGCAATACAGTTTAGAAATGTTTTTGTCATGGTAAAAATATGGTTTAGAAGAAATACTGGAAAAAACTTGAATAATAATTATAATAGATAATAATACCAGAAATGTCTTTCTTTTTCTCTCCTTTACCATATACTGGACATACCACATACATCAATCAGCTATGATAATCCTGTCTCTGTGACAAGACTTTGTCTCTTATTTTTGACTATGTGAATGGGATAAATGATAGAAAGAAAGAAATAAAGCTCTCAAATTATTTCATAAATCAAAACAGAAGTCCCACTATTTCCTTTACAGCTATTGAATATGAAACCAGATGTTGCCTTCGTACACTTCTTCGTTGTTATTTTTTCTGCTTCCCTTTTTCCCCCCACAATGAAGCAAAATGTCCTGTCTGCCCGGGGTGCTGGTCTGTTTTGAGTTGATATGAGGAGGTAGTGAACCTTTGACCAATCCTTGTCAGTTTTCGCAACATCCTTTACCAACCTCACTAGCCTTAAGCATAATGTCTGCGATTTGCCAAACAAAAACACAATGTCCGTGTGGGGAAATATTTATTCAAATAATGCCTTTTTGCATCACTCCTGTGCGTGCATCAGACATATGCAGACATGCATGTTAGACATTATTCATCACCATCATCTTACTGTATCTGTATTGTATATTCATTATAATAGCCCTATAGGATTTCTATATGTGAATATTTACAGAAGCCCTGAGGATAGAAGTGAAGGAGATCAACAGCCAGGTAGGAATACAGGACCGATGTGAATACGGTATCAGCACGGATACGTCAGAATCTATTGATCTAAACTGTGCTTGTAAGTGAAGCTAACATTAGCCATTCTCAGCGCCCCTGAGTCGCATCTGCTCGCATGTTGGCTTTCCCTGTCTGATCAGAGAGATTCTGCACCAGTCCGTTCAAAGGGATCAGTCGTTACTTTCTGTGGGTAATGCTAAAGCAAATATTTCTCTGAGGTTGTCCATGACTGCTTACAGAGCACATGCTAGTGCTGAAATGAAAGGAAATACAGTATTTCCCCTCTTTATTTCCTCTCTCTGCCTTTTATATGGACCTAAAGCAAATGTTGACGTTGAATTCAGATAGTGCTGATCCGGGGGATCCTGCAGGGACAGCGGATCCAATATATTTGTGTCTTTATTTGAGTTCAGAACACTGAGCCTTTGAAAAATAAAGCAAAATTGAAAGAAAAAAGGTGGGAAAAAAGTGTAAGAGGAGAAACGATGAAATGATCAAAGCCACCTCGATTTTAATCCAGTGGATGGTCATGACCCTAAAGTGGGTCACAGGTCGCAGAACAATGTATACAAACATGTTTAATACAATTCAATTACATTCATTGTTTTTTTCTAATCATTTCAAGCAATTATAATTATATGATATAACAATTTAGTATTAGTTAATAATAATTATTAATTTAAAAAAGTAAACAATGCTAAGTTACCATTTAATTTAAATAGATAAGATAAAAATAAATATATTTTATGACAAATCTATCTAAAATTCTGACTGCATTAAATGTGTGATGCATTATTTCATGCTACTAGTTTAGACCATATTATGAGTTTTCCTATGTTAAGTTTTTGTCATGTTAATCATTTTGCTTGGGCTTATGCATTTCATAGCAAAGTTAATAAATCTCAATGTTTTAACAAATGTTTGTTTACTTTTTATTAACAATGCAAAATCCAGGTTGTACATTATGTAAATCTAGTTCTCTAATGATAAATACATGTCTGCTCAGATGTGTTATCTGCACATTATAAGACATAAAACATGTTCCATAAAGCAGATACAATCTCCCCAGCAGCACCAAAGCTATTCTAAGGCATCAACCCTCATGTGTCATTTTTCCATAAGACAACATGTCAGTGCGCTCAGCTTTTAACAGCCTTGAAATTGCTCAAATTCATGTGAGGGACCCACACCGGTATGTCGGTCGAGTAGAGTCAGAAAAGAGTCGAGTTAGTTCTCAAGTCTCAGCTGCAACTGAGTATTTGGGGATGTATTTGCATAAAGAGCAAATCCCTGCAGTCCTAACCTTAAGAATGCCAAGCAGACAGGACTTCCAAACAAACGCTCTGCCAATTAAAGCCACTATCCTCCCAGTCTGCAGTCAGGAACACAGCCTCTCCGTAATGACTCAGTCTCTCCATCTACATGACAGCATGACAGGAGACCTCTCCCCTGCTCAGGGAGCTATCTTAATTGGTGAAGTCTCGTGGGAGTCTGTGTTGAGATGTGGTCGTAAGGGTTGGAGCTTTTCCTCATCTTGGCCGCCGATTTATTTTTTGCCCTAGTTTCTCTTGAGTTAGAGGGCATATTTTAGATATTGAGGGTTTGGGGTATCGCATTGGTGATCAGGTGAGATAATCACCTTTTTGTTTGGCATATAAATTGTAATTTTGACCTTTTGCCAAGGCTTAGAGGACAGCAAAATAACTCCAAAAAAAGGAACAGTTCTTACAAAAATGAACATCTTTAAATCACTGATAATTGTGACCACAGGCTGTCAAACTCCACAAAGGTATAAAGGTACTCCAGACAATTCAAGTGTTCAGCAGCTTTGTGTAAAGATCAGATTAATATGAAAATATGAGTAAACCTCCACCAAAGCTTATGTCTAGTTTGGGCTTGAAAAGTCATCATTGATGCACATATTTTTTAATTCAGGGCACAAATGCTGGCCAGAGGCGAGCTTCAGGGAAGGGCAAGATTATCAGTTAATAATCACTATTTGGGTCTGTTTCTCATCATACAGAATTATCATTTTATGTGAACTATTTCTTTAGGAATATTGGAGAGTGTACACTCTAAAAAATGCTGGGTTGTTTTTAATAGCCCAGCATTGGGTTAAAAAAGGGACAAACCCAACTGTTTGGTTAAATTACATTACATTACATTTAGGCATTTAGCTGACGGCAACAATAGTACTAAGAAGTGCTTTACTAAGTTTACAATGTTTTGCAGTGCTAGATAAGTACCTGTAGAGGAAAGAAGAGAGGGGTTTTTTTGTATTATGATGTCAGGTGTTCGTGGAAGAGGTGTGTTTTTAGTTGTTTCCTAAAGGAGGTGAGGGATGTGGCAGAATGGATTGCGTTAGGGAGATTATTCCACAAGCCGGGGACAGAGAAGGAGAAAGAACGAGAGAGAGATTTAGTGCCCTTCTGTGACGGTACCACCAGTCGACGTTCGTTCGTTGAGCGTAGGGTTCTGGATGGGTTGTAGGTATGTAGAAGAGAGTTAAAGTATGAGGGTGCAGAATTTGTGATGGTTTTAAATGTAAGCATTAATGATTTAAATGTAATGCGGGCAGCAACTGGTAGCCAATGGAGAGAGATGAAGAGAGGTGTGACATGTGCTCTTTTGGGTTCCTGGAAAACAAGTCTAGCTGCTGCGTTCTGTATCATCTGAAGACCAGCCAGGAGAGCATTGCAGTAGTCCAAATTAACACCCTCAAAAATTTATATTTGATATGGGTTAAAACGAACCAGCATTTTGGGTTAAAACAACCCAGCATGGGTTAATTTACAACCCAACTGCTGGGTTCGTCCCTTTTTGACCCAATGCTGGGTTGAAAATAACCCAGCATTTTTTAGAGTGTACATACCCATAATCTATTTATATGTTGTCTAGTGATTACCTCATGGTCATTTATGCATTTCATGCACGTCATGCATTTGACAGGCCGCTTTATTTTTACGTGACTTGCAGTGCACTTAAGATTTACAAGAATAACGGTATGTGTGTTTTTTCTGGAAATTGAACTTGACTTTGGCATCACTACTGTCATACTTTAATAGTTGAGCTGCAGGAACCATAATCTGCCCTGATCATTTCTGAATGCATCGTATACATTCTTAGATTTGATTTATAAGTTGCAAAGTTGTAAGAAATTCCTAAACAGAGCCACACAGTTTCTTAACATACAAAGCAGCAGATCAGCCACTCATCATTGATCCTTTCTCCAGTTAGATACACATGATAAGAATAAGTAATGTATAAAATTATGGTTGGGATATTTTAAATAAATTATGGTCCAATCTGATATCATCAGTGCATAGATTTTACCGGCCGATTTTAACTTTAGATTACAAACTGAATTTTTAAGTCTGTAAAAAGAGTTTTGTGTCTTTTAGTCAATTATAGCTTTGAGGCCATTTACACGCGTAGTGCATTTCTAACTTTTAGCTCATATACAGGATCTAAAACATTGGCCAAGCATCTAATGTGAGTCAAAATTGGCTTTGGGTGATACCTGTAAATAAACTGTAAAAACAATAGTCTGACCCTTACCCTAAGTAATGCAAACAATACATTTTACATTTATATTTATTCATTTAGAATATGCTTTTAGTAATATTAATAATATTAATTTAATAATTTGCCATGAAAAAAGTTTTGCAATAGGTTTTGTCCAGTGAAATGCAATCTATAGTAAGAATGCCCATTCCTGACCACAAAAATGTCTATGATATAACTGAAGTCTTCTGGCTATATGAAAAAGGACAAGACTTTTATTATGTTCCACCTAAACTTCCTGTTTTAAAGGTAAATACGCCAACAAAAGAAAGAAACTCTTTAAGTGATTTTACTGGCTATTTCATGTCATGACAGGTTAAAAGAGTTTTTAAATGAACCTGATCAACACCTCAGAAAACTCATAAGTGACATACATCAATGCTATTTCCTTTGTCGCGTTCTGACGAAAATGTTCTCCTCGACTCTAAACTAAAGTAAACATCCACATGCTTAATGAGTTTTTAAATATCGGCGCCACAGTACGCTGTCACTATGGTGAGCTTTTAATTTACCCAGCAATTAAGCACTGGCTCTCATTCATCAACGCTGGTTTGTCTGGTGGGAGATTCACTGCTGTTTATTGATGGCTACCGGAGAAACACCACAGCTGAATGAGCTCTCCCATAGCGGAGGTCATTTCTGCCAGCTTCTGGAACGCTTACGCTAAACTGACACCGGAGATTAATGGGTCTGCGGTTGGCCTAGCCAGTTACACCTCAGATACCTGCGGATATCAGCAAACACGACAGGGTAGGTCTTTAACCGGTATGATGGATATTTTGGAGCTCCTTAGGCCCCATCCGCCATCTGTTTCCAAAACAGAGACATCATTCATTGAAATAATAGGGAATCTGTCTGTGTAGAATATCGCTGTGGGACGTAAAAGTGTTTGTTTGTTCTTGTTTTCAAATGCATGTTGCTGAGATTTTGACCTCTGTATAAGCATCACAAACGGCTATAAATGTTTCATTTCAAAAGGCATTTCAAAGGATTTGTCGTATGTCTCAAATCAGACTAAAATGTAGATGGGATGAATCAGATGAAACATCATCCATCTGCAGCACCGTTGTAGATGGTCTCGTGGGGGACATCTTGACCCTCTGACCTCGACGCGTATGGTGATGCTTTCACACAGAAGAGATCATCCCACTTTAAGGAAAACCCCGAAACTGCTTCTTTCCAACATTTTCCCATCCTTCATCCTAACAGACACGAAATGACGGGCAAAGTGCAGGAGAAGAATATCCTGTCTCCCTTGAGTAGCCGGTAATAAATTATACTTTCATCTACTGAGCGAATCGTTTGAGGTTCTATCCATCTCTCAGTTTTATCTTCTTGCAGCTTTCTCTCTTCATCCTGCCTTAGCTGTCAGGAACCACCTGGCCATGCTTTCTTATGTACTGTTGTGTGGCTTTAGTTAGTGAAGGTATAACCTTGATATTTTTAATATTGACTGAGTAATGACATGTCAAAGATTGAAATAATAGTGATATTTGTAGGTAAAATCAAACTTTATGCTTGTTATCTCATAATTTGATTTGAGACTTTAGCCGGGTTTTCACAGACAGGGTCACATGGTCGGTCAGGTTGCAAATAAACACAGGCTGCTATAGTGTCAGCAACCTATCGGTTATGATATTTTGGCCTGAAACAAATACATAGGCAGCCACTTCTCATGTAAAAAGCACTGAAGACTTGACATTTAATTATAATATTTGAAAATGATTGTTTTGAAATAATGCAATAGCATAAATATAACAGCTTTTATCCTTTGCTAGCTATATTTTTCTAATAATATTATACTTTTTAGTATTTTAATTAAGCATTTAATTGTTTAATTTTGTATAATTCAATGTAAATGTTTCACTGAGCTTGTCCCAGGGCGTTTTGATATTTGCCAAAAAACCTTATGAAAAGTCAGGGATGCACATGAAATGCCTTAAGTTAGTTTTTTATTTTTTATTTTGAGAAAGTATATGGGCAATTCCATGCAAGTGTTAACCTTACCATAAAAATAGCTTTGACCAAATATTTCCACCATACTAATAGCTCAGATGTCAATATTTGGTGGTTTAAATACTTATGTAAGGTCTCTCTTAGTTTTTAAAGCATTTTTATATTTAAAGTATGATTTTTTTTATAGTCAGGTTAAGTGCTGTTTTCAGAATTGTCACATTCATAACAGTAACATTATAGTTCTCTTAAATGGGCACATGAAAATTTAAATAAAATAACTAGTAAACTAGTAACTAATAAAATAAAACAAGTTCTACATTTGTTGGGTATTATTACTTCTGGTTTGTGCATTATAATTCACAGAAATCCTACAAATGTTGCCTCTCAAAAACACATCTTCTTTTTTCCATTTTCATTTTTTAACAAAAGTTGCTAAACAAAAATTGCATCACTAGCCTATTGTGTCTTATATTAGTTCAATAAACCTAATTTGTAAATAGGTGTTTTTTTAATTTATTTCTTTGTTCATGACTTATCTTGCTAATGATACAAAGTGAGGCTGACCCCACCCCCATAAAAAGACGGCCTTGCTTATATTATTATAATACCAATGCTGAATCTCTTTTATTCAAGAAATTGTTTGTGACCATCACAAAATCCGCTTGTTTTTATCTTCATTCGTTTTCATACAAACATTCACTCGGAGCTCATACAAAAGATTATGTGACTAATAGGTGGAAATTTGATGTGGCCAAGAAAGACAGATTGAAAATCCAAACAAAAGCCTCTTCATCCTTCACCGCACGTTTTTTTCCCTCTGTTGCTCATTCACAGTTTTTTTCTAATGCCCTCAATTAACATGAGCCGTACACATATTTAGTAACAAGCAGTGAATCCTCACATATTTGATTCAGTTCATCTGTGATGTCCTTTTGCGTAGCTTCACTTTGTCATGGTTGACAATAGACAGCCATTCATCTGCATCCGTCTCTTTCAGTCCCCCCTTCTTTATTTTGCTTCTTAACCTTCGTCTGATTCATCCAGACTTATCGCCCTTGGGCAAAGCCAGTGGCATTTCCATAGCAACCGCCTGCCCCCTCAAGCTCCGTGGTTGCAGTGGATCAGCTGAGTTATCTCTCCTCTCTTTTGTAAAACTCTCTCTCTCTCTGTCTGTCACTCTCACTCTTTCTCTTTTACTTCCTATTATCAGCGCACATAAAACGTGCATAATGCTCTTCTGTCCTTTTTTTCCCTGCGTCCCACTCTTCTCAGATGCCATTTTTCAGCAGGCAACCCTGAGGGCAGCCAAAGATGTGAAGCTTGAATAGGGTCTGTTCTGACATTTAACGAATGTCACCCCAAAATGCTGATCACAGAAGGGAGCCCCACCTCCTTTAGCTTTACAAACTATCATACGCTTATCTGCCGTTATGTACGATCTGTGTCCCAAAGTACATTCTATTCTCTCTATTTTACATCCTTATAATCTACTATAACTATAATGTTTGTTTAATGCAAATTTTGGGCCGTTTTCAGTTGAAAATTATTTTAATTATGTTACATAATACCTTTATTTTACTCTGTCTAAAGCCACTCTGTGCCAAATCTCTCCATACCTGATACACTGTAAAAAGATTCTTTGTTGCCTTAAAATTTTGAAAGTGAAATCAACTTAGTTTTACAAATCATTTAAACTGTTTTTAAATCATTTAAACTAATTCAGTCATTTTAACACATCACTTATTTTTATGATCATGTAAAAACAGTTGAAATTAAGTTGACTGGACTTAAAATTTTAGGTCAACAGTTAATTTTTTTACAATGGCCAGTATAAAACTTGACAAGTAAAAAAAAAATTTACTCTAGTGACCTCACTGCATTGGTCCTTCTCTTTTTTTTTTCGCAGAAAAATGCGAGTGATTGTCAGCTTCCATTAACGGCCCACTTAAAGCAAACTTATTAGTGATACATTCTGAGATTGTCAAGAGTTATTATACATAACAATTTTGACACCCTGATGTGTTTACATGCACAGACACCCCTTACAATACACCCAAG
The DNA here is from genome assembly GCA_019155185.1 of Beaufortia kweichowensis. Classification (NCBI taxonomy): domain Eukaryota; kingdom Metazoa; phylum Chordata; class Actinopteri; order Cypriniformes; family Gastromyzontidae; genus Beaufortia; species Beaufortia kweichowensis. Next base: position 14,788,096 of record CM032799.1, read on the forward strand.
CAAGCATGCACTCACAGAAATGCATGGGCATAAACAAACAAATGTTATTTTATTTTGCCCTCCACACAAGTCTTGACCTAGACAGAGCATCATGGCCAGTTTGAGAGTGGTCATTGTCTAGCTGTCTCCCACCCAGAGTGCTTCACCAACTTTCAAGGACTTACAAGAGTTGCTGACACTCTAGTTTACTTTCCCCTCTATCCCTGTGCAATAAGTGGCCAGTTACCTGCTAAACACTCTTGGTCAGATGATAAGAGTGGGCCGCTCCAATTCCGCTCCAGTGGGGTGTCAGCCCCTGATCTTTGAGAGCCGTTCAATGGCTGCCCAATGATGGCCAGTTGAGTGTTCTATTCGACTGTCCTCTCTCTGTGGCCTCCAAAGTGGCTATAAACCCCTGACACCACTAGCGCCGCCATTTAAAAAGCAGAAAACCAGTTTAAAATGCACTAATGTCAGATATTATCTCACGTTGGCTTTTTTTCTCTTCAAAGTACACAAGTCACTTGCACCTACATAGTGATACAGCTTCCTCGACGTATCTTCTGTGTAATACCAAGATTGGAGATATTGCGCTGTGTCATTAGAAGCGTAATAGAGCTGTAAGGAGCTTCGCAATCTCTCTCTGATTTGAGATATAAGTATTACGGTAGAGAATGACCTGATGGTGTTTCTCCAGTAAAACATAATGAGCAGCTTGTTGAGGCTGTGGCTCCAGATAAAGTTAATGGAGCTTGAATTGAGCTCCTAATTGCCCTGTCTGTGTTACATTTATTCAGCTTCACCACGCCAAGCAGCTGTGAATGGCCATCCAGGAAAAGATACCATGAGCTATGGGGAAGGTGCAAAAAACGGAGCGCATTGACAGCAAGATGGGCAAAGCGGTTGACGGCAACTTAAGTTGTAACACGTCATGACGCTCAGAACATACTTTCCAGCCTTCGCTGTTGTTCTCCTGCAGAAACTATTCGAGATATGACAATTGAGGACATCTGATCTCTTTCAAAACACAGACAGTCGTCTGCGTGGAAAAGTGCCACTGGCAGCATGGGAAAAACAGGTGCATCATTTATACCCATACACGCACATATACATGAGCTCGCACACATACACACAAAAAAAACGGCTTAAATGCATTAAAACATTTTTAGCAGATGAGGCACTTAGCTGGCTCTTAAAACAGAGTGTCATTCTTTGTGTGTCCCTGTGATGGGTTTGTGCACTGCAATTACACACACAATTAGAGTTACACATTTTCAGACATAAATCTCTGCCATGGTGGCTTTGTTGAGAGTGTTTTTTTTCCTGCATGTGTGGGGAGTAAAATGGTAAGAAGCATGTTTTATCGGTGATGGTCTCGTCATTTGTTTGAAATTGATAATTGATTAATACAGTATTAACTCGAATTGTAACACCATGTCTTAACCAGTCATGACGCTGCAAAGCAACAGGTGATCAATGGTATTCTCTGTGTTAATTTGATCATTTGTCTTAATCATCCAGCAATAAGTTTTGAGTAACACATTGTTTATCTTTTTTGAGGTATCATCGACTCATATGTGAAGACTCATTTATTGATTTATAATACGCCAAGACCACCTTTTTCACGTGACCTCAGGACATTTTTGTTTTTGCTGTGGATCGTGACTGCAGTGTTCATATACTGTATGCCAAAATGCACCAAACTAAAAAAGGGAATGTGCCAGGTTTTGTAACAAACGCTCCAAACAAGCCAAATGACCAAATCTGGTTCATTTGGAGAGTTTGTTATAGAACCCGCCATATTTCATACTTCCTTGCTTTATGTTGGTGCATATATGAACACAGCAACTGGTCCAAGATCACCTGAATGAGGTGGTTTCAGCCACCAAACCCGTTATATACAGTATGTTTGCTGCCTAAAATGCATTAAAACTAGGTTAAATGTTTACATAGTGATCTTGAGGAGCTGATTCTATGCATCCTGATGGATTACCGTCACTTGTATTACCAAATTTTGGCCTGTTTTGAAATTTTGCCATGTGAAAGCAAACCAAAACATAAAGAAAATGCAGCATTGTAACAATTTAATCCTTTTTAGAACAAAGAAAACAGTCTACAGGTCTGAAAAACCCTTAAAGGGGTCATATGATGATTCTAAAAAGAACATTATTTGGTTTATTTGGTTTAATGCAATGTGTTTAAGCGGTTTTAGGGTTTAAAAAGTCATTATTTTACACATACCTGAGATTATTAGTATGCTCCGCCTGTCTAAAGAGCATAGATTGTTTTACAAATCTCATCATTCTGAAAAGTGTGGTTTGCTCTGATTGGCCAGAGATCCAGATCCACTGTGACTATGTTTCTACATAGTGTTTAAATGAGCCGTTTTAGGAAGGTGTGGCTAAGCCTTAACATTTACAAAGAATATCTCTTTGGGTTTGAGACCTTAAGCTTTGTAACTCTGCAGATCTTTTACATGCACAAACAGCTATAAGAAGAAAGAAAGGAAAAACAAGAAATCTCATCATATGACCTCTAAAATCTCCAAAAATCCACCAGGTTTGTTCGTGGTTATATATCTGTCATTCATTGGTTGCATTCTTTTCTATAAATAAAGCTGTTCCAATGTGGTATCACCCGTATTGTCTTGGTGTGGTACACGTGTAATATTTAGTTATTTTAATACACAAACCAAACTTAGGAAGAAAATGCCGACAACCTTGCTTAGAAAAATAAAATCAAAATGAATGTGAACTGCTCTTAGCCACCTTAAATGAACTTAAAGTAGTATAAAACACCATTACGAACATCAGCTTTTAGCTGGAACTCAAATAATTTTTTATTCATGCTTCTAAGTAACAAGTTGCGTGTGTAATTCTTTTTTAATGCGAATGTACTATATGACTGTTCCACCAACATAAATGGTGCGATAACCATTATTTGGGCGAAAAGAAATAATCTGCTCTCTGTTGTCATGGAGTCATTAGACTTCCTTTATATGCCCTTTTAATTATGGCTAAGTATCGTGCCCCTGCTCTATCATTTCCTAATATCCATTTGCTACATTAGTTTATAATTCCTTGTAAGCAGCCATTATTTCTCTTTCGCTGTCTCTAGCTGTGTGCTGTGCGTGTGCATTGTGCCACAGTGTCATGTGGCTCTATGTTCGGTCCCCCTTCCCTGGCAAGGGGTCCCTTATTTAGCGGATTAGCCTGCACAAACGTGGGCTTGAGTCCAAAGATTCATGGTTTTGCTGTTTCAAAGCCCTCTGGATATGGGGGAAATGGCCCTTTGGAAGTGGTGCCAAGAACTCCAGCTAGCCTGTTGTGTCTGACACGTTGCCACGGACTCAGTAGGAAACCAATCTGACAACATTGTTGATTATTAAGCGATTAGTCAGTCGTCTCCAGAGTCAACAATCAGAGGTCACGTTGCGAGAAGTTATCGCTGTAGTGTAACTTTTGCTCTTTTGAATAGCTTGAATGTTCTTTACAGCTTAAAGGCATCAGCATGCGGGTCTCCTCTGCAAAAATATAATTACTGTCAACCGGATCATAATATTGTCTTCTGTGTCAAACGATGTCCATATGTGGTCAAAACCAACAGGACTTAAGGGTCGTCTGACTCCTCCTGTGTGATCACTTGCACACAGCTCGAAGGAAGTTGTTGCGGAGTGTGTCAAGGGCTTCCTCCTCCACATTTGCTCTTCCTCGAGTCTCCCTGTCAATCAATATTCAGTTACCGCAGAAACCGAGGGCTCGTGAACCTGCTATTATGCAAATGCATGCGCACTGATACTGTTTTCATAACAACTCTTGGTCAGCCCACATCCCAAAACAATTGGTCATCACTTGATAACTCAAGAAAGCAGAGGATGCCTATCTTTCTTGTGTGTGTGTGTGCTTCTGTCAGTGACTCACTCTCTTTCTGTGTGCCTGACCCTGGCACTGCCTACACAAACAGAGCTCAGCTGAGTGCCGTCTTTGTAATCGCTTTGTGTTGGCTCATCATTTGACCTTTGACCTTGCGAGTGCTTCCCCCTGCTCCGCTCTGCCACCGATTAACCTTTTTTTTTTGCTATTTATACAGCAAGTTACCATGCAGACTGCCACTGGCTTTACCCAACACTTACACATATGATACAGCACAAAGTTTGCATTAACATAATATCAAATGCATTGTTAAGAAATCATAGATGAGGGGAGAGATGTATTCGTCTTTATAAGATGTGCATTTGTTTACCAAGCAGGTGCTGTTTTGTTTGTGGATGTGCTTGCTGTTTACTTTTATACTTTTCTGGAGAACAGCCAACAGGTGGCGATGTGCTATTTTGTGTGGATTAGAAAAGGGCGGAGCTATTGTAAAAACAGACCTTCTATTCACTCACCTTTCTCTCTTCTTCTTGTTTCTCTTCCTTTCCATTCTCTTCCCTAGCAAAGCAACAATTTCATTTTATCAGCTGGTTCAACAGTGTTGAATTAAGTTAAACGACAAACAAATAGAGAATTTTGCTTAAAAGTGATGTCTTTGTGACATTATTCAAAATATGTGACCCTGTCAAAAAATCTAATTCTGAGATAACGAGCATCAAAATTTGATTTTGTCTATTAATTTCACTATGATTTCAATGTTTGACATGACCTTACTCAGGAAATATTAAAGATATCAATGTTAAATTCGCATAGAATGTTCTTTACAATATGTAGAATGATTTTATGTAGAAAACAGAAAAATCACAAAAAATGACTTATTTGTCACATATTGCTCCGTTTATTTATCTCATTAAGCCCAAAGCAGACTCAACCAATAAGACTGAATGGGCCAAATGAAAAAATGTTAGTAAACCTGTTCAAACAAAGATATTATTTTTGGAAAATATGTTTGGTTGACCAAAGAAATCAAACACGTACATTTAAGTAGTTTACCCAAAATCATAAATAAATTCTTACACATCTTTTTTTTTACTTTTATGCCACCCAAGATGTATAACTTTCTTTCTTCTGAACACAAAAACTAATTTTATGTTAATATGCTATCATGGTACACTGTGAAAGCTCAAAATAGCACATACATTCATCCCTAGTCATCCAAATGACTTAAATGGTTAATATATAGAAAAACATTTATATAACTAATATACAAATAAATCTCAGTGCTAAATTTAAAACTTGTAATGCAAGAACCAATGAGATTTGAACTTACTGGCATGCTGCCATACTTGTTTTTTCCCCAATTTAATATTGCATTTTAATACACAGTAATACAACATTTTATTGTAAAAGAGAAGAAATGAAGTCATATACATCTGGGAAAGCATGAGAACAATTTTAATATTGGGTGAACTGTTCCTTTAAGTCTGAACTGAATTGAGCTGAATGATGTAACCCCCTCATCCAGGACAATGACCGCAACCACACATGCGCACAAACTATACACGCATATACACTCAAAAAGACGCACACATGGGGTTCAGATCAGATGTAGAAAAGACACTATTGTGTGTGTGTTTGTTGCAATCGTTCTCTCCTGTGGAGTACTTGGGTGAATGCCTGGGTGTGAATGAGGGTCAGAGGCAGCGCTGGCCTCTCGTCGCATCCCGCCAAGTCTCATTTTCGCACATTAATCACCCCCATTCACAGATAATGGGCTCCCCCTCAGTAGCGTTTAACCGCTCTCCCTGTCCTTTAGACCTGTTCATTTAAGGCTCGGTAGGGGGGATGGTATCTGCTTGTGTAATTCCAATCAGAGTGATAAACAGGTTAGTCATCTTATCTGGGTTTCTGGACACATCACAACAAAGACAAGCTACATCAATGACCCCCCTTTCCCCATCATTACAGTTTTGCTCGACCATTCATTCCCTAATACTCCACTTTGTTTGCTTTGTTTGAACCGTGAAATAAAAGATGATTTTCACATGAATTCGAGCACGCTGATTTGACAGGAACGGTCAGCTGCCCTGAATACTGGGTATTCTGGTTTTGTAATGTAGATGGATACATATCCCGTAAAGCTGATTTGAAACTGTATGTATTCTGTAAAGTGCTATACAAATCATTGTGAATTGACATAAATTATAAACATTGACCACAGCTTTGTAAAAACAAAATTAAACATGTTTTTGCGCAATAGTTTATATACTACGAATCACACGGTTAAACTAGGGTTAATGTAAACATAGCGTACTTTATTTAACATAATCTCACGAATTTATACATATTTCACAAGGTGGATCATTTGTATGATCTCATTATAATGTTTTAGTGTGATTTGCCTTCTCCCTAGTAATGGTAGGGTTAGGGATGGGTGTTTATTGTTGCTTTTTTCTAAAAATCTTACATTTCCGTACAATTCACATTCACATATGAGCTCTGCAAAATATGTACGAATTCCAGTGAAATCAAGTTTTACTTTTACTTTGAATACCATAGCTAAACTATACAGTAGTTAGTGTCATAAAACTATGGTTCATTTTGTTTAAAAGTGTGTTTTTGTTCCTGGTTAATAAAAGGTTTCAGCTGTGACAAAATAGTGTCTGGTGTGCGCTGAAAAGTGTAGTAGCACAGCACCAAACTCTCTCTCTCTCTCTCTCTCTCTCTCTCTCTCTCTCTCTCTCTCTCTCTCTCTCTCTCTCTCTCTCTCTCTCTCTCTCTTCCTTTTCATGAACGGCTTTCCAACTTGTTTACAACCTGAAGGAAAAAGAGAGGAAGAAGGTGAGAGAAAGAGATATATGTTTTGCGTACGTCTGTGTGTGTGGCGGTGCTGTAATATGAGAAATGTCCGTAGGGATTCCCTCCTCTCATATCTGTGACAGTGGAAGCATGGTGACTAAGGGCTAATTAAAACATGCTATTAGCTGAGAGGCCACATTGACATGATAAGAAAGAATGGGCTGAGGGAAATTAGCCAGCGCAGCTGCTCTATCAAACACTCTTTCTACTGTGTCAGCAGACAGCGAAAGACCATTTTTCTCCTCAGTTGTTTACTGCCTGTTAAAATTTTGGACATGTTTATGGAGCTGCTACCTACAGGAAAGTTAACAGTCACTGTCACCGTAATCTACAATAACATTTTTCTTCTACCCTTTACTGCTTGCCTGAAATACAAGGGTTTAAATCAATTTATGTCAGACTTGTTTGACAAATAGCTTTATATTTTTCTCTAAGCTGAGAAGTGTTATTCCAACATTCTGTGAGTTTTGTTTATATGCATTTAACATTTTATGCTTCTTTTACACCATAAATTTCAAATGTTATATGTACTGATAACACTAAGTTATGTCAGCATGAAGGATTTCTCTGTGAAGTAAACAACCATGTGCCCCAGTAGCATCACCCCCACCCCCTTTACGCCCACCACGCGCACACATACACACGCAGAGAATAGGATAGAAAGACTTTTCCTTAAATTTTACTCCATCATGGCATCACATTTGCTTATTCTTACCATCTTCTAGTATTCTTTGATGACTCTCGCTCTCTCTTTTTCTTTCTCTCTCTTTGTCTGTACCTTTAAGTCTCTATCATTTTATGATGATCTGGTGCTGTTGTGGTGGATATAAACCACATAAAAGTCTACAGGGGTTCTGGAGAGGGGCGGCTCATGCTGTAAAACCTTCTGTTAACCTTTCTCAGATCTTTATATTTCAATTTTAAGGTACTTTATTGGCATAACAGATTCCAATAAAGGTTCTGCCAATTATATATTCAGCAAAGCATCAGCAGAATAGCTGCACAAAAATAAAATAATACAGTGAAAAAGAATAACAAGAAGAGTGTAATAAAGCACAAAATATACAATGTTTTCTTTAAAAATAAGATACATAGTGTGAAATAATAATGATAAAGAGAGCTACACGTAAAGAAGAAATAATGTGTTATGAATAAAAGTACAGAAAGAAATATTTATCGCAAAATGATTTCGAGTTTTTTGTGTCCCTCTTAATAACATGCCACAATCCAATGACTACTAAATGATCAATGAATGACAAATATATATATTGTGCATTCTGTCATGAAGTGCATCTTTGTCATTACAATATTTTGTTAGGATGAGCTCACTGTGTCTATAATGAACAGTACCTTGTCAAGTTGGCTTTTAGTTTTTCAGTCTTAGGGTCAGAACCTGCTGAGCGAGGGCACAATTTTCGCATTAATGCAGGTCTTTATAATGGTATGAGTATGGATTGCTGAGTTTTAGATGTTTCCAGAAGTTTTCCAGAACAGGACCAGATGCTGCAAAGTATGTCACATTTGCCTTCATTGATGTAGGCTGGTTTAATATTACTGAGGGCTTAACCTTCCATACCATTATGGAATGCCATTATGGTTTTTAAATTAGACTATGTTGTGTGTAGATATTAGTTTGACTTTACTGGTCTGCACAAACCTCAGATCTGAACATCACTGAACACTGGGATGAATTGGACTGCGTAGTATGATCCAGATCCTGTCGCCAAGTGCCCGACCTGACTGATGTGTTTGTATCTGAATAGTAGCAAATCCATGTTCCAATATAGTTAAAATTTTTCTCAAAGAATGTGAGCTGTGATAGAAGCTCTATTACTTTTATTATTTTTTTATTTGTTTATTTTGAAGTTAATAATTTAGCATGCACAGGTGATGATCAGGTGTCCACATACTTTTGGCTAGGTAGTCTATCATGTATGAAAGAAATACTGACATTTAAAAAATAAATGAGGTGGCAACATAAGTACATGATATATCAACTGCTCTAATTGTACTGTAATGAATGCAGTAATGAGCTTCCTCACTAATAAGGCTGTTATTAATTATGTCTGTGCCATAATGTCTCTGTCATAATGTATTATTTCTAACCGTAGTGCATATGTCCAACAGTTCTTCGCAAACATGCACATTTTGCTCAGAACGAGAAGTTTTGAGTTAAAAAGATGGATGCTGGTTAAGGGAGCAGTTTAGGGTAAAATTAAAGACCTTATCCTTTTTCGAGGGATGGCAGATCACGATTCTGCCATGTTTGGTTGGTTATTATGGTCCATATAAGTTTGCTTTAAGCACCTTTGGAGGGTAAAAGCAGCTTAAATCATAAAAAAAAACAAGTTTACTGCATTTTTCATGACAGCCCGGGTCACTTTATGCTTTCATTAAATCAAAGTTGTAAAGTTTTATCAAAATATTAGAAGATAGACACCCATATTTGTTTGGAACAGCATGAGGGTGGGTTGTATGATTTCCCAAGTTTAACCTCACTAAAAACATGAGCAGCTAAATCAACACTAACACTAACACTAACACTTTCTTCTTTTTTATACATTTCAAACAGAAATACAAAGACAGAAGACAGGCGTGTGTGTATGCATCATATTTGCCCTTAAAGGCTGTAAAGTTTAGCACAGCAATAGACCGTGTTTGTTTAGGAGTATCTCAGGATTCTTTCACTTGTCACTGAAGCTGTTTCAGACTCCAGAGTGTTTTCTTACTGAAACTCCAGATGAACTGCACAGAGTGTGTCTGAGCTCCAGGCATCAACATTATAAAAATAGGCCTGGCAGGCCTTGACAGGGAGAGCGATGTCAGTCGCTTCACTGTCTCACAGCATCACTGCTTCCCTTTGCGCTCACTGCATGTTCCTCCCCAGGGAACACTTGTGTGTGTGCGCGTGGACACTGGATAAGACGAGTGCCGCACCAGTATGATGGCAGCATGTGGAAGTGTAAGAATTACTCTAGCTGAAATCAGGCTTGTGACATTTCCGGATCCTTTTCATTTATCTTTTCATCTTAATTTTGTGTTCTTTTCCACTATTGTGGAACAAATAACAGTGTGTATTTTTAATATCCAGTGTGGACTGGATGAATATTGCTGTAAATGTTCCTGCACTTTATAAAATGAACCATGGTTGAGTAAAATATGGACAAACCCAACTGGTTTGTCCCAAATTAGCCTAGAAAATGTCCATGTTGCACCCACAATGTCCTTTTGTGGAACACAAAAGAAGATATTTTGCAAAATGCTGGTTACCGTCACCCATTGACTTCCATTGTACCTTGTGTTCATACTATGAAAGTGAATGGGTGCCGGTTACCAGCGTTTTGCAAAATATCTTCTTCTGTGTTCTGCTGAAGCAAGAAAGTCATACAGGTTTGACATGACATAAGGGTGAGTAAATAATAAAATAACTTTTATTTTTGGGTGAACTATCCCTTTAAGAAAGTTAACTATGGTTTCATTACAGTAAAAGTAGAAGATGCTTTTTTTTCAGACTGATCACTGTTTGTATTAACATGTTATTAATAAGATTTATAGATGTTGTGATGACACTTGAGTAAATGTGTGGTTACTATTGTTTCACTTCAAATAAAACCAAAAAACTATGATATCTTAATTTAAGATATCATTTTAATTTTTAAAAGGGTCTGTCTATATTCCACACAGCCATGGGCTGAAATGACTCTACATTTTAAGAGTGTAAATATAACTATCTATTTACAAACTAATGTAAACATATATGTGGAAAATAAAAAAAGAATTAGATCTTCTTTGCTCATGCTTTTTGCTTGCACAAGTGACTGTTTATTGAACGCACACCATAGTGTTCCTGCTATTGTCACTGGAGTCACCTCACAAATAAAACTGCAGACACGTCTAGATATAAGCTGTTTTTCTTTCATCTCTCTCCACTTCTTACAATATTCACCTTTTTTCACGTAACTCCCTATCTCTTAATCCCCCATCCTCGTCTATTTCTACTGTATTTCTCCTGCTTTTTCTTTGAACATCAGACAGGGCTTAGCATGTCACTCCGGCTGCCAGCGTGTAAAGGATCTTTTAATTAGTGAGTGAGGAAGGTCTGTCAAAACGATCATAGTTTGCTCTGTACACATTACCTCATGCTTCCTCCTCGTCACGGCGCAGGGGTAGGGTGGATGGGTTGCCGTGGGAACGCAGGAGTGCGGTGCCCCCGCTTTAAGAGGGGCTCGCTATAACAAGCAGACAAAGAGGAGAATGCCCTAGCTCGGCTACTGGGTCAAAGGCACAGCCCCCAAACAATAGGTCACTCTGTCTGAAGTCCTCACAAATTGTGAAAACCCGTCGAGAGAGGTGGGAATGGTTGGGAAGAGAGGGGTGAGATGGGACAAAAGAAAAATGTAACAGTGGGAAAATAGAGGACAGAGCAAAGGTTACGCGTTAGAGAAATGCTCAAATACAGGATGTCCTCGCACCTGCGGACAAACACCTGCTAAACAAACGTCCAAGTTGGGGTTTCCGTGATGTGGGATGTAGAAATGCGGCAACACTGGGGAAAAAGATCACTGTTTGTAAGGAGGGGGTGTGAGAAGGGGCACAGGGTCACACACGCATGAAAAGAAGGGGACACTTGTTGGGAGGAGAATGCTCCACAAGTTAAAAGATCAGGGAGCACAGGCACGGAAACAATGCTAAGCCATTAGAAAGAACCCAGAGAAATACAATGCAATTACTACCACCGCTCCCGGTAACCGTTCCTGGGTGGGAAGACGCTATTTCACAGTTGTAATGCGTTCCGTCGAGATTCACTGCACATGCACATTACACTTAGCATGCTCATTTGAAGAAGGAATTTACAATAAACAAATGCAAGGACGCACGCGCCGTTGCTCGAAGTGAAATTCAACGAAAGTGTCTTGAAGTCTCTGTGGAGTTGAAATGGAGTAGAAATAATCTAAAAGCACTTGATTTGAACTGAGAGTGCTCTCATGCGCTCTGTGTCATGCTGAGTTGTTAAGCTGTACTTTAAAAAGCTCTCTCTCTTTCTTCCTTCTTAGGATTGGGCAAACAGTTTCTTGATTTTCATACAGAGGAGTTTTGATGGAAATAGAGAGGAAATGACAGTCGGTGTGTGTGTTGGGGGATGGGGTGGGCAATCTCTTCAATGCCATGATGAAAGCCCAAAAGAGGTGGCAAAGAAAAACCTCGGGAATGTTCTGGGGTTGCCACGGTGATAGAGAAGGCCCACTCACAGCGTGGCTTTCAGAAGTTCGGAGGCTTTATCAGTGAGACACAGCATTTGGCCTCAGGCCAGCACTCCAGGAGTACACAGGCAAACACACACAAACACACACACACACTCTCTCACAAACTCAAAACCAAACACTATGAACACTGAAATTCTCATCATTCATTTTAAATCAAAAAGATTCCACTCCACCAAGACCACACACTCATAGCCCCATAACTATTACTGCTGAAGTTGAGTCGACTTCTAAAGGTATCATAAGATAATACCATCTGAATGCTATTCGCATGGTACTTCAAGGAGATGTAAAGATTGAACATTGTAATTTTTAAAACATTTTTGTTAGTGTACTGTAGCTTTTGTGAAGCCCCCTCATACATATGTTCTTAAGTGTAGTGAGCTGTCTGTGTAGGCAGCTTAAGGCAACATGGGCACGCTCCTGACATTAAGGCCTCATAAAAACGCTGCCTGCTAACATATCTCACTTTGCATCGTTGCATATCTGTAAAACAGAACCCTGTGAGTCATTTAGAACTTGAATTGAGAATGTCATACTCTATTTGAGTTGCTGAAGTTAAATTCAGTCGACAGAATTTGAATTCTAATTAGAATTTTAGGGTAGAATTAAAATGAAATTATAAATTATATTAATAATTTATAATTTCTAATAATATTATTAATTATTATTAATAATAAAAATTATATAAATTATAAATTAGTTTTATTTCTCAGTATAAATTACATTTAAGTAATCCTTCACACAGTATATGGAATTGTTTAGAAATATTAGCAGTAGTTTTCATTTCTTGTTCTTTGTTCCTTGACTTAAAATTTAGTGAATGTATTATAGTACAATTCCTGTACTTACAATTTCACTTCAACATCATGCGAAGTGTTGCCAATTTAACTGCAATAAAAATGGCCCTTTTTAAATCAGTTTATTTTTTATCATTATTTTTTTATTAAAAATATTATTTGAAATGTAAAAAGTTTTTTTTTACCAAGTCTGTGTTAACAACAATCCAAAATGCATTACGAACGAACGAAATCCAAAAATGGTGGATGAGAAAAAATGTCAATTATAAATATATTTTATTACGTACTAAAAAATACAGATAAAATTCAATCAAATTAGTATTATTTCAGATAATATTTTGTGTTCTATTTATTCGGTGCTTTATTACATTGTTAGCTTAGCAGCTATTAACCAAATGTCATTTGCATAGTTTACTGCCTATATAGACAATCGTTTCAATTAGTCACTTACTTCCAGTCTCGGCTGGGATGCTGCCTTTAAAGTCAGCTACCTACTTAGGCACTAGACTGCAACCCATTCCACCAAGGTTTGAAGCAAAGCCTTTGTGTCTTTATTTAAAACACAATCATTATACAGTCAAAAAGTGTTAAAATAACACATACTAGCACAGGCCTACATTCTCAGTGCCAGCCCCTGAAAACATCGAAAGAAGATTCTGTGTAGGAAAGAGAGAGAGAGAAAAGCGAAAAGACAATCCCGATTATAATTCATTTTTATGGACACGGCTGCAGCTTGAATCTCAAAATATTTGAGGGTGTGATTTTGTGCGTATGTGTTCAAACCTTCTCACCCATGAACCTGAAACTGCTGAGCGAGGTGATGCGCGCTGACATGCATATATACTCACATTCGGTTTCAATGGATTAGAGGACTAAGTCTCAAACAGCTTAAAAAGACACACACATGCACGCATAGCTGATTTATATTCATTGCCAGTCACAAACTCGCAGCAGGACATTGGCAGAGTGCCTTTGTGCAGCCTGCCATTACGGCTTGGCACCGTGCCAGTATCTATGGGGAGCCGGCGGGTCAAGACGACAGCGGCGGGGCAAGAGCAGTGAGGTCCCCGAAGAGTCGAGCTGCCCGGCCGAGTCCTTCTCTTCCAGCGCGAGGTGACTGCTCTCTGGACTCCGAGCTTCTCTGTTTCCCCCGGAGGCCTGGATCTGCCAGTCCTCAGCTGCCCTCCCTGTGCCAGCCTGGCTTTCCACAGTCCCCGGGCATCTCGGGCTACTTGGGCCAGCTGGCTGCTGCGTGCCACGGCGAGGGGTTTTTACTGGTAATTTCTGTGAAACGCACAAACAGGGTGAGCTATGCCCTCTGAATACATGCTGTAAATACCCAATGAAAACATTCACGCACAAAGACCAGCTTTGTGTACTTAAGCTCGCTTGGACGTCCTCTGTTGCTTTTACTTATTTTCAGTTACTTGAGATAATTTGCCTTGTGCAAATATTTTAATGTTTGCAGGAGAATATATTCGCGTTGTGCATATACTAGAAAAGATTAACATTCCTACGTAGGATTTCTAGCAGGCATCATGTTGCCAGATATTCTGTGAGGTTGGCACTTCCTGTTCAGCAGCATCCAGTGGAACACAGCAGGGGATTACTGGAAAACACTTGGCAAACTATAAATCTGTTTCAGCAGAAATGGTGTGGCATTGCAGCGTGTGAAGACGAGGCAGTGGTGATGTTTAGCACACCAGATGTCCTGCTTTCGAGAAGTTTTAGAAACTGTACATCATTTTCTGACCAAATGGCAAGTGTTTTTTGCCTAATTTCAACGGATCGTCAGATTTCTTCAGCGAAAACTGGTGTGTACTAAAAAATCTTGAACTGTGTTGATTGCATTTGGTGCTGCCAGTTTGCGTTTGAATGCTGTGCTATGACTAGAAATGTAGCCTTCTGTACAGGAAGACAGGAAGAAAGACTGGCAGTAGAGAAGACAGAGAAGACAAATATGATACAATTACCTTGTATGTTGATCAAACCAAAATGTAAGGCATTATTTGCTTTCATGATTGATACATTAAATAATTGATTAACTCGTGTGTACAGAGCCCAAATCAAATATGGTCATGCAACAATAATCTTTCCACTTCTCATGTCATGAACCTGATGTTACTGATGTGTCTTCATTACAAGTTGTCATTATTTTATCATACCAGATGGTGCCCAAAGAGCTTTACTTGTATTATCCTTAAATATTTCTTTGGACATTTCCTTATTGGTGTAAGAATTAACATAACTTTTTCTTTAATTTAAAGTCATGTAGAGTTTTTATTGTGTGTGCCATGTTCACCAAAACATTTCCTGAAGAATAAATCATGAAAACACTGAGAAAGTCCCAGAACACCATCAGCTGTGAAACTGCACTATTCTGCTCTAGCGAAATGATTCATCTGGACCCTTCAGCTTCAGGACATCGGAAACATTTAGCTGGAAGACAATTAGTGTTAGAACAACAAGCCGTTGGACCAGGACCATCTGTTGAGACCCCAAAATCCCTTTTTACATTGTCAAGAAGCACAGAAGCTGTTGCAACCAGAAAATTAATTAAAAAAACTTTTTTGTAACCTAACAAACATCTGCATCATGCCAACTTTTACAGACTTTATCAAGCTACAAACAATAAAATAATACATTTTTTGAAAATTGTCCTTCAAAATGTAACATCATGACAGAGACTCATGAACTGTCTATGTGTGAAACATAACAGGTCATAATCAAATGTGCATGGGGTGACAGTTGTGTTCTGCGATTTGTACATTGGCAGAAATATATGTGTGTAGCGGGCCAATGTATTCCAACACTGGAATATTCCAATGTAATTTCTTTAGACAAAGAGTTTAATTTTTTGTGTTGATGTCAATGCACAGCATTGTATTTGTATATTTAAAAAAGGAACACATACAACACACCCAGTGGTTATTATATATGTCATCTATCTGACAACAGAGATATTGTTTGTGGTCATTTGCATGACTTTCTATGATTCTGTATTTAAATATGTAGCACAGTGTTTGTGTGTGTGTGCTGTTGGTGTTTTTATGATACAGTGTTGGTCAGTAACAGCCTGCTGAGCACCACAGACTCTGGAAGCTCTTGTGAGAAGGAGATAAGGACTGTGAAGAAAGACCAGGAAAGTGAGCGGTCGGGGAATAAACCATAGAACTAAGGGGAGTCTGGGAATGAAAGAGACAGAGGGCTTTTAGTTCAACTTCACAACTGCAATTGATGTTCTGGGCTTCTGAGACTGGTTGATTGGAAACTTGACTACATGTGTTAGCAGAAGTGATATTCTCATGAATTATGGGTGGAGGGTGGTCAAGCGATGACATGTAATTGTCTTAAAATCTGATAAGGGATGAAGATATGATAAAGCTTGTCAATTATATCATGTTTGCAGTGGATAAGTGTCACTGTTAAAAGGCTATTCTCCATGATGAATCTTGTCTTGGGGATTTTTGGATTTCATAGCAAAAACAACAGTGAGATTGATGTTGTTCTTATACAACAGTTCAAAAGACAACAGAAAATGTGTAAATCAGTAAAGAGAAAGTAAGGAGTGTCTGTTTGGGAAATCAATAACTTTTTCATAGTATTATTTCAGCAGTTACTGTGGCATGCAGGAATGCCCCCCATCCAATGAGAAATCCAATGTGCAAAGTGCAAGGGTACCAGTTAAACGTTTAGACACACTATACTCAATCTTGTTATATTTTAGATGTCCTATCTTTTCACCTTTTATAATAATAATAAAATAATTAAAACATTTTAATGACACAAAAGAATGTATGGGATATGCAGTGACCAATAAAAAAGTAAAATCAAAGCAAATATTTATTTTAGATACATTTTGAATGTAAGGTATTTAAAGGGCATTGAAGAACACATTTACACAGTCAGATGTATCCAAACCTTTTATTGTAACCATTCACTCTAAACAAATGTTGGAAAATATGGACAGGCCACATTGTTATGCTGGGTTGTTTTAACCCAAATGCTGGGTAGTTTCAACCTATGTTAGGGTAACAACAACCCAGCATAAGTTACCAATAACCCCATTTTTACAAACATTTCGAGTTTTAAATTGACATTTAAATCATTTGGGTCAAGCTTTTGAGATACATTAATGTGATTTTATTTTCATATTAAGCTAACAGATGTCTGATCTTACAGTACGTCTAGTATGCCCAGTATGCCCTTTACACAATAATCTGTTTGTTCACATCTTGGTGGATCCTGATAAAGGCAACAAAAAATATTTCTGTTGTTTGTTTTTATCAATAAAGGACATTAACTTAAACATTGTACAATCTCATCATCTTCTACTTCAGTCTCTCAGGTGTGTTTGACAGATGCTTTTTGCGGTACATTTAACATATAAATTTCACATTTGTATGCATTTGTTAAGCTATATGGACACTGTTCCAAACATCCCTGTGTTGCGCTTACAAAAGCAGTGTTATCCTTTCCTGGCAAACTACAGTTCTTACTGGATGCTGTGCACATGAATTCACAGACAACAGTAAGAGATTTTGAGTAATCAGGAGTATATCACAAGTTAATGGACTGTGGGGAAACGAAACAGTACAATACTATTCTGAGAATGCTGCATTGCAAAACAGTGAATCAGTTTGAAGGGATAAAGTCTTCTATGCACATTAATCATGCAGGCATTGCGGAGCTCAGATTTGGCACGACTTACCCTCAGGATATATTCACTTGAATTAAGTTAAGTCTTACTGTATTGCGAAAGGTTTAACAGGTTTTGTTTTTATCCCAGACAAATAAACATCCACCTTGCGTCAAATGAGCAAATAAATAAATGAAATCAGAACACGGTAGATGATTTCAATATTGCTTTATTTTTAAACAACAAATTTTGTTGATTTTTATGGAAATGAATACTGTATCAGTATCTTTTGTAGGTTTATGTTAGACAGATGTAGACACGTACTGTGATGTCACATAATTCTGTAAAGGCCTGTTCACACCAAAGACTACTATAACTCCAAAGTAGAAAAAAAATTTTAAATGAAAGAGAATAGCACACCAACTATAACAAAACCGACACAGAAGGACAATATAGTTGGAATGACTTTCAGACTTTCGGATAGAATCCAGACATCAGTAAAACATCAGTCTATACATGAGTTATCTATTTATAAAAAGGAAATATTCATGCATTGAGGTTTTTGGGCAACATACTTTGTAGGATTTCTGTGAATTAAAATGCTGGAACCAGAATCAATAATATCCAACAAATGCAGAAGAGATGACTCAAAAAACATAAAATAGTTATTTCAATTTTTATGTGTGCATTTATAAATATGGACTGTTGTTGACATGATAATTCTGAAAACAGCACTTTACCTGACTATAATATTCATGCTTTAAACATCAACAAATGCTTGAAAAACTTTTAAGAGAGACTTCACATGGATATTTAAACCACCAAATATCGACATCTGAGCTATTAGTATGGTGAAAACCTTTGGTAAAACCTTTATTTTGCCAATCACCTCAATGTTTTTCATCTGGACTTCAGTGTGGACGCTAATATAGTTATCGTTCTTGGTGTGAACAGGCATTAGGATTGAATATGAGTCTATGAACCTTTAAATACGTTGCAAAATAAGGCGTGTCAGTAGATATGTGTGAAATATCTATATTTTACAACAAAGCAGACATATTCTTCTGCTTTCTTGCTCTTTGTTTGCGTGTGAGTGTGTGTGTCTGGGAGTGTTAGAGAGAGTGAAGATGAGAATCATCATCTGGCTTTGACTGGCATAATTGGCTCTTTTCTTCCCCGCCACTACTTAGCGCTGATAGCCCAATTTAGCCGCCACATGCTAAAGACACTTTCAGAGTGTAATCAGAATTAAAGAGAATGGGTTTTACTCACTTTAAAGGCCCTTTGAGTCATTCTCTGTGTGCTGAAACATTGATGGGTCCCTTTAGTTGTCAGAGGAGCCAGGGCCACATACAGTTAGCAGGGTCTGATGGAGATAACATGCCCGTGGGCTCCTCGGGTAACATGCATTTGCTTCTCTGAGAATGACCTCGTCCCAGAAGAAGACAGGCCAACATAATAC
The DNA here is from genome assembly GCA_019155185.1 of Beaufortia kweichowensis. Classification (NCBI taxonomy): domain Eukaryota; kingdom Metazoa; phylum Chordata; class Actinopteri; order Cypriniformes; family Gastromyzontidae; genus Beaufortia; species Beaufortia kweichowensis. Next base: position 14,806,968 of record CM032799.1, read on the forward strand.
CTCTGCTCTTTAGTAGTAACGGCAAAGATATTTTCTTTTTTTGTAAATTGGTTTCGAGATACGATCAAAAGACTATTTAAGACCACAGAATGAAGATATCTGTGGTTAGGTGACAAAAGGATGCGTGGATTGCGCCTCATCTACCGGCGTGCATGCTGATGCATTTTTCCCATTACACGTGATGGCTTGTGACTACAGTGGAAATGGACAGTAGCTTTGAGATTATCTCTCATTTCCTTCAGTCTGTCTGCCTCTGTTCTGTTGCGCTTCTTTTATTCTCTCTCTCTCTTTCTTTCTTAAATGTATAGTGGTTAGAGTTTTCTCGCTGCAGGCCATTTCTTTTGGTAAGCTGAGTAAAATGCAAATGTAGCACATGGGAAAGAGAGACAATTCTGTGATTTCTACTCCAGCTGGTTTGAGCTTTACCCACAGAACAGCTTGAGCATAGCTGAATAGCACCTTTGCTTCAGGGCCCTTCAGAAGTGCTGTAGGACTGTTTTTAGACAGAAATTATTAAAATCTTTCAATGAGTCAACTATGAATGTACGACGGTGCACAGTATATACATCAATATCTTCATGTTTTAAAATAGGATATGGCAAACATATTAATATGTATGTGCATCTGTCTGAAAATACAGTGTGCGGTATACATACACTGAGACTCAGCCAGCTGAGAGAGAGAGAGAGAGAGAGAGAGAGAGAGAGAGAGAGAGAGAGAGAGAGAGAGAGAGAGAGAGAGAGAGAGAGAGAGAGAGAGAGAGAGAGAGAGAGAGAGAGAGAGAGAGAGAGAGAGAGAGAGAGAGAGAGAGAGAGAGAGACAGAGAGAGGACACAAGGAAAGATAATCCCAGTCATCCTGCCCTTATAAAGGAGCTTTCACTGAAAGAAGGCCTTGTGTGTCTTGTTTTTATCAGTGGCACTTGCTCTTACCTGCAAGGGGAAAAGAGATTTGAATTAAAGTCACTTGCAGAGGAAAGAACAGACATTAAAAACTTTCCTCATATTGAACAGGTTTAGCTCTGTCAAGCTGGAAATGGAAATTCACAACATTACAGTGATGGTACATAATTAACTCATAGGGTGGTGAGGCATCTGGAATGGTTGGAAATGTTACTAATCCCATATACCTCAACCAAATTTAAGTACCAAATTTACACTAGCCTATAGCACAACATAAGAATGAGATCTGGTTAATGCATTTTGTTGTGTTTTTAAGGAAGAAATACTGTGAAAGAATTTGAGTCATGAGGACTGTTATAGCTCCACCAGCCAGTGCCCTGTCTAGCTAGGAAGCCCATTTACAGCAGCTTATTCAGTAGTGAATGTCAATAGGTGTAAATATTCTCATGTTTTCTCTTACAAGAAATCACTCAAAAATATGTATAGAAAATAACAGCCAGGCTGCTGAGTTAGGCCTCTGTGTGATTCAATTTCACTAGGATTTACTGTGATCCATGTGTGAATTCCCTTGGGAAATATGTGCTTTGATTAATGTAATACAGGGACTGGGGGAAATAGGTGTGTGTGTGTGTGTGTGTGTGTGTGTGCGTGCGTGCGTGTGTGGGTGTGTGTGTGTGTGTGTATATGCACATTGGGAAGTGTCTGAGTACAGGGTAAGCAATGGAATTATTTGGAGGAAACTCTGATGTACACAGCCTGCATTCATGTAGCTAAACTTTATTTGGACTTTAATAAATCAGAACATGGTTTATGTGCATGTTAATGGCATGTGTAGACTATTTTATTATTCATAGATTTCTTTAACCAATTATAACTGAAAGAATTTAGTCTATATATTACTCCTACCTTATGAATTTAAATATGTAAAGTCGTATTTTGTATTTTTCAATCCAATTTCTGTTGTGGGTTGCCACCAGTATGCAACAGCAGTGACTGTGCTATTATAATAACAATTCCACCAATGTATTCACCTTATTACTTCTATTATTTCCGGTTTTGCTTAAACAGTACACAACAGCAAAAGTGGCACTCTGCCATCGTTTATATTAATTACAATTTATTAAATATTTTGTGGTAGGAAAGACATTCTCGTATTAAATTTAATTAAATTGTATTACTTTTTATGCAAATCTCTTACAACACTTGGTTTAACGCAAATGAGACAGAATTTTATTAACACGCGTCAATTAGTGTGCCAAATGTACATAGGCGTGAAGCAGCTTAATTTATAAAGGACGCTAGTCATTGTTGAACGTCACAACGTCAGACAATGATTGATGGATCATCTAGATACCCATGCCAGATCATTAGGCTACATATTTCCTCTTACAAATCTATTACATAACCAGGTTAAAGAAATTATTTGTATATAATACTGTTACAAATATCTTAACAACTGACACATGCATTGCTTTATTATTAATCAGTTTAATTTTTAACAATTTTATAGCTGCTTATTGAAATTGATACGAGAGAGCAACTTTCACATCCTGAATGAAGAACACAGTCAACTTCAACAACTACAAAATAGCCTGTTAACACTCACAGCTGTTATAAAGAGTTTGAAATAAAAGTTTGACTGCGCTGGTCTTGCGGACTAAACGTATGTATCCAGATTCTGTATTTATAAAGTGTACGTTTATTATTATTTTATTTCTAGCAAAAATTCGCCAAGTACTGTAGATACATTTTAATTCTTCAATTTTAACTCTGAAACATAATAAATAAATATGTAATGACTTTGTCTTTGCATACAGTAAAAAGAAGCTTAATGAAATGGTAAAGGGTTTGATGGCATTTAACCCACTACCATCTTATTGCCTCCTATGTTTTACGATCTTTGCGTCACAGTTTGCCTTCCAGCAAGAGAGCATTTTCATGAATAATGTGATTTTCGAAACCTTCAGTATAGACTATCACTGTCATTACAAGGCCTTCAGTGAAGAACAAGCTCTGAAATGTGCTCTGAAATCTACATGTGCCTATAACGTATTTTATCTCAGTGCAAAAATAACACGGCTCTTAAATTCAGTGTACACGGTTTTACACGATTAAAACAAAACATTCAGCCAGTGAGTGTAAAAAAAGAGAGAGAGGAACATCTCTTACCGCAGGAATGAATCCAGCGCAGCTCCCTCTCTCTCTTCCTCCGTCTCGAGTGAATCCGGCTCTCCTCTGCTCCGCTATTATTTTCACTTAAACATATGAAAATGTATGCAAATGAAAATCAGCACTAACTGTTCATCGCTCGCAGTGCAGGAGTGTCCCTGTCCCTGACACTATACAATAGGTTAGGTTGCAAGGGGTGGATCAAGTCACTTCATGCAAACAAACAAACAAAGAAATAATAATAAATCAGTGCGTCAACTGGGAATTAATAAGGTGCGTTTTTATATTGTAGCCTATATGTTTATTTTTTGTTTTCTGAAAGGCATTATATAATTTCATAAAATATGCTTGCTGAAGACCTATATACCCCAGTTGCTGTGAAACAAATTAAATTATTAAAAATGTTTCATGTTTGAATTAATTAAACCGACGTTTGCATTCATATTGGATAAGTGCAGTATTATAGAGGCCGTGGTGGTAGAAATAATTTTTCATATCGCCAAAACAATTAAGCTATGATTTATAGCTTCAGTTTATATATTTTTAAAAGTCACTGTTTTTGAAATAGCTCAGTTTTATTCCTAACACAAATGTGATTAAGCCATGAAACTTTTGTTGACGTTGCCAATGCCCACATGGTTTCATACAGTTAAATAACACATCGAGTTTATTGTCACCTTATGTAAACCTCCTATGCCAATTGTTCATTACATTATTCATGTTTTAACGTTGCTTTTGCATTACCAAGTAACATTGCTTTTGACACTTAATTAGCGTTTTGATTTTACTGTTTGTTTGTTTTTGTTAAATGCTTATATTTTTATACTGTTATGTTGTGTATTTTCAGAAATTTATTTTAAATTTTAAATGTCTGTTTGAGAGGAAAAGACCAGCACAATAATACAGTAATATTTAAAAAGGAGTGAGCCGAACAAAAGACAAAAATGTTTCCAATAACATAAACAATGCATCTACAACGTTACCGTTTGCCATCTGATCTAACCAATAACGCAACGCATTAGAAATGCGCGATTGCCTAATTATATTACTCAAAGCCTTCCGATCAGATAGAAAGTCTAGTCACTTTTATTTGTATGTTGACATATCCAAATTAGACATAGCAAATTGCAACGCCTCGACGTGATTCCTTGGCTTCGGCTCTCTAAGCTGTGCTCTGAGATCTGTCACTCTCCCGAAGGATATCCAATGAGCATCAATCTCGCAGAAACTTCCTCGCGGTAATTGGGTGAAGGATGTGGACGGTGCGCGCACGCGGGGGCTGAACGTAAACATTCGCGTGCTCTTGTGCTCAGAGAGAGGAACTAAGAGCGCGGGGACAGCGAAAGCTCCTCATTGCGCATTGTGCATTAATAGAGTTGAAGGCATTGTAGATTTACGTGAGGTGAAAGGAAGAAATATGAGTTTCGAGACTCAGTAAGAAAACGTTTAGCAGGTTCTCGGGACAAGAGAGAAGTTTGCAAAGGAACTTCTGCAGCCCTTCGCATCAAGTAAAAGTTCTGCGGTGGATTTGCGTGACATTAAGTTGTTTTTAAGAAGAACCAGCATTTTTATTCATGTGGTCATTTATTTTTTTGATCTTCTTTGTGGCATTTAACACAAAAGACATGGAACGCATTGCAACACTGTAAAACCAACTTTTATGCATAATGTGGAATTCTACGTTGAAGGTATTTCTTCCTCATTTTGCGTATAATACAAGGAGTTTTTGAAGGATATATTTTACCGTTTCTTGTGCTGTGCTGACGCTGGACCAAATCAAAATACCAGGCATACTTTTCCAGTTTGAATAATTCATGAAATAGAGCGTGCCTTTGAGGGTTGGAAAAAAGTTACGACAATACGGGGAGGGGGAATAATAAGTAGAATTGTTCAAAGTGGTGAAGGGGGATGGCCACAGCGACTTCCAATCCTTACCTGGCCAGCAATAGTATTCTCTCATCAGCCTCGATCGTGCACTCGGAGTCCGGAGGTGGTGGCATGCAGCCGGGAAGTGCTGCCGTAACCTCGGTGTCGGCTGGCTACAGAGGAGACCCCGCGGTCAAGATGGTGCAGAGCGATTTCATGCAGGGAGCCATGACGGCCAGTAACGGGGGGCACATGCTAAGCCATGCTCATCAGTGGGTTACCTCACTGCCACACGCTGCTGCCGCAGCCGCCGCAGCCGCAGCCGCTGCAGCTGCCGAAGCCGGCTCTCCATGGACCTCCAGCCCTGTTGGCATGGCTGGCAGCCCACAACAACAAGATGTCAAGAACAATTCCAGCAGGGAAGACCTACACTCGGGTACCGCGCTGCACCACAGACCCTCTCACCTAGGTGCTCACCAGTCCCATCAGGGCGCGTGGGGTGGCACCACAGCCTCGCACATCTCCAGCATCACCGGGGGGCAACAGCAGTCCCAGCAGTCTCTCCTTTATTCCCAGCCCGGTGGATTCACAGTAAACGGGATGTTGAACCCTCCCGGGAGTTTAGTGCACCCAGGGCTGATGCGAGGAGATTCTCCCGAAATGGAGCACGGGAGTCACCATCATCACCACCACCATCATCAGCAGCACCCTCACCACCATCACCACCAGCACCACGCGGGAGTGAACAGCCACGACTCGCACTCCGACGAGGACACGCCGACCTCTGACGACCTGGAGCAGTTTGCCAAACAGTTTAAACAGCGTCGAATCAAACTGGGTTTTACGCAAGCTGATGTCGGTTTAGCACTGGGAACTCTTTACGGAAATGTTTTCTCCCAGACCACCATTTGCAGGTTCGAGGCTCTGCAGCTGAGCTTTAAAAACATGTGTAAACTCAAGCCACTGTTGAACAAGTGGCTGGAGGAGGCCGATTCCACCACGGGCAGTCCCACCAGCATCGACAAAATAGCAGCTCAAGGCAGGAAACGAAAGAAGCGCACCTCCATCGAGGTAAGCGTAAAGGGGGCATTGGAGAGTCATTTTTTGAAATGCCCTAAACCCTCGGCACAGGAGATCACCAGTCTGGCAGACAACCTGCAGCTGGAAAAAGAGGTCGTTCGGGTCTGGTTCTGCAACCGAAGGCAAAAAGAGAAGAGGATGACGCCGCCCGGACTCCCTCAGACGCCCGAGGACGTGTACACCCATGCCGGCAACGTGAGTGCAGACACACCGCCTCCGTCCATGGACTGCAAACGTATGTTCACTGAGACGTAGAACAAATTATTTTATGTATACTTCAAGTAATTGGACGATTGTCACCAAGATATCAAAAATATTCTATGTATTTACAGAGAAACTAAACTCAAACCCAAAACTCATCATTAAAAACTGTCCCTAACGTTAAATGACTGTGTTTGCTCTGTGTTTCAGGAGAGTTTTGTGATAGATTACTTAAAAGGTGCAAGTTTGAAAGATGAACCGGACAACAACTACAACGTGACAACTACGAGCATCTATGGCCAGGAGATTCTGGTGCACTGACACCAAAATCGTAACAAACCCAAAGCCAACAAAGACTTCCTAAAAGGGAACTTACAAAAAAGGACATGGATCAATGCAGACAGACATTAAATATTAAACAGTGGAAGAATTTACCCCTGGACACGTATCCATTTTACGCACAGGAATTATATTACTCGTTTTAACAAAAAGGAATTGTATACTCTTGGAGCATTATGTGCAACAAACTACACCTTTTCTATCTCATAGTATTTTTGTGGACCACACTTCTGTGAATAGATTTTACACAGAGAAAACTCTTAAAAAATGATGAAAAGAAAAAAAAAACATCGGTTACTCTTAAGCTGCACTTATATTCCAATTTCAGCCTACCCCCGTAAACACTTTTATTGTTATTTGGCTGAATAATCGTGGATATTGCCCTCTTGTAACTGCTTTTTTCCAGGCAGATATTTTTAGTGGGTTTTGATAACACGCCTGTGTACATTTGGCAATGTAAAATGTCTGTGTTAAATGATTTGCTTTATTTTTTTCACTAAAATCAATCTTTCAAATATTTTCAAGAGCAAAGACAGATTTGTTGCGCGCTGTGATGACTTTCAACCTATAGTAGCATCTCTTGTAGGCCTTCCCCTCTGCCATTTTAAATATTGATTATATTTTATACTGTTAGTATCACACTTGTTATTATATACAGATATTGTACACAAACACATTGACAAAGTTGAAACAAACCGTTGTCAAACTGTTTCCCCGTTGTTGTTATTTAAGTTCAGTAATGACTCAGCGAGAGGTGAATGAGAATAATAAATCTGATAGCTCTCAGATGCATCTGTGTAACTGTGCAACTTTCTTTCTTTGTTATTTATTTGGTGAATATCTTAAAAGTAAATACTAATTTGTGAAATATTTCTAGACAAATATTGCGACATTCCATATATATACATATTTAGATTTTATTTATTTTACTTGTTAGATTTAGTTACGTGTTATCCTGAACCTGCGGTTTGAATATGGATGTCATGTTTCGTTTAATGCCACTGAGATGTATACTGGCTTGCTTTTCTATATGCATTCGTTCGGATTTTTTTGGTTTTGGGGGGAGATTTACTTGTCAGTAACTGTTAGTAACGTATTTCAAGTTAAGATAAGCTTTACAGCAACAAAATACTACAAATACTAATGTATATTTTACATTTGATGATAAAACATTTTTCGTCTTGCAGATTTGATCAAGTGGCTGGTGTCCCAAACTTACAAAGAGTTGTAAGCTGTAACTACTGTTCTGATATTATATTAATTTCACATTACACGTTATGGTGAGTTTATATTCATTCCCCCATGTGATGTGATTGTAACATATTTGAACTTATTTTCCGAGACCTTCTAATTTAAACTTAAAATCCGAGGCCTTCTAAAAAGACAGGACATTAGGTGCACATCTAATTTCTTATATTAATTATACAATAATATTATATATACAATATGTAAATATATAAATAGGCCTATAAGGTGAAATTCTGATTTTTTTTTAGACTCAGATGTATAGAGATGAGCTACTCTTGTTTATCAGACCTGTCGTTTGTCGTATGTTTTTTTTATAATTTTCGTTGGACATACAAGCAATAGATTTTTCCCTTTAGACCACATCAATTAAAACAACTATTTATATGAGGGCCTCATAATTTGTAACTATTTTTATTTAAGTCTAGCTGGCCATAAAAAATAACTAATTAAAGTAAAATAAATTATGAGTTGTGATTCTACTAATCATACTAGTCATGGTTAAAATTGGTTTAATTGTAACAAAATTCATAAAGCTCATTTGGCGCGATTTTTTATTTCGTTGTTGTTTTTTCCGAATTTGAATTTGAAAACAACACAAGCGTCCCGCACAGCGAGTGACGTAATTTGGAATCCATTCCGTGCACGCTCTGAAGCAGGAGTGAATTTGTATGCATGGAAATTCGTATGCCTGCCACGTAGCTCTCTGAGTGCAAAAGGGCCTAGATCCTTCCATCAGATTGCAATGTAAAAGCGTGCAAAAACGATTGTGTGACTGAATTGCCTTTTTCTCTAAACCGACCGTTTCTGTGGGGAAATATCAAAACTATTAGCCCTTAATTTTCATCAAGACGAGTTTGTCTATTTCTCTTATTTGTATTCATTTTTGCTACGTTTGAGATAGCTGGATTTGCACTCATTCAGCAAAGGCGCAACACTAACCTTCCAGCTGAACGACGCTTCTGTTGAGATTTGGGAGAGCAGCTGATTTTTTTCCCGAAGAACTTTTGTGTGGTAAACTATTCAGCCACACACACTGCCCTTTTCTCGAAGATTTAAATTTCGCGGATGATTTACCCTACATCCGTTGCGTGGCAACGAAATTCAACCTGTAGTTATAATCAGGAGCCCCACCCTTCATGCAATATATTCACTGTTATAATAGCTTCAAAAAGTTTTTACTCTTATTGCACTTTCTCTCAAAACATTTAACTATTTTAACAATATTCAATGCTCATAGAGAATTGGACAACCGACAACAATGATAGTTTATTGGTAACTTGTTTCACATTTAAATGTTCGGTAATACTGATACTTCAAAAAGGAATATAGGCACAAAACGGTTTTTATACTAAAACATATTTTCTATTATTAAAACACTTTAGCATGGAAAATAATATCTGTTATACTTTATCAGTAGTGAATATACAATAAAGAAAAAGTTATTCGGCTAATGGGCATCCTGAATAAAACTAATAATAAATTGTTGTGATTCTTGTAGCGTCTGTATATTCGGTCTAAACGAGGGAATTGCGTAGCATAATTTTTGTCTTATTTTTTTCTTAAAGTGTTTGATACGGACATACATAGTAACTTTTACTTTTACTAACTTTTGTCTACTTGTCGGACAAATGTATACAAACTTCAGAAGTTGCTAAAACTATAAAACAATTTTATATAAAAACCCATTTACATTTGAGTAAATATCTATTTTAGTATTTTTACCATTTATTTTCTTCTCACAGAATAAATTGGTAGGCCGGTTCTATACGTAGCATATAATTTATAGTTTATATTATCAGTTAAAAGTGACAGATGTTCGCATTCACATCTTAATTTTTGGACGTGTTCAGTTTTTAGACTAAAAGTGTATCTATTTCAATTATTAAATTGATTTGTAAAGTTTTTATTAATAATTTTTATGTTGTTTTCGACAATTTTATACAGAGGGAACATATACAGAGGGACTATATAAACCATTGAAGATAAACCTTACCTCTCATATTTCTTTAGCGCCATCTTTTGGAATTTCCTTTCGCACTTATATATACTTTGCACTGTAAATATACATATAAAAGTATCAATCTCAAACCATTTCTATCCATATAGCAGTACTTTGTAAAGAAAACCACATATCCTATTTGTTTTAAAAAATAACAGCAGAAAAAGAATAAAATAAAGGGTGTAAAAAGTTTTACATTTATATGAGAAATATAATAGTTATTTAGATAAGGAATTTAACAAAAAATAGTTAATAAATTAATTAAAATGTTTACGGTTATTTGTTTAGCCTTTTTTCATTGCCTTAAATCTACAGTCCTTCTTTTGTCTTTTGTTCTATGGTGACCAACCGGTCACTTAACTGTGTCACTACACAGCATAACGTTTTCTTTTCTAGGAATTCCCATCAGACCTTAGGCCAATAGACATGGTCGAACAAAGTCTAAGGCTATAGAAGACGGCTGCATTAGTGGCCAAGGGACCTTCGCTGTCACACACCTGCTGCAAGCCCATGGTACAGTGCCAGCTGGGGTCAGTTAGCCCGCCAGGCACATTACCCTGGCAGCAGTTGCCAAGGTGACAGCATGTCAGAGCCTGCCCATTGAGAAGTACTGGGGGCTGACGGCCAACGCATCGCTGCCTCTGACCGGCCCCTGGAACTTGAGGAAATGGGGACGTAAACCACAAATACTTTGCAATAAACGGACACTGCACGTGGCAAATGCCGGTCTGCTAGTGCTAAGATCCTTAACCTCTATAATTTCAACATTGCTTCTAGCCACCTGATAATGTGGCTGAAACTTTTTCATCGTATACCCACCAAATAGGACCATGCATTACACACGCATGTATGTGAGAGAGATGATAAAAGGTGATAAAAGATGTAAGCAGAGAACAGGAGGTGAAAGGTGTCCTCGCTTTGTTCTAGCTATCACATTAACTGGAGGATGTGAAGCAGAAGGGAAATAGGCTGTGGGCGCTGTGGTTTAATAGATTACTTACAATTGGACACAGGTATTTGGAGTTAGCCATTATACCCTTAAGGCCCAAAAAAGGAAAAAAAGAAACAAATTCATCAAAATATACTACCTCGTCTTGTTTAAACTAAAAAAAAATGTCATTTAGTATACTTGATGCAAAACTGTTTGGTGTTTTCAAAATGTGCACACTTTGTGAATATTTGCATCAGCTTGTTTTTTAGTCTTTCTAAAGAACACTTACACATTATTAAGTGTCCTTTCAGGCATAAGCTCTTTTAAATTCAACTCATTGTGGGCACTGCACAATTTGTTAAGGTCAAATCTTCGTCTGAATGGACTGAGTCAGAATTGTATTGAGGTCATCAAAAAGCACAAAGCCATATCTCTTCAAGGGCACATCTGAATTTCAGCTAAGCTCTTCGAGCGTCAATCTCCCTCGGAAAGAATGGGAAAAAATGTAGGCCCAAACCCGTTGAATAAGGTCTCAGCATTAGAAAACAGGCCCCTTGTGAAATGCTATTACAGTATGCACATCGGCCTGTCGAGAAAACTGAATTCAATATACACAAGTGGCCTGTACACCATTTGGCCGCTACTAAAAAATCATCCTTAACACTGATTCAGGGTTTTATTTCTATGTTTATGAAAATCACGTTCATGGTAAAGGAGTCGGTTGCAAATAGTCACTTCAGACCGATTTCTCCTCGCTCCACGTCATTATTACAACTCACAACAAATGGCGCAACAACAAAATCCTTTTATAGATGAGAGGATACTTTTCACTTTCTCTGCGCTCATATTTCACTGTACTTATCAGTGTTTAGAGTAGATAAGTGCAGGAATTCCTGTTGTTCAAACCTCTCCAAACATGTCACATAAAACCATAGCAGAGAGTTTGCAGGCTGAAATAAAAGTAGCTAATTGATGCAATACACCAAGGACATAATTATCTCTTTGAATAACTGGCGGTGGTTTAATTGCTAGTAATTGTTCTCCAAACCTTGTTCAGAAGTGATGAACGCAAGACTGTTATTATGCATCATGTGTTAATCCTGCTATTCTGGCTTAGTCATTAGGGCTTCTGTATCAAAGCACCACGATAAGGGTGGCGGAGAGGGAAAATATCATACGCACACATGCACACTTGTAATAGTGACATTATAGTACAGCATTCCTCATCTTCTAACCCTTTGCTCCATACGCATGTGTGCAAACAAAAATTAAACTTTATGCCATTCTTCGCGACACCTTTTTCCCATGATTCTTTTCTCTTCGCTGTCACACACTCAGACTTCAGTGTAAGTTTCCCCTCAGATGTCATATTTATAACAGTGGGGCTTCAGTTATCCTGCGTTTGCTGTTAATTATTGCCACATTGCAACACCAGACTTGGAGCTCCACAGGAAACAAACACTGATTAACGTGATTGGGCCTGCTGAGAATTGCAGTCCGGTTGAAGTGTGTTGATTGTTGAACCGTTCCCACCCTCTCACCCCAGCAGTCTTGCCCTATTGCCCCCTGAGCCTTGCGAAGCAGGTCAGTGGCGGTTACTTCAAAAGATGTCTGGGTTTGACGTAATCTGAAGTAATCCAAGATCTAAAGCGCTTATAATTTAGTGTTTCTAAAGTAACAGCGAGAATGTATCGAAGAGTGTTTAACATTACCAGTAGCAATATCCAACACAAGAAGGAGCTTTGTTGTTATTTTTGCTTTGTAATTGGTGTTTGAATTTTATTTTGGCCTGATGTAGATTGATTACTGACAGGGCTACTGTTTTATATTCAAACTCTGCACTTCGGTTGCATGAGGAAGAGGGGGAGAAGGAAGTCTGTGTGGCTCTTTCCTGTCTCATTCCTGAGTCTCACGGGCTCATGTTTCACCTGCTACTAACACATGTGTCTATGCCAGTGTATTTATCTTTGTGTTTTTCATGCAATGAATTCCTTCCTTTTAACATTTTCACTGAGCGTGACCAGATGGAGCAGGGGGTGTGTTTTTAGGTGGCATTGGAAGTTTTTAAATGGAAGTGCTTGGATTGTTGTTAAATGCAACAAGTTCACTATATTGTCAGTTGACAAGCGCAGATGTCTGTAACTTCACAGGCTGATCATCACTGCCCCCTACTGGCTTTGAATGGCTTCATTTCACAGGATCTAAATAATTGAAATGATTTATCAAGATTAACACTGTCTAATGGTGCCCTACACCTTCCTAGTTCAATTACAGGGAAAGCAGTGTAATGCCATCCCACAGTGAAAACATCTATCATTAACTTTTTAGCAATAGATGGAATGGATACATTATAATTAACTTAGTGTTCAAACAATTTACACGATAAAATAAAGCTATTCCTGATTTAAGGTCTTTCAACATTTAATAATTAGATTTGTAGCAACCCAAAGAATTAAACATGACTGGTAAATTGTTGTCTTACAAAACACATCTATAAGGATTTGTATAGAAGGCTTTGCTGAATAAATTGCATTTGGGCATGATAGTAACATTCAGATGATCTTATTATCCACGACTCAAGCCACCAAAGCATTTCGAGAGTACAAGAGCATTGCCCAGCAAATGGAATAAATACTAAAGCTAAGTCAACAGATAACTGAGGAAGCTTGTTATTAGATGATTGTGGATCCAAATGTGACTAATGCAGCTGGATTTATTAAACAAAAAATCCCTATAGATATTGAGAATATGGGCTTTAATAAATGTACAGTACACATGACATAGAAAAGTTTAAACCCTTAGCACATAAATAAAGTAAAAACACTCTTTAATATCTAATATATATAATATCTCTTACATATATAAAGTATTTCTCCTAGTAATCAATGGGATTAAATGGAGAGCAAATTAAATCTAAGACATGTATATTTCTCTTAAGAAAATGACCTAAACATCTCACAAATGTCTCCATTAGAGTTTTTTTTTACATGAGAGCTCAATAATGTCCAAAACTGAGCTCAAATTAGCCAAGTTGTGGAAGAAACATCTGAGACTAAGTTGATACTTAAATGAAACACAACTGAGAACTCCATAAAATCTCTTGGACTATGAGAGAGCATCCTCTGAGCAATGCATTTTTCTCTGTGAGGTTACACTTAGTTTTAATGATATAAAGAAAACAGTATTTGTACATTTGAAAGTCTTCACAAGAACTTGAACTGTGAAAGTTCCACTTGAGTGTACACAGCCATGCTTCCTCTGTTTGAGGTTATACTGACAGGTTTTGTCATTAATGAGTTTCAAACTAAGGGCAAAGATGTCTGCAAATGTCCTTTAACCGAGCAAACAAGCTATAAAAGTGGAGGAATGATTAACTCACACAGCCACCAGCAGGCAGGTGGTTTGTTAAATGGCGAATTATACTTCCTCGACAGGGATCGGCCACCACTCAGCCCCTAATCACATCTGCAATTACGAAGCAGAAATATTGCCCCTAATTGATATGGCCCGTCGATTTGTTTCGATTTCTCGTGGCCTCAAGTCGTTTTCTCCCTTTTCCCGCTGGCTGCTAATGAATGGACTTGTTAGGAGGGGGCGTGTCTAAGTGAAAGTGACTCTTAAGCACAGCTCCGCCAGATGTATGACAGCAGAGAAAAGGGACAGTGTTAAAGAAGCAGGAGGTGTAATGGCACCTCAGAGCTGTAGAGACGGGAAGGGAGTGGGCACCTGTCCATTAGACCCCCCTGAGGGTGGATGTGTTAAGTGGCTGGGCTGCGGTCAAACTCTAGAGGGACAGTTGTCATAGAGACGCAGCTGTCAGCTGGTAAGCGAGTTTGGGAACTGCGGCTGTGTTGATGAAGACAGCAGATTAGATGATGTTAAAGACTGACTAATACCTACACCTCTCCTCATTTTCACCCACACCTGAGAGAGACGGTTGTCTTTTGACAGGAACTGTGAAGAGGACTGATAAATGGGAGCCAGAGGAGGGACAGATGTAAGTGTAGGAGTTTGGATTGTCTCCTGCTGTTAAATCTCAGATATCTGTCTTTACTGGTATATCTGAATATGTGGGCTTATTTCTCTTCAGTATGGTGCTTCAGATCCATCTATTTATCACTCTGCAGAAAACAACTGCAATGGCTTGATACATCAAATTGAATGTCCATTAGTGAAAGTGTTACATTTGCCTTCGTCTAATTTAATAAATTTTTACAACTATTAATTGTTTAATGCAACTACTAAATAAAATTTAGTAGTTTAGTAATTTTTTTAACATTTAAAAAAATGTTTCTCTTGGTCTTAAAAATAGGTGTATATTTCGTTTGGTAGACAAAAATATAATTGTGCAAACATATTAATTTCTTTCTTTAATTAAAATATTTTTTGAAATGGACTACTTATAATACAAATACAAATAATTAATAAAAAGCAGCCACTAAGAGTCCATCATAGATAGAAATTCCTTCAGTGCTGTTTAAAAACCTTTTCAGACAAAGGGTGACTACTTTTTAAGATGCTAAAATATAACAGTGTTCATTTATTTTTCATTCTTTTAGTCACAACATAATTTGCACAGTTACTGTTGTGTTATTTGATGGTTTAGAACAGTTTACTACTAGCAGTAGAATATGTAAAAAACACCTGTTCCCAAACTTGACTGGTTTTGAGATTTTTGCTTTCTCATGGTATTCTTGCATGTATAAAACAAAAGGAAAAAACTGCTATATAAAAAAATGTTGAGTGACTTGAATGTTAGCACAGAGTATATTAATCGTATCTTTTAATTGATTTCCATTAAAAATAACATCTTATTGCGGTTATTCATAAAGCGCATTCAGTGTCTGTACCTTGTTTGTATCTATTTATACTGAGAAAAATTTGTATGTTCCTCATATTGGCTTTATTGAGTGAGGGGTTGCGGATTTAAGCAGCTTTGTTGAGATGGCATTAGAGGAAACATCTGAGAGGTAATTGACAGGTAGATGAGCTCTTGTAGCATCGGTGTCACTATGCGTGATCAGCATACTGTACCTGTACGACAACACTGCATATAGAGTATGCGCTCCGCAGCACTCGGTGGGCATATCAGACTGGTGGGTTTGATGTCAATTTAGACGAATGTGCCTGCATGCTTTGTAGTCATCTCACACAAACAGGGATGTACATTATTACTGTTATTTACATCCAACACTATAGCTGTGTTTTCCTGTGAGATCTCACTGTTTGAATTCACACATCAAATTTAATGAGGTGACAGTGGTATATCATTAACTGTGAACTTTTATTTTGATTTGGAATAGTTATGACATACCAGAACTGTCTAGAATAATCTTCTATAGATCAATTGGCAGGTTATTCTTTAAGTATTATGAACATACAATAGGCTATTATTTTATATAAAGTGCCTTTGGTGTCCTCTTCAGAAACACTCAGTCATCATAAACATAAATGATGAATTATTTTTATAAATGGCCAAACATTTTGACACATACAAGTACAATGATAAGTCTCTTGAAATGTGTTTTTTCTGAAAAAACTAATTTCTGAACTAATTTTGCTCCTTATTGTATTGCTGTATAATGCCTGAGCCTTACAAAGACATCTGTACACATGACAAATAAACTCGTAACGTCAAACTTGAACTTAGTCAGTCTACTGCAGAGCTGCCTTTCTCGGAGAGTGCCAAAACGATATACAATTTTTGATTTGTTTAATACAACTTACAGAAAAAAACGTTGCATGTTATTCGTGCAGTAAAATACTTAAAGTTTGTTTGTTTTACATGATGTAGCTCACTGTAAACTCACTGAAAGCATACTGGGCGTGACGTCAAATGACGCGCCCCCTGGCCCTGATGTCGGGGTTTGGATATGCCCAGAGTTCATTATGTCAAATGTCCGACTTCGAGTGCCGTTCCAGACGTTAACATCCGCGTTTGGGGCGAGGAATATCGGAAATGTACTGTACATTTCCGTACTGTACATGTACATGTACTGTACATGTACTGTACATACATGTACTTCGTACTGTATATTTAAAAAGTAAAAAAAATAAAATTGCTTATGGTGCCTCTTTTATTGCAGTACGGCTCAGTCTACCGCTCACTCCTCCCTTTCAAAACCAATAGAGAAGCTACGGTGGCTGACACAGATCAAACATATCGCCGTATGAAACAGCCGAGAGTAACCAGTCAATCAATGTGGATTTCGTACAAAGGTAAATTTAGGAATTACATTTACTTCAGTAATTATTCAGTTACCCGATATGTTATTGCGAATATTATTGTTACTTGTTCATAACAACATATATTTGATATGTATTCGCGAAACGCGCTAGACTTTTTGTCCCTTTAGGGCTACTGTAGAAACATGGCAGCGCAAAATGGCGACTTCCATGTAAGGGAACCCGCGTTGAGAAATTGCCCATTCTAAGGTAATAAAAACATAACGGTAAGGTCTTTACACACCTCTGAAAACGAAGTATTGTATATTATATTACATTGCTGTCAGTAGATCCTCCTAAATATTACACAGTGCACCTTTAAGTGTTAATGAAATAAACATTCTGTGCTATTTTCTATCAGTAATTAAGTTGTACACTGCATCATGTTAACTTCATTGTTCGGAGGGTTATGCACATAAACCAAGCTAAAGTAAAACTACAGGTTTTTACAACACTTGTGGAGAAAACTAGCCCAATAACGCAAAAGAGAAACATATCAAATAGCCTTTTAACCATTTAAAACAATATAAAGTTCATGAGCATTTCTCAATTCAACTTTTAACTTTATAACTTAACTTTCATTTTACAGCTTCTCAGGTAAGAAAATGTTTGACATGAGAAACATGGCAAAAAGCCTTGCTGTTCCCAGATTTTATACCCCACTTCCTGTATGCCTTTAATAACATTCAAGAGTAGGTTTGCTTAAGTTAAATGAGATTTGAGGATATTGACAGTTCACTAATGACTATTACTCCTTGCTTTGCTCATAAACTCTACAGTATATCATATTGTTCACTGTGGATGCAGAGAGAAAAGCTGTCTTTGAATTATCAGCTGTGCAAGGTGGCCATCTTCTGTTTAAAAATATAATTGCATTTATTGTGAATATGAAAGCATATGTTTTGATGTATCTTGTTTAGCTTTAATTAGATAATTAAAACGTAACATTATATTTATAGCACATTGTCATTATTTATTATATTCAATTAATGTAAATTGATAAAAATATTTACTAAAATGTGACCCTGCAAGGTTGTTTTTTTGTGATTTACTGTTTTCTACATAAAATCATCCTATAAGGTATAGAACATTCTGTGAAAATATAACCTTGATATCTATTTGATATCTACATGTTAAAGATTGAACTCATTGTGAGATTAATAGGTGAAATCAAAATGTGATGCTCATTATCTCAGAATTTGATTTTTAGACTTTAGCCTGGTTTTTAATATGCTCTTTATTTCCTAAATATGTTCTTTATTTCACAGGCTTTGTTGTAGCCAAATTTCTCTCAAACTACAAAAAGATCATGTTTCTGTATATTAAGAAAACATTATCCATTCTTCTGTATTCACATATATATATTAGTTTAGATCTGATCTCTTCAAATTAGTGAGATTGACATGGAAGCAGTTTCAGTCGTTTAGCTTCAGGTATTTGATGTGGATTTGTTTGCAAGAGTATCTGAGTCACTCTCATGAGGCTCTTGTGACTCATTGACGTCTCGGTGAGCATCAAAGACTAAACAGTATATAGAGTACAGAGTGTTCCATCATTGACAGGTCAGAGATGGAGAGGTTGCCCTGGTGACAGCCACAACACATCATCTTCAGATCTCAGGGGAATATAACACTAAAAACCTCCTTTCACACCTGCATCATTTAGACAGTGGGATGAAAAAAGATCTTTTTGGTTTGTGAATGTAGAGAGAAGGGTTTGGTTTTTCAAATGAAAATTTTATTAGATTTAATATAATAATCTATGGAAATCTATAGAAAGACTAGGGTTAGCTTTGATATATGGGAGGGGTTAAGGATCACTTCCGTTCTGAGGTATGTTGTCATGGCTGTGGGGACCAGGCAACTGTCATCACGAGAAAAAACATTGATAAGGAATCCTTGATAAACATACAAAATAATATTTTTATTAATATCTAAAAATGTCAAACGTTTTGAAATGTTTAGATGTGGGGTATAGGGTCAGAGAATAGAAAAAAACATTCGCTAGAATAATAAGAACCAAAGACGAGCGTGTATGAAATACAGAGAAAATCAGCAATAACGCTTTATGTGATTTAAATACAAGTGATTGTACAATATATGCATCAGCTCATTGGATGCAGTTTGTCATCCCTGTAAAAGGTTTAAGGATGATGCTGGCGTTGTCACACCTTTAATACTCGCGCTCACACCCGTTGAATGTGTTTTATGCAGCAAGAAATCGCATCGTTGGAAACAATAGCAATCCTTGGCAGTCATACTGAAGCATCGCGTCCTGTGTCGGTTTTCACGGCTCGCTGGTCAACAGATATCACCGATAGCAGATCAAAAGGTAAAAAAAAATAACAGCTGGATGTGTGTACTGCCACGCTTAAGAGTGCACGTGAGAGCTGTTGGGTGATGCATCAGTGGCGCGTGTCCTGTGAGGAGTGAACATATGGGTAAGGATGCGATATTCATACAATTATCATGCAAATTTCGAAATGTTTGATAAATCACACTGTAATGTACGCGTATTAAAGGATTACGCATTGAATGCCTCATGTGTATGATAGAATAGTACGACATTAAGCTGGTCGATGTAATACGATAAATAAGACATCGATCTCAAAGCACAACGTTAAGCGAGGAAATCTATTTTTATCTACCTTAATGGTTAATCAGAGAAATAATTATGTAGCATGTCTGTCATTGAAATTATAATATAAAGAGATTATAAACACCTTCAGATGTTAACAATAGAGGTGTTGATGTTGACTGTTTTAATAACACGTAATGATGGATACTCTGTAATAATTAAATAGATCTTATAGAAATAGATGGATCAGAAAGGAATCCTTTTTTCTGTTGTCGTCTTACATATTTTTAAAATCAGATGTTGGATTGTACCATTCTTAAATCAAAATATTTCCTCTGGTATCTTAGCAACCAGTTGATGATGTAACCAAGTGTATTCTTCATACTTCTCTATTATCAAGTTTTATTATTGGCAGCCATATTTCTGTTAGGTATTAGGTTTGAAATCTAGCCTATACATTATATAGCCTATACATATTTACAAATGTGAACAGAAAAATACTCTTTGAAGATGTTTGTTAGGGCATTAAAAGGTTTTTTAAACCGTACGCATGTAGAAAAAAATATTTATATATGGATTACTATAAACATTTACAAAGCTGAACGAAAGCATCTCACTATTGCTCATAGAGCAATAGACATGGTATGTTGATAGCAGAGTGTGGGAGACAGAAAAGGTAAGATGTTTCATGAGTAGTGACAGGTCAGCCCATAATCACTGCTTACCCTATAAACACATGTAATCATGTATAATTGTGTGTATGTTTTATAGGTGGTTTGATCTCGTCTTCGACTGAGTGGAGATGCTTTGGTGAATTCTTGGAATTTACGTGGCCATTTATATCTGCACTATCCTCAGCAAAGAACGACCCAGAGTAACCATGGCAACAGCAGCATCCTCTGAGTGAGCATCATTCCTCCTTTTATCAGTAAACATGAAATCATTATATGTTTGTATATGCTCACCATTTTGCAGTGCACATCAGCAGAAGGCAGATTGCTCAGCAGATGTTTACAAGAAGTCGTCATGATTTCAAATAGTTTTGACTGTATGTATCAGACATAATGTTGCACATTCATTCATTTTTGTAATTGATCGATCATTGAATTTTGATGTGCTTGATTATGCAGTTCTCAGCTGGAGAAATGTCAATTGTTAAAATTCGCAAACAGAACCTGACACATGATAAACAATAGATGTTACCCATTTGTTGACTTTTTTCTGAAGATATGCATTTCTAAACCTCGCTCATGTTATGTTTTTCTCTTTCAGATACCTTTGTACATTATCATCAGTGTGGAAAGCAATTCAGTCAACAGGTGTTTTCAGGACCATAGCAAAGGATTATGTATGACTTTTTATCTTGGATGGATGAGACCTGGTAACAGCTGCCATGTTTTCCTGTAATGGCAGCATATTAGAGGGGTGTAGCCTCCTTGATCCAATGGATACTGAAATGCAGGACGCTGGGACTGCCCTAATGCCCACCACTCTCAGGGTGGCGCTGGCTGCCATCATGATCTTCATGATCACTATTGGTTTCCTTGGCAATGCCATTGTGTGTCTGATTGTGTATCAGAAACCGGCAATGCGTTCTGCAATTAATCTACTGCTGGCCACGCTGGCCTTCTCTGACATCATGCTGTCGCTGCTGTGCATGCCGTTCACTGCCGTCACCCTGGCAACGACGGACTGGAGCTTTGGAGTGGGATTCTGCCGTGTGTCAGTAATGCTTTACTGGCTGTTTGTTCTGGAGGGCGTGTCTATCCTGCTTATCATCAGCGTCGATCGTTTCCTCATTATAGTTCAACGGCAAGACAAGCTGACACCTCATCGAGCCAAAATTCTCATCGGTTCATCATGGGCTCTGTCGTTCTGCGTGTCCTTACCGTCCGTGATCGGCTGGAGGACTGCTGGGATTGGGGCGCAAGTGCCGCAATGCATTCTGGGATATAGCGAATCTCTGGCGGACCGAAGTTACACGGTGTTGCTCGCGGTAGCTGTGTTTTTTGTGCCCTTTAGCGTGATGTTGTATTCATACTTGTGCATTCTTAACACGGTCCGTCGCAATGCGCTGCGCATCCACAACCACACCAGTGAAGGCAGTGTCGTCATCAACCATGTTAGCAAACTGGGTTTAACTGGTCTGCAGCGCCCCCAGGTTAATATAGACATGAGTTTTAAAACCAGGGCTTTTACCACCATCCTCATACTTTTCATCGGTTTCTCTGTTTGCTGGTTGCCACATACCATAGTGAGCCTGCTGTCGGTGTTCAGTAAGCAGTTTTACCTAAGCCCAGTTTTTTACCCAATCAGCATCGGGGCTCTGTGGCTGAGTTACCTAAAAGCCGTCTTTAACCCCGTAATATACTGCTGGAGGATCCGAAAGTTTCGCGAGGCCTGTCTGGAGTTTATACCTAAGAGCTGTCAGCTCTGTCCTAAGATTCCTGGGAGAAGTCGCAGGCGTATAAGGCCCAGCAACATTTATGTGTGCAGCAGTGAGACCCAATCTTCAGTCTAATATTTGCACCAAAGTAAAGCCAAGAATGAAAGATTCTTTGAGTGTGATACTACATCTGTATGTTTTTTAATATGTCCCACTTTTGCCAGTAAGCGTATTTATTGGCATAGGTTGGTGTCAAAGAACTGTGTGTTTGAAATTCTTTAATGATGATAATACGTTTTAATACTTAACGACCAACTCCACCTGTCATAGTCTGCAGCAATGATGGAAACAGCATTAGCCGGCTTTAAGTTAATCAAAGCAATATATATTTGTTCCTTGACAGGGTCATTTGTTTATTGTCTGATGAAAAGATTTTGAATGTTCTGGAAAATAAAGCAATTAAACTCTTGAATAACTAGAAAAGGGTATTTGATTAAAATGATTAAAAAAAAAGACAGAACTTCGGAGGGAATATATTTGTTCATCTTTTTGTTGTGCATTATTTACATTTTAGGCATTTGGTGGCCTGCGCAAACATGTTCACATTTTATTATTTACAAGAGTCAGTAGAATGGCTTTACTGGTTATCCAGTCAAAGCTCCTATGATGACCAGAATTCAATAAAGTTTGCATTAGTAATGAAAGAACTAATCTAGTAGGTAATAGTCATCACAGCAGTAAAGGTGTCAGAGCTTTTCTTAGTAAATGTATTTATCAATTTCCTAGTCAACACAGTACACTAAGTTCAGGTTATGCTTTACAGTAACTACCATAACACAAGTTTGTTTTGTTCCCAACTGAAACTGCTGAATACTGGAAATGAACGCTTTTTAGTGCAAACAAATAAAATTATTAAATAAACTGATATAAATGCTGTTGTTTCAAAAGCTTTAAAATATAATATTTTTATTTATCGACAGTCTATAAATTCTTTACCTGCTCAATTGTGTGGTTGTGTCCAAACGCACATTGTACTGCAGGTGGCAGTAATAGACATTGTGCGCTGCTTAGTTCAGCACAGCAGAAGGGGCGTGTCTTCCTGCGCTTTCCGGAAGTGGAATGACAAATATGGCGTCGCGCAGGCAAGAAAACACGAAAGATCGCGCACCAAATACTGGAAATGCACCAAATACTGGAAATGTTTCAAATGTGGAGTCTTTGCTTCACCCTGAGCTGCTGTCAGGAGAGTTCATACAGCTTGTGTTACATGAGGTGAGACGAAGAGCTTTATTTGCGTTTAGAGAGTAAACGAGACTAGTCGAGTTCTTAGATATTGCAGTAATCACAGTTTATCTATGCTAAAACAAACATTTGCTATGGAATTATAGTATAACCATTATATTTCTGACAATACAAATGACAATAGTAACGTAAATGAGTGTATATTACGTTTCCCAAACCGGCCTAACGTCTCTAGACTAGCATCTGATGAATCTTGACTTGTGTTGTGTTAGAGGAAGATAGCAGTGGATGATCATGAGGACAGTGACCGGCTCACAGATCTGTACCTGCGGCATGTCATTCCTCTGCCACAGAGAGATCTGCCAAACACACGATGGGCTAAAAGGGTGGAGAGATGCAGAGAGAATCAGATCTCCAGCACTGCGAACAGGTGACTGATGATGGACAACTTAGACATGCATTCAAGTAAAAGATCCTAAGTAAAAGAAGTACTACATGCCTTAATACAATGGCAGTTCATACACTATGAAAAGCTTCTTACTCCGCTGTTTATCTTGTATTTAAACATCAAAACGTCCATTATTTCATTGAGACCAAGTGAAACGAGCAGTTATATCTTGCTTATATTTATGTAAAAAAAAGATCTTTGTTAGTGGGGTTAAAAAAATGTAATTTAAAAGTTTAAATATATATATATATAAAAGTATTATAATATATATATATATATATATATGTTTTATATATATATATATATATATATATGTTTTTGGTGTTTCATGCCAGCAAGCTGCAGGGATTCCTGAATAAACTGTGTAACACTTTGTGAATAAATATATTATTGAGTAAATTATTATTATATTATTATTATACTGGACTTGTTGTGATTATACTTTCAGTCACTTAAAACTGTTTGCTTGTTGGCTTAATTAAATATGTTTATATGTACTATAGACATTGCTAGAATTTTATATAACCACAATATTGATGTTTGTAGCAATATAACATGGGTATGAATGATTTGATAATGTTAAGTTATTCAGACTGGTTTTTGTCTTACATTTCTGTTTATATTACATTCAGTGCCCGGTTGCATAAAGCACCTTAAGTGTAATTTTCCCTTAAGTTTGCCCTTAAGTTTCCCTTCAAATTAAGGGGGTTGCAAAAATAACCCTTAAGTGTAACTTTTGTATATTTTATGATATGGCTGAGTTTTTGGATCCTTTCGAAGATATTGATGTGCCGAGGCGAATTTTTTCGTGATAGGGAGAATCTGATGGACCATCTTAATGACGAAAAACTGTTGCGAGAATATCGGTTTGATCGTCGCGCTATCTATGAGATCACCAACAAACTGGAAGACGACCTTAACCGTGTCACCCAACGCAACCACTCGCTACCAGAGGTGTTACAGCTGCTTATAGCACTTTGCTTTTTTGTAACTGGGAGTTTCCAGTCTGTAGTGGGAGATGTTTTCATATTTTTTTATTACTTCATGCACTGTTCTTTTTACTCCCAGATTCCGAGTGTTAATTTTCTCCGGTATTTCCTCCCACTGTTTATGTTTTTTTGCCGCTGTCACAACGGGATTAAGTTTGCTTTTTAAAATTGCTTTTCTTTTTCCATATTTGTCAAGAACTATACACTTCTCCTCCTCTGTCCAATTTGGCTTTCTTTTTTTGTTTTCCTTATCCATGTTTTTATACGTTTTATTACTGTTATTAAGCTACTGGGTTCATGTTTGAGTAGCATTTCCTTGGCAACGGTATAATTTTATCACGTCAAACCTGGGTCGATGTCGTTTTCCCTTAACTAAGAGAACCGTTTAAGGGATTATATGCAACGCCCTTAAGTTATTCTCTTAGGTAAGGGGAAATCACTCCTTAAGTGTCATACTTAAGGGGAAAAGTTAAGGTGCTTTATGCAACCGGGCACAGGCATTTGGCAGACACTTTTATGACTCATGTTGTTTTCAAGGTAAACATTTTATCAGTTTGTGTTTTTGTTTCAGTTCAAGCACAGACAGGGGCAGGAAGAGGCCGTTGATTGTGTTTGATGGCAGCTCTACTAACACTGGAAGTGTTAAGCTGAAGAAGCCTGTTACCTCACCACCAGCTGTTGACCGCCTGAAGCCCCCAGTTTCAAGTGTCAGTCTCACAAACCCCATACGCAAGCTCTCTGGGTCTTCTACAAACTGTGCTTCTTTAAATTCTCATAATAAGTCCTCGGAATCAACATCAGGTGTCCACTACAAGAGCCCTTCAGCCACCTGTAATGATTCTAACACTGCCAACTCTGTACATTCGGACAACATGGTGTCTAAGCTGAAGCGTACAGCTCCCAGTGACACTGCTGTGAGTATAGAAAGTATTCTATGGAAATGTTTGGGTATGGTGATGAGTGTTGTATGGAATTGTTGTCTTACCTTGGCAGCAAGTTGAACAAGCATTGTATTTTAAATGTTGTTATTTTATTATTAGATAATTGAAATTTATTTTTGTGGCAGAAGGATGTCAAGTCACCAGAAATGAAGAAAAAAGTTCAACATATCACGTGGCCGTAAAGACAACAAATTAGACGAGGATAGACAGTTGGGTCCTCCATTGTACCTCAAACGGTGACTCTTCAGTTTTTCCTCACCTTCACGTACCTGCCACAGAAAAGGTGAAGTGTGGAGTATGACCAATCGGTTCTTTTCACAGAGGAAATTCTTCAGCTTCTAGGATGAAGGCACTAAGATCCTAGCAGCTGTGCGGTGGACATTTACGTAGCTGATGGCAACTGTGAATCCTTTGCTTTCCCCTTTCTGGAACATGTTTGATAAAATGCCTTTCTTGCAATTAATAAACTTTCTAGTATGAATTCATCATGCTGACATATCAAACACACTAAAAGAAAATATAAGTATGTAATAATTGCAAGTTTTTAAAGTATTGATACTACTAATAAAACTAAACCACAAATGTGAACTACATTTAAATGATTAAATGTAAAACATACCTTAAAAGGTTTTTTAGGGATGAATATTTTTGTAATGTTTTGTATTTTTGGTCCCCACTGACTGAAATATAGGTTTTAAGTTTATTTATTGTGAGTTTTTATCAAAATGCATGGTCTGTTTCCCACTGGCAACAAGCCGCGTAACATAAATAGCTGGTAATGGTGTTTGCGGTCTTTCTGAGATTAAAAAATGAAACCCAAATTTATTGATTTTTGTTCAATGATTTAAAGAAGCTTTAAACAAGGAGTAAAATGTCCTGTTGGAGTCTTTTATCTTTCTGGTAAGGGAAGTGTCAAGGTCCTCAGAGTGATGTATGCAATATAGAAAAAACTGAATGGTTTGAGTGAGTTTAGAAAAAAACCTGGTGAAATGCTACTGTATATAAAAATAGAATTGAACCTAATTACCTGAAAGGTTGTTGAGTAAGGGTTTAAATGACTGTTGTAGATCTTAAAATGTAACCTAGTCACAATTAATTTAACCCAAGTTTATAGTTTCCATCTTAATATATGTCGGTATGTGAAATAGGAATAAATAAAAGCATTCTGAGAAATTAAGGGTTCTTCCATCAATGACTGTAAAATGGATTTACTTTTTGCATTAGATTAAACTCATAAATTCAATTTCAAAGCATATTATCATATTATATAGCATATTATATTATCTCCTGCACATGGCAAAAAGTCAGACTTACAGCACTAATATAATTTAATTCTGTTTAAATGTTACATAGATTTAAATTTGAATTATGATAAGCCTGTTGGTTGCTTAGGACCTGATTTTGGAAATGCAGATGTTGAACAGCTTGGCATAATTATGTAGCAAGAAAAGTTAAAGAGCTCTCAGACTGATTAGGCATTAAGAATTAGATCATGTAGTAATTATTCAAATTAGAAAGAGTGATAAAAGAACTTTTTTTATAACATGATCAACAAGATTACATGAACCTACTTCACTATTCACATAACGACTTGTTGAACATATGTCTGTTGAATTGCACAAGAAACAAACAAAGTAATGTAATTGTCGAAAATGTCTTTCAAGACATTTCAAGACAAGTTTAGCTTCATGTTACTCTTTTTCTAACTTTTCTACATTTTTTTCTTTTATTATGACTGCTTTAGGTTCCAAGTTTCCAAACATTTTGTAGGATGCGAAACTTGGAAAAGTCACATATGTCCTAAAAAGAAATGTTGCAGAGGGTTTAGGGCAAACTTTCAAGTGGCCTTCAACATGATATAATTTAAAATATTACAAAACAAGCTTAAACAACAAAAAATCAAGATATTTCTTGTGATTAGTTATTCTATGAAAGAACATGCATGTTTTTTAGTTAAACTAGACTAAAATGTTTCTTTGTGTGGGGCTGTTTTATGTGTTGCTGGACAATGGATTATGGTGGCTAAGGTCCGCAAGATCTCCTGTGTGTTTTAGGTGTTACTAGATGGCGCTGTTGTCTTATTTTACCATGTGAGTTTCCACGTTTATAAAGGTTCAGTTGGAGAAATAAAAAAACAGGCACTGTGTTTAAATAGGTTTTAATGATACTGGTAATTAGATTGAGGTTATTTGGTATCCACCTTTTTTTTTGATGCAGGAATACCAAAATACATTTTTTGCAAGTTAAGACATATTATATGTTATGTAACACATCAGACAGCCAGTTTGTCAGGCAGTTTAAAGAGATAGTAATACTCAGTACCGTTACATATTTTTTTACTTTAATATCTAGAATCAGTTCTTTCTTCAGTCTTTAGCTTATAACAATCTGAAAGATAATCATGTATTAAGATAAACTAATATACTTTCTTCTACCAAAGTATTTACTATATTTTCAAAGCACCCAAAGAAAATGTATTTATCACTCACACACCATTTCATGCGTCATTGCTTTAGTGAATTAAAACTTGTATGTTTCAGAATACTTGTTCACATGTCTTTGCCACAGTCAGGACACAGGATGTCATCTCTCTCAGTCAGAAAACCTCTGCCAACCAGAGACACTGAGCACTTCTTGCAGTTGAAACAGTCGTTGTGCCACTGGCGTTCCTCGAAGGAGATATACTTGCTTCCCCCAAGTCCTACCGAAAATATGGCAAACACGTTATGAGAATGTTGATAATATAGTAGTTTCTTTAAAAGAGCTGTGATAGCCTGTAGAAAAGACTGTATGAATAAGTTGTTGGTCTGTGCGTACCACTGATGGGGGTGGTGCAGGAGGCACATTTCTTGGCATACAAGTTACAGAAGCAGTTTAGGCAGTAGGCGAAGTCATCACGAGAGGTGAAGCGCTGGCCAGACAGCTGCTGCTTGCAGCCGGTACATAGAAAACAATCCTTGTGCCATGGCTGGTCATGGTAGGTCACACCACCAGTAGTGATAGGCTGAACAGAGAAAGATTTTAATGTTAAAAATATGTTTGATACTTCTTGTTTCTTAATACGACATTAATGGACCGTTTAACATTCACTGCACCTTTTTGCAGTGAACACACTGCATGGCGAACTGCTTTTCGTAACAGGGTACGCAGTAGTTGTCGTTGTCTTTAGGGATGAAGCTCTTGGTGCCAATTGGCTGTTGGCAGCGCTGGCAGGTGAAGCAGGTTTCATGCCAGCTGTTTCCTTTATGTTCCATCTTCCTGGAGCCTGAGGAAGAAGAAACACACCAAATAAATATCTAAAACTTATTTTGGTCATATTAAGGTTATACTTTTCCAAAATACAGGAATGAAATCCTACAAAAGATATCAAAAGTAGACAAGGAAGAATTTAGTCACATCCTACAATGTGCAGAATTTGACACAAAAAGTTGAATGTTTTTTTTTTCTATTATTATTTTTTAAATAATTATGCCTATTTATTAATTGATTTGTTTGATGAATTTTGCACTTTTGCACCATTCTAAACTATTAAGACTCTCAAAACAACATTGACATTTGCATTGATTTATTATGAAATTTGCATTGATTTATTAAATATGAGGAGTAAATCAAACTACTGAAAATGAAAGTGAAATGGAAAATGAAGTGTTTTCTCTTACCATCAGTTTCTAAACACTGATTAATTATCATCTGATGATTCTGGGAAAGCCCTGTTTTGAATTACTATTATACCAAAATAGCTTTAAACTAAAAACACACTAAATCCAGTCTTACAAGTCTAGAAATTGGTTTAGCAATCTGACTGATTAATCAATATGATAAAAGATTAATAAAACTGACTTTTACAAGGTCATTATGCGTTGAGCCGAAGACCAGCCTGGATTATTTATGAATGAATTTTTAATACCAGAAAGAATTTTACTTAGTGTATTACTTAGAAGCAGTGATGGGTCTGGCATGTGTATAATGATAGTCTTCATAAAACCTGGGCAGATTATTAGCCATGTGTAATAGTTATTTTCTTTTGCTTTAAAGAAAAAAAATGTTGTCAAATGAATTATTATGCTTTTATGGCAGTGTTGAGTATAAAAGCATCAGTTTATAAGAGGAAAGAGTTGATTTCTCCTACCAGGCATGATGGTCTTCTTGCATGCGTGGCATTTGGAGGAGTACTCATTAGAATAGCATTCAGTACACAGGAGCTGCTCGTCTTTGGTGGAGAAGGGCTTGTCCACCAGCGAGCGCTTGCACTGGAAGCAGTGGAAACACTCTTCATGCCAGTGACGATCTTTGTAGGACAGATCCTATGTCAACAAAAGACACAATCTGATGACAATTGTATTCAAAGAAGTGGAAAGCACTCTGTAAATCTGTCAAGGTGTAATCTGACTGGATGACTTTATGCTACTTCCGGGATTAAGAGCACATTGGTTTCATCGGGAGACTTGGAAACTATGGTGTTTTTACAAAGCATATGGTTGATCCCTTTAACCTGTCACCGTTCCTCAGAAGGAACCTATTTCCCTATTTACTTTATTATTTCATAGTTGAATTTTAATCTAATCATGACGAACTATAAATTGATGAAATATGGGGAACTATACATTTCAAGATGAAATGTTTGACAAATTCTCATAACAATAAACATGAAAAAACGGTAATGTTACTGTAATTTATAAAATATCTAAAATGGAAAAAAACGATTTTTTTTTATGTTTGAAAAAAAATCTATTATCTAAAATTATAGTTCAGATATTGCATTTTAATGTGTATTCCTATTTTCTGCAGTGACAATTATCAGGTTAAGGAACGACTACTAATTGTATTTTAATACGCTGATGGCAACAGTTTTGTTTTACAAGATTGGTAGCCGTTCTCTACATATTCATGAGTGTACAGAACTGTATATTCTGTAATATTTTTAGTAATGCTTTTGAAACAATCAATACTAAAGTCTAAATTTTCCACGATTTTTCTGTATTTTCAGACATTTCTTAAGTTGATGGCTCTTCGCCAGAATGTCCAACCTGATCTCATGGGAAAAAAGGTGGAGATTTTGTGTGAATTTATACTATGTGAATCGTACAAACACATGTTATTAGAAAAAAGAGTAAGGATAAAGCCCCTAAACTCGTCAGTGGGGTGTAAGCAGATTAAAATATATAAAAGAGATGTTTAAGAATTCCATAAAAATACGGTACCTCGTAAAATAATTGTTATTAGATTGTCTTGGCAATATGGACTTAACTGAATATATATTAAAAAATATTGTATATCTTAGTGGTTATGTTACCCTGCTGTTACAGCCGATGGGCTTCTTGCATTCCTCACAAGTGTTGGAGTACAGACTTTCATAGCACTTCACACAGTATGGGTTCTCCTCTCGAAGAACGTACTTCTTCCCAAACAGAGACTCCTTACAGTAGTGACAGTCATAACGCTCAGCCATCTTCACTTCTTCCTTTAGTCCTAAAATAAAAAGAGAGAGAAAGAGAAAACGTCAGATCATATGATGAGTTTATTGTAATCTGTGTTACTGCTATTTATTTGACTCAAACCCTCACAAACCATTGTTTTTCAGTTTCTTTTACATGTATAACGGAAGAAGATTCCTTTAGTATGCAAGAGGATGACACATCACGTTAAATTTCTTTATACACAATATTTCTTTAGTTTCTTTAGGATGGAGCGCATTGAAATTCCACATTGTGCTACATCATACCATCATAACCAGCCATTATCTCACTTCCAGCTGTCAGCAATTACATTGTGTGTGTGTAAATGTGCCTGGCATGGATTTGTATAGCAAAAGCATCACTGTGGAATTCTCTTTTTTATGACATTATTCAATGCATTAGTACTTCAACCACTAAATAAGTCGTATAATAAGCCAATGTTATTGATCTGATTCTGAACTATATAAAATATTGGTGTCCAATGTGTATATCTGCTGTAGAGACTTAATAATGATGGCATGCTGGCATAACATCTACTCACGCAGCTGTCCGAGTTCCTCCTAAGCCTCTCTGTGTATTTTTCCCATGAGCCCTGTGGTGATGTGTGCCACCTCACTGTGTGCCAGCTGTCCTGCCCCGTGTCTCTGTCTCAGAGGTCCCCAGTGTCCTCAGACCCTGCTCTCCAGCTCTGAACGTGTCTGACTGAGCTGCCGTACCTCCCGGGCTTCACTACTGTACCAAATCTCCCTCCACAGTTTGACCATAAAAGGCAGCAGATGGTGGAAACCAGGAGAAGCCGCTCTCTATCCTTCTAAGAAAATTCTTTTCTGACTTGCACGGTTAGTCCTTTACTCCCCCTCTTTTACTTCCTGTTTGTCTTGCCATTTTTTGCAGTCTCACTTTTGAAGGCTTTCTCCATCCAACTGGCAAGGCGTCTCAATTCTTTCCATTTGGATACGTCTTTTGCTTTCAACGCTATTGAAATAGCACACTGTGGGTCATTCTTGCCAAATTTTTAAAATGTTGTCTCACCCTGATATCTTAGTTCTGGAAATAGGATCTGTATGACTCTAAGCACAAAGTTATTGGTCAAGACATTTTTACTTTTATTCTGTCTGGTATATATTTAGTAAAATAAATGGCGTTATAGCTTTAAGTGCTTGCCTTTTTGCTCTCATCATACCATAAGTCGTACCTTGTGTTTGATAGATTATCAGATTACCAAAACTTTGAGTTTTGTTGCATTTAGGCAGGTATCGTTGCCTAAACGCTTTTTTGTGTCTTTTTATTTGTGTTCTAAACCAGACCTGTTTTTGGAATCAATAGACACCTTTTGATATAGATTCACATTTTACGTTTAGATAATTATAAGGTGCCAGCTAGATTAATTTACTGGTTAAATCAAGGTTCATTTGAGTTTGTAAGCTTGTGCAAAAATTAACTAAATTGCACAAAAATGTGCTAAAGAAAAAATGTGCTAACCATTTGTTTGAGAGCAAACTTTTTCATTAATAAAACATTACAAGCTACATCTACATAATTCAATTCTGTTTATTACCACTGCAGCTCATTTTTCAGTTTCCCCGTACGTTCTCAAAGGAAATCTAGTTATTCTAATCAAATTTTTCATTACTGCCCTCATAAAAACGGTCTCTGTAGGTCTGCTGGCCCCACGTTCCCCTCTCCTCATATCTTATATGCATCAATATAACATTTAATCTAAATCCCACACTATGATATTCTCCACCTTAGTACAACCTTGTTAAATTTAATGAAATATTACTCATAAGACTATGTTCATTCAAACCCGTTTTTGCAACACAACACTAATTTAAAGTATAGAAGAGCTCTGATAAAAATGGAATGCTACTGAAAAGAGCCTGCAGACAGGTGGATGGATTGTCTTAATCTCCCATGAGATTAAGACCCTGTGTTCACACACACACAACCTTCACACTCTCGTTGATGTTACAGTACAATTTATATCCATGGAGAGGGTGAGACAAGAGTGTGACCACCCATCATGGCTCTATAAATGCCTACCGTCGCTTTTATCTTGCCTATAAGGGGGACTTATAGCTGGTAAATACCTAAAGGTGTCACAATTTCTTTACTTTTTTCAGTCTCTCAATTAATGCACAAGAAGGAATTAATTTAAATTAAATTGGGGACTGTGTAGGGCACAGAAAACATTAAATCTCATAAAATATGTGCCATTCGGGCACCTTATGGCAAATTTTAAAGCATGCAATGTTATTAAAAAAAAAAAAACTTTATCTGGTCGACATGATTCTGTGTGTGGCCAGTTAATGGCCTGGGTGATAAAGTGGTATTTTCTGTCTAATATTACATTTTCCACCAAAATTTTATTAAAGAAAATATGGAATATTTATACCTTTTCCAAGAACATTTAACCTGTTAACTATTACCGTTCCTCAGGAGGAACACCTATGTTATTTCCCTATTTACTGTAATATTTCATAGTTAAATTTTAATCTAATCATGACCAACTATAAATTGATGGAAAGGTCTCAAGATGAAATATTTGACAAATATTTATAATAATAAACATAATAAGAAAACAAACATTTTTACTTAAAAATATCTAATATCTTAATATGAATAAGTGGAGTGCATTTTATATATAATACATTTCTGCTGTTATCAGGGTAAATGAACCACACAGTTACAGCACCTTAAATTGTCCTTTCTTCATGCATTTGTATTCATTTATGGTACATTTTGAGCTTGTTATATTTCATCTTGCTTATGAAAATAATGAAAAGTTCATGGACATATGTCAACTATTGTAACATTTTGTCATAATGCAATAGTGTCCAAATTCATTTTTGAAAGAACAAATGCATATCATTGTCCAGATATTCACATGATAGTTAAAGGCAACTACACAGAACGAGAAATGTTCAAGCAGGTAAAACTATGCTGGATAGGAGAGTTGATTTATCTTTATCACACAAAGAGTAAGCAATGCATATGAGAGATCTTGGCACATAGCAGCACACAAGCTGTTTTAGCTTTGACATATAAGACACAGATTTAGTCACGGATGGTGTAGTTAAATCACTGTTCATCAGGATCTTTTGTTGTAACAGTGAGGTTAGGTGTTAGTAATCTACCTGTATCGGCATCTTATGAGTTCCTATGGTCCTTACCTGAGGAGAAGTGCTGTGTTTCTGTGAGAGGAGTCTGGTCAGACTGAGCGTGGACGGCTCTTGACCGAGGCTGTTTGTTCTTCTGATTCAATTATACTCCACCTATGGAGTGACTAATTGGAGTGGTAGGGTTTGGGCAGCAGCTTTTTATCAAGATGAGCTATAAATACATCAGCAGCAGCAAATGGACCTCCACAGAAGATAAAGCCCACTCGAACGTTCTCACACACACACACATTTAGTAATGGTCACGTCCTTTTAAGGCCTTATATTGTTGTGCAATAATTACATCTATGCTGCATTTAGTATATAAACACATCAGTATGTCAAATAAACACACTATACAGAAGTGATTTTATCGATTTTTTTTTTAAATACATAAATATAAAAATACATAAATATACATATATGTACATACATTCTTGGGACAATTGTGGGATAAAAACATTCTGTTTTGAGTTCAATAAAAAGTGAAACCACAGAAGGCTTATCATCTTCAGACATGCAAAGCCGTATATCAGACTATTCAGACTATTCTAATTTATAAAATTGAAAGACATTAACAGAAAAATAGCTTGGACCCAAATGTATTGTTATGTAAGATTCTCTGCCTCATAGTAATAACTCTTGTTTTCATCATCTGCCTTTTATTTCATGGATTTTCACTTCTCTCCCTCAAGCATTTGTGAGAATGAGCCAGAACAAACAAACAGGAAACAAAGTACATGAGAATGTTTACAGACCTCCTTCCATGCTCGTGTTGCATTTTTCCACTTTTGTTACTGAAAAAGGAAACATGAGTTTGAAATTCCTTTTTTATTGCAGACTTGGTGGTAAGGGGAATGCCCTGGATGTGTTAATTCAGTAAGAACTATGACAAGAAAGAAAACCTCTTAGTAACACCTTACAAGGTTGTCAATGCATTGGCTAACATTAACAACGAACAATATAGATTTTCGGCATTTGTTAGTTAACGTTAGTTATTGCAAATACAATTATTCGTATTTGTTCAATGTGCAATAGCTAATGTTAACCGTTACAAGTTTTAATTTAAAAAATGTATTAGTCAATTAATAACATGAATAACATCATTTAAATAAATAACATGACTAATAACATAAACTAAATGCTGTATAGGTATTGTTTATTGTTAGGTTATGCTGCTAGCTAAAGCATTCATTGTTTTTAACAAATACAGTTAAACCTTTTTGTAAAGTGTGACCAGAAATGTAATAAAGAAATTTTATAAAGTAATAAAAGTTCTAATCTACATTCTCTTTCTCAAAACGCTTTCTCTCTCTCTCTCTCTCTCTCTCTGATCTCTCTCTCTCTCTCTCTCTCTCTCTCTCTCTCTCTCTCTCTCTCTCTCTCTCTCTCTCTCTCTCTCTCTCCTCTCTCTCCCCCCTCTCTCTCTCCTGTGGATTGGATGTGTTGAGGATGCTTTCCATGCATTCTGATAACAGACCCTCTGTATGGATTCTCAGATTCTGCTTCTATTTCTGCACCTTTCCACTCACTCATCTCTCTCTCCTTTCTAATCATACACCAGCTCCACCCCACTCCAGCACCCCTCACCCTTCTCTTCATCTTGTATCAGTTATGGAATGATTCTCATACACTGAACATTGAGTAATTGGCAGATAAGCTATATAAATTCACAAATCTACATGTATACTGCCCACTAGTCTTTAAACTTCGCATCTGTCAATTTGTTACACAGTCAGTAGTTTCTGACATATAACACCACCAGCATCAATATAAGACTATATTGGTCTGGGATTCCCTCTCTTGTAGAAAGAAAGTCATTATGGATAGTGTGCAGTCTGGGAAGTCATCTCATCACACAGCAACAGATGGACTAATGATGGCAAGCACCATACACATCTGTCATCTCGAGGCTTAATCTATTATCAGATATCCAGCTTGCGTTTCATATGCAAAGATGTGGAAATAGACTGCAGTGTGTGGAAGCACTAATGGTTACCATTTGACATTTCTAGTAGAGTAACATTCACACTTGAAATCACATCAAATGAAATCCATTAAAAGGGAGAATGTTTCTCTAAGACATAAGCAAATGCTCTATTTATCAGGATCAGCCTTAAACATGTTGTTTTGGTATTCACCATATTAAGAGACAAGCATTTGCTCCTCTTGTGGAAGTCTCTGTGATTTGAAAGCTAAAACGTTTGCATAAATTATCCCAAAGTACTGTAATATATTTTGGTCAGGACACTTAATTAATAAAACATGGCACCAAAAGCATGCATTGTTAGACTTTACCAGCCGTTTTACAGTAATATACTGGCATCACTGTTGCCAGTTAGTTACTGCAAATCTTCTTTTAGTAAGCTACTGCTGTGGTTGTTTAAACATTAGCTGTTCACATTCTAGCTTAGTTGCCTTTGCCACAACAAATGCAGATTGAACACATTATTTAAATGACCATATAAAAACTAACAATGAGTAAATTACAATATGTTACTGTAAAACGCCTGATGAGGTCTAACAGTGTGGAAAAGCATGAAGTTGCTTAAATTAAACTATCACTTATTTTTCCCAAAGAAAAGGAACACCTAGATTTTTACTAGATTACACATAATTTGGGCTTGAAACCGGTACGGTGCTATTAATTTTTATAATTAAGAATGTTCGAAAAAAACTGATATTGGTATAAAAAACATATTTATCATAAATGCCTATGTTTGAAAAAAAAACTATTTATCGAATCTACACGTTGACATTGGGTCTTACAGGTCAGAACATCACACAATAATGTCAATAATTTAAACTCAACTCTTTTATGAATTTATGAGTCAGGACATTGACAATGCAAAATATATGAGATAGTCTTAGCAAATAGCCATTTAGCAAATAGCCTGAAGTAGACAAATGGTTAAAGAAAAAGTCATCTGATGGATCTGCCACAGATCACACTAAACTGATTGGAAAAGCAGGAAATATAAGTCAGATGTTTGTTCTTAATCCTGCACTATTCACTGTTTTTTTTTTTTTTCTTTAATTCAGTCCTGTGTTGTCTGATCTAATTAACTTCCCTCCTATTCATTATTCTCATAAAAAATAGAAGAAATAGGAGAAATCTGTTTTTTGTAGGGTGAATTTCAAAAGATGTCAGTATTGCCCTGGATATTACCTGTTAAATAATCTGCTTATAATAGTGTTAAATGTTACGTGGCCCAAGAAGTTTTTAAGAAAGAGTAGATGAGAGTGGACAGCTGGTAATGTTTGTTTTGCAAGTGCAAGCGGACAACCACAAACTGTGTGTTGTGCTTGAGATTGCATGATTATTGGACCAGCTCTTTACTGGAGCCCTGTTTTTCTTCCCAATCATCTCATCATCCAAGACCTTTAAACCACATCCATAAATCAAGCATAACTAGGGACACAGGAACAACAAGCTATGTTCTAATGATGCCTTTTTGTAATATTCAAACCCCACAACAATTCCAACAAAAGCATCTAGAGATAAACCTCCCTGCATACCCTTTCCAATGAGTCTTCTTGAGTCTCCAGCCATTATGAAGCTATTTATAGAGTCTCATTCCACAGCAGGGTTAAGAGGGGCTTACCAGCCCAGAGGTAACATTACAAAAGATCATTCATCTCCTCAGTATGCCAACACAAACAGCCAACAAAATAATATGTAACATCTTACTATTATGCATATATAATATAAATAAATGCATGTAACAATAATGATAAGAAATATCATACATGTGGTTTATTCAACACAAAATAAAAACATTTGACATATAGCTTACTTTGAATAATAACTGTAAATAATAAATGACTAAATGTGTCATGGTCTCAAATTGCATACTGTTTTTGTGTAAAATTTTCTTATTATAAAGTGCTGATGTACAGTATGATCCTTCAGATGAAATGACAAGTATTTTTAATGCCTTTCCATTACTTGAAAAGGTTATATTTTGATGTATTTGTCCATTGTTCTATCTTTCTATTTAGAAACCGACAATCTTACGGACAGTTATTTTTACAGTTAATATTAATAAAATTCATCTTGTAAAAAATGTAATACACACAGTGTTTATGAAAACAATGCATTAATCAGTCCGATTACAAACTTATACAATTATATTTAGTTGGTTTTGTTTATGTAAATCTTGCATGTCTTTATTTGGTTACCTTTAATTATGTAAAGCTGCTTTGCAACAATGCAAAAATGTGAAAAGTTTTGTAGAAATAAATTTGAATTAAATTGAATTGGAATGGTATTTTTCATGCCTTTTCCAAACAATTTTTTGCAAATATGGAACACATTTGCTGTAATGCATGAAGCTAAAAAGGGTTACAACAGTGTCTCGACAAACCTTTATCAGTCCATGGAAAGATAAATGATCTAAAAACAGAGAAAGTTCGGCACTGTTGCTTTTGTCCATAAGAGTTGTTGACCTGTTAACAATATGTAAAATGTTAAACAAAAAAGGTGTGTCATTAATTCTTGACTATTTATTTGCCAGCATTTTCATACTATATTTCTTAACATCTTCAAAACATCTTCTTACCAAGATACCATGTCCAAAATTAGCATAGTACTTTTTTTACAAGTTAAAGTACTACAAATACTACTGTCTGCTGACCCATTCGGGAACACTGTTTCAGTGGACACATTGTGCTGAAATTAAATTTGGAAGGTATGTTTATGTAAACTGCTTAAACACAGAGGTGCTGTTCTTTATCAGCCTAATATCATAACGATAATCCACGACATCATTAACGCTGTAAACTGTAAAGCGTGACTTGTCATTAAATATATTCTGGTATTCAACTTTATTTATTCAACTCTTACAGGCAGTTTTTAAAAGGCAGTGACTCATTAGTTTGTCATATGCAGTTAATTCTGCGTGACCATGCAGAGGCTGGAAACCCCTCTCATGTTTCCCCACTTGGATCTGGAGCCACAACAGTAAAATCTGAAGTCCCTCGGCCGTGCATTGTGCACAAAGCCCTGTGGATATTTCCAGGGAGTTTGTGCTGCCCAGTATCCAAGCACAGCTGCTTATTTTGGGGGTGGACTTTAGTAACTGTTTGCACTCCAGGATCTTCTCCAGACTTTTTCACATGCATGGAAAGTTCCAGGATGGGTCATCTTTTGGGTCAGATGAACAATGACCCTGAGATTTACCTTAATTTTGAGTTGAAGCCCATGCAAGTTATAAGTACTTTTCCCAATTACACGTGACTTTCCTACATTCCATTGTATTTAATGAGATGCTTGAGAACATTGCTTAAGAACATTTCTCATTGGAGAGTAAAACCACTTAGCGGTGTTACCCTGTGAGTGATTTGATCTTCTTTATTAATAGTGCATGGGAGTTCTGTGTTTATCTAACACTGTTGAGCTGAAGACAGCTGGGCTTGGGCATTTAAACACAAAGGATTTTGGACCATGGACACGGACCCCCACAAAATCCTCCGGTGTGATTAGAGACCGACCAACTGAACCAACTGCTCCACATATCAAATGGATCCTTAACTGTGCCATTCCTGTCAAGCTCTGTGGTTTAAACTACCCCTCATTGGACGTCATTCATAAATATGGACTCAGTAACTGGCCTGAATCTAATTTGTCATATTAATTTATTAATTTAATCTTTCAATAACCTCAGTGAGACATATTGAGATGGAGATGAATGCAAGGTTTATGTGTATTTTTGTCATTTATTTAACTCCATTAGAGATTCTGAAGTTTAGAATAACAGTTTACATCCTTTGAATTTCTTGACTCTAATTTTAGACATGTGTTTTTCACATAATGACTTTCAGACATGTATCATCCATCATATCATTATCATCACTGACGTCATTATCGTAATTGCTGTAGCACAATATGAAACCATCCAGCACACATGGAGTATCTTATTTAATTGGACCGACGCAGAATGCGTCCAGAGGCTGGACGATTAGCCAGATATTACGACCAACATTTTAATTGTGACTTTCAGATGATGCACTTTCAAACATGGACTCATGACTGAGTAGCTGATCTCATATTTCAGTCTCACAGGGGTTAAAGTAATTTGAACACTTACACGTATTGTTTGACATCTGCTCTCTTTTTTTTTTACTTTGAAAGTTTTTCTATGAACAATGTACTTTTCTCTGAAAAAATTTTGTGTTTGAATTTTGGACTCAACGTAGCGTTTTATGGATGGTCTGAAATTAGATCTTACATTTAATTCTAAAAGACTAGCTCTGACCACAAATTTAATTTAAAGTTTGTCTCCTATCCATCAATTTGAAGTTTGTGTTATATTCATCAATGCACTACAGGTTAAGGTATTTTATCAACTAGGTGACAAACTTTGCAGTTATTTACTCTTAATCTTCTAAAAATGTGTGTCTGCCATCGAGACAGACATTTCTTGGCTTTTTTGTCTATGCTTAGTTGAACAAACCTATTCATCTGCCTCCTTCAAGGTCCAAAGAGTCTCCTTTCATTTTTTCATTTCTGCCATAAAAGCAGTTAATGAAGAACACAGAGAAAGAACATGTGGCTCTAAGGCAAAGAAAAACAGTTACACCTCCCATGGACTCCATCTCCCATCATCCCTTGCACCTCCGTCAGCCATCTTGGATTGCCGTCACCTGTCAGCGTTCATCATTGCATTCACCTGTTCTTCATCACCCGGACTCTTTAAATATTCACCATCTGTTTGTCAGGTCTTGTTTGTATGAAGTTTGTACAAGCTTGTACTCGGGTTCCCTGGTCATTACCTGTGGATGTATCTGTTATCGTTACCTGTGGCTGTTGCGTGTTATTCTATGGATTACCCACCTGTGGATGTATCTGTTATCATTACCTGTGGATGTTATCTGTTACTCTGTGGATTACTCGCCTGTTCAGTCAGTAAAGCCTTGTTTTTCACTCCATCACGCCGTGTCCGTCTTCTCCTCCATTCATCTGTAATAACTTGAAGGTTATGCAAGCTTAGTTGATTATCTTAATATAACTGTTACCAACCTGTATGTTACAGAAAATGTGACAATGTCGGGTGCAATTTGAGCAAAAAAGATTTGCAATTCCATGCAAATGTCAACCTTGCCATAAAAAATAAAGCATGACTTTTTATATTCCGGTAACATGCTGTTTCCATAATTGTTACATCCATAACAGTCCATATAATGGGCAAAAGAAAATTAACGGTTTTCTTTGAAGAGCTATACCTTCTCCATTTGATTGTGTATATATACAATACGTGGTCATTGAGAGTTTGAGATCAGATTGGAAAATGGAGGTTTGACAATGTATTTTAGTTACTCTTATGTCAAGAATAAATAGAACTTTACTAAACGGAATTATTATTATATTGCATTAAAGTAAGTGCATTAATTTATTAATTATTTTGCAAATTATTAGGTGTAATAAGTATACAGTAGCCTACATGTTTATCTGAAAGAAACAAGCTTTGGGACTACTCCATTTAAGTGTTTTTAAGACAACATTCCAGATACCAAATTACATTTATGCCAGTGTGTGTTGGAAAGACCAGACAATTGTGGCGTTCACAGTAAACTGATCTTAAAATTATTCCCTTAAAATATCAGGAATTTCCCATAGTCAATGACATTATAATGTGTGAAAACAGCTAAAGACATTGACAGAAAAAAACATAATGCTTTACAATCAATAATTTTGATGCAGGAAAACAAAAAGCATGTGATTTTATGAATGACAATCTTTAGTGGTTTATAAGCATATTCTATTCAAATGTAAAAAATTGTCACAGGTCTGTGCTTATGTTTATACACCATAATAAACTTTATCAAACGGTAAACACAAATATCTGGTATGTCATATAGAAAGGACATGTAGGCCTATTTATCATTTATGTGAACCAAGCCCTAAAGAAAACTTTAGAAACTTTAACTTAAAAGCATGAATGTAAAGGATGGAAGGAAGGAAATTTTGACTTTGGTCGGAGCTCGGAGCTAAAAGCGCCCTCTGTCAGTACAAATAGAGATGAAGAAAAAACTTAAGGACGTAATTTATTATGGTCTATGATTAATAAAAAGGTCAAAACAAGCATTATTGATTGTCTTTGGATTCGGAATAGTTGTATCATTTACTCTCTTTGTACATTGTATTTAATAGTAAAACTTACGCAAAATAAAACTTCTCGGTAATTTTTTGTTATACAATTTTGTGGGTATACAAATTAATCTTTGTCATTATCGTTCTTCACAACTGCAATGTCATCATCAATCACCAGGGGGCGCTAAAGCATAAAGCATGGTCATGGCTGATAAATTAAGGATAGGTGGAAGAAATATTTCAATTGATATCTCGTTATTTTCTTGCATCTGCAACTAAAAGGCTGAATATTTAATATACATATGGACAAAACGCTGAATATACAAAGTAACTACAAAATATCTAGTCATACATTTATTTGTGTGATTGGAAACAAGCTTAATTGTGTCTTTCACCTTTCCCCTTTCCACGAGTTGTTTTGCATTTTGTAGAAGACTTATATCAGCAAGATCCGATTAAACAGTCATTAGCACAGTTGACCAATATAAAATATTGGTTAAATATTTCAAGAGAAGTCCACTTGAGGGCATTAACCATGACTGCGTTTAATGGATCTTAATTATGAGAAATGCTCTCTTTCCAAATCCACCAGTGATCCCATTAATCAGTTAACCGCATTGCATCTCACAGAGAAAACACTGCATAATTGACCTCAATTACTTTGTTGTCTTCCTATTAGAGGAATGACAACATCCAAACTCCTTCCATTATGGAAATTGATTTGCATTGTATTCTTTGCTAGTTCACTACTGTAAAACTGTTCCCACCACATCCATATTAATCCATAGTATTACAGTAGCCTATTTATATTCTGTAAGGAGTGCAGCTCTGCATAGCCGTAAATACAGTTTTTACCAGAATAGGTCATTATAGGCTCCACCATATTAAAAATACAAAGGCTGCCCTATAACACATACAGGTGAATGCGGGAGATGTGGTAAAAAGCACAATAATGTTTACATTTCTCAACAGATATTA
This sequence comes from Beaufortia kweichowensis, assembly GCA_019155185.1. Lineage (NCBI taxonomy): Eukaryota > Metazoa > Chordata > Actinopteri > Cypriniformes > Gastromyzontidae > Beaufortia > Beaufortia kweichowensis. Next base: position 14,850,194 of record CM032799.1, read on the forward strand.
AAGGGATAGTTCACCCTAAAATGTGTATGACTTTCTTGCTTCAGCAGAACACAGAAGAAAATATTTTGCAAAACGCTGGTAACCGGCACCCATTCACTTTCATAGTATTGACACAGGGTACAATAAAAGTTGGTAGCCAGCGTTTTGCAAAGTATCTTATTTTGTGTTCCACAAAAGAAAGAATCATATACAGGGTTTGAATGACATATGGGTAAAATATTATGACAAAATTTTTATTTTTGGGTGAACTATCCCTTAATGGATTATGATCTATGTGGAGTACAAAGACATTTCATCTCAGTTTCTTGTTTTTTTTCAGCCCTTTTTTTCTAAAGGAACATAGGAACATTGAGTAGTTGTTATATTCAGCTTGCCCTTGGTGGTCTTCAGCTCAAGTTTGCTGAAACAGCATATAAGATGCTTAGTCTCTGTTTATGCCGACTGGTTTAATAAATATGGTAAGCAAGGCTGTTGTAGCTCTCATGCAGGTGTGCCCTGGTGATGAAGCAGGGTAATAAATACATATGCTGTGTTCATAATGGAGTACTAGCTTAGTACTTACTAAATACGGAACAGTATACTGGGCTGTTCCAGCGTTATGGAAAGCTCAGAAAAGGGTCTATATACACTATATAATTATAATATAATTAGTTCATGCATAAGTGCATATGCATAAGTATTACGCTAAAAAAAGGCAAATACAGTACATGACTGGAACAGACTGTCCATGTTTGCAGTCTCGTGCCCGAATATGATCACACTGATGCTTCTCAAACAGAGGATTAGGCGTGATGCCCAGTTGTGAGAATGCAGAACAGAAAAGGCTGGCTCTGTTTATGAGAATAGACAGTAATACAGTATGTAAATACAAAGGAGATAATTGCTTTAGATTATCTATGGTGCAGTCTGTGGGGGGTGAGGCTAGTAGTTGATTTTTTATTTATTTATTATGTTCAGTGGTAGAGTTGGACAGATTAGACTGGCAGTAAAGGGCATTACCTTGATTTACACCATTTGGCTTATATAAATGTCACTGTTTATATGGGAGTGATAGAATGTGTGTTTCCTAAACCCTTTTACATTAGGTAACGTGTTTATTATATTTAACAAAGCTAAAAATCACAATATTTTCAAGAACCCAGAAGAAGCTGGTTAAGATTATACACATGCCACTGGTTGTGAATGACTGTCGCAAGTGACATTGGGTGACTTTTTTAATTAATATTTTAATTGGTTTTGTAAACGGTCTGTCCTCACACCTTTTATAGCTACTATTACAGTTCCAATTCAAAATATGATAAATAGCTCAGTCTCTAAACTCATTTCTAGCAGCTTCGCAACAGACACTTTTGTGAATCACTTTAAAGGGCACCATGATTAAATTGCCACCGTACTCCGCTTACATGAAAGATTTCTTGGTCATTGCACTGAAATTACTTTGAGCTGATAAAACTTTGTCCTCCATCCTGACAGAAAGTCTAGATAAGTAAATGTATATTTTTATAGCTCAAGATACTATAATAATCTCTGTGGTGAGTCAGGCTTGTGACACTGACAGGACGACATTTTACTACAGTGTAGTCTGAAGTTCCCGTCAGATTTTGGCACCAGACACTATACAAGCCTTAAAATAAAACTGTACTGAGAAAAGAAACTGAAATGAAAAACTGCATAATAAAAGAAAGTAGAACTTTCAATAAATCTTCACAGGAACACAGCATAAATGTAGACCGTCTCAGTATATTCTAATTCATATAAATCGTACGAATCGTGTTCGCTTTGCCTCAGTGACGTTAGATTTAGGGGCGGAGTTAGAGGTAGGGCTTCATTCTTGCTTCTTCTAGTAAAAAATCCAATTGAAATAAAATTAAAATAGTCTATAATAAAAAGGAAATCTACAGACTAAGTTAAAAATAGTGTTTTTAGAATGCACATTACAGGAAATTAAAGGGGAAAGTCATTTTAATAGTAAAAATAGTATTAGTAATTATTAGTTATTATTATTCGTATTATTAATATTATTAGTAATTAGGAAACTGGTACGTGATTGTAAACACTTAACCTAATAATTTACAGACTACTAAAAATTCACCTGCCATATTTTGGCTTGAGAAATATATTTATGCACCATATCCGTATATACAATTATATTGAATTAGTTACTAAGAGCGACACTGTCAACCGTTACAATTTTATAGTAATTTATAACTTCAGATACTTTGTAAACTTTGTGAGGCTCTGTACATTTGCTTATTATAAACCTAAAGTCAGGCGCTCATTCCCGGTCTCCATCATAGCAGCACCGCGCGCTCTCGCGCCTCCTTCCGCGCGGCGGGTGACGTCACCCGCGCATGGACTCGCGCCGCTGAGAGAGCGAGAGGTTGAAGGAATCGAGGGTGAGACAGACAGACAGACAGAGAGAGAGAGAGAGAGAGGCAGTGGCAGGGCCCACAGACAAAAACTCACACAAACGGATTTATATTCGCAAGCCAAGTCTGCAGAGAGTGTTCGTGTTTCTTTCCGGCTGTCCTAAAGCCCGATCTGTCAAGAGTTACAGCAAGGTAAGAAGAAACAGACATAATGCAAACTGAGTAATAAATACTCGCCTAAAGTTGCCCCGGTGTGCTTTCCGAGCGCAAAAAAACTCCGATCTCGCTTCTATCGATATCGCTTTTATATGGTTTACCCGAAGGAAACAGTGTGTATGGTGCAATGCAAAACGTGAAAGAAACAAAAGTGATTGTCTCGCTCGCGCTCTCTCGCGCTCGTCTTTTGTGTCTTTAACAGGTTTGTTGTCACAATAGAGCTCCACAGTGCAGATCTTTAAAGTTGTTAGATTTGACACATCTGTGTAAAATCGAGGATCATACGTGATGCATTTTAATATTTGTTTTTTGTGTGTGATCATAATAGAGAAAGCATGAAATGATGGCTGCTCAGATGCCTATTGTCATTCACTACATGTTCTGTGCACGCGCCGTGGACTCATTTCACATTCACAACCTAAAGCTTTTTGACGCATTGTACTGCGTGTCGTTGAGGAACATTATCTGTAACGTTGTTTAATGTTTACATATGCTGACATGAATTAGATGTGTGCTTTACTCCAATGAAGTGTGCTTTCACTTTTTTGCAAGTAAAACTTGGATTAGTGATGTGGACTGTGATTGGCTGTGGTGGGATTTAGGTATTAAATAACGGTGATGTCCTCCAAAATCATGGTAACAGTAGGGCTGTGATAATCTAGTTTGTGATCCTTCAGCACTTGATGAAAAGTCCACTGCCCCGTTTTAGATTTAACGAATTAAAGATGATGTACAAAGGTGGACCTCATAAAAACTTGGTTTACAATAGCTCCTGTAACTATAAAGTGAACATGAAATCTCAGTATTAACTTTATTTGTTACAGCTTGTCCACATCAATGGTCGTGTTCTTGACACTGTATTTCTTTTCGTCTCCCTCTCACAGAATACTTTCTTGCATTATGATAATTGAATTTTACACCAGTCGGGATTTCACCCGCTCAGCTTATGTGCTGTAAGTGGCTCAAATACTAGGCTACTTTGAAGACAATAATCCCATTTTTATAGTTTCTTAAGAAACGCCCTTAGAGAACTGAAAGCACTAACCAGTATAAGCACTTGTAACATTCTTGTCACGTTTAAAGAACGTTTTAGCCTTATGTTGTATATGATTTCAACCAATGCTTGATCACAATGACGGTTTAGATTTTGACTCATTTAATGTTTTACAAAGCTCTCATCACACCCACTGCTGACATATCACAAAGTCACGGTTTGAAGCATGTTTGCTTTGCAGTGACAGGTATATGCATTCTTAGACTTTTGATGTTTACGGTAACATGCCTTTTCTGTTATGAAACCTGTGCGTAACGTTGTGTGTCTTATTACGCAATACAGGTCACATTCTGTCATATAGATCTTAACTCAATATAAAATGTATGAAACATCTTCTCTTTGTGAAAACAACCCTGCCATCTTAATGCATTGCTCCTTTTATCTCAGCGGATGAAGTAGGGGGTCTGCATGCGATCTAATGTCTAAACTCGCCTGTTCCTCTGGACCGGCTCTGGAATGTGCTGTGTACACGGTACTCTCTCAGTACCAGCCACCAGTCTACAAACAAAAGACAGCTCAGTTAAAGCTCTTACTTTGCTTTCCTCTTGTGTGTTTGCAGAGGAGGGCTTCCTGCACCCCATCAGAGCTTTGCCATCTGTATAGCCCGTTACATGGAAGCGGATCCGATATATTTTTCTTAGCTCTCCTTCAAGTGCATTGATTTAAATCTATTAGCTTGTGTTGTTCAGAAATGTTGTCTGCGGTGACTTGCAGATAATTCAGTCTATTAGAGACATGTTTGGCCTTGCAGTCCCAGACATGATTTGTTTGAAATTATAGTTCGCGTTCGATGGTAATTGCGTCCGGCCAGAAATCCTGCAAGGCAAGTGTTTTCTGTGTCTCTCAGCTGGCTTATGCTAACCTCACTGCAACCAGCTCCCTCATAAGTTTGACCTAAATATACTTTAACTTTTCTATAAAAAGCTGTAATTGCAGTGTTTATGGATTTGGCAACGTCTTGCAAGTTTTCGGCGTATCCGCAGATAGTTTGTGGTTTTGTATTTTGTAAATGTATTGATTTATCACATACTAGTGGTTTAAGACTTCCCATTTTCCAAAGCTGGCTAGATGTCCGCTGAAAAATGTTTTCGGCTTGTATTGTAAATGTACGTGACACGTGCAATTTCATGAACCCTGTTTGAAACGTTCTGAATAAATTGCAGAATTTTAGCCATGGTGGACTTGGATGGTATGAACGTTCTGCATGTCAAAACTTCATTTTTGGGAAGAGAAATCATGTTGGGAGAGAAAGTATTGCATCTGCAGGGTTACGTCACAAGCAGACTTTGTGTCTTGCAGCAGGAAATTGCTTTTTTGTGACATGCCATCCTACAGAAATTTTAATCTTTTCCAAAATAAGAGGCTTCGTAAGAAAGAGAAAAGGTGCAGATTGTCGGCCCGTCTAACAGAACGCACAGATGACGGTTAAAGGTCAGGCTGGAGTTTTGTTATTTTTATCATAATCATTTGTAATCTGGAGCGGCCATTAAGCGTGCGGCCGACTTAGCAATGGGAACTAGGTGGAGCGGAATTGGTCACCATGTCTCTGGTGAGAAAGAGGATTTACGCATCAGATGGTGCTGTCGAAATGTGTCATTCCTCTGTTTGGACGAGACTGAAAGGGCAAGTATGATTTTCTCTTTAGCGCTAGTTTTTATAGGTCACATGTGCGGACTAAAGAGATTTGACTGGTAAAGAGATCATGGACTATAATTTCAGAGACTTGCTGTTCCTCTAAATCAGCAAAAACTTCCTTTTTCCACTGAGGAATATTTAATGTCTGCAAAGCCACTGGAAATGAAGAGAAATAAATATCTCAATATACAAACCTTGAATGATTTAGACCATGCAGGCAGTGTACCAATTATGTTTTCGGGCAGAAATTCCATCTGTTTGGCTTGGAGGGTTGTTAAATATTATATTTATTAAGTCTGTGCACTGATTATTTCAACAAAGGACTGTGATAGTTGATGTTCAGGCTTCCATCATTTGCATTTGCAAATACTGTTGCGTAAAGGGCTGCCGAGGCTTTGTTTTCCATGCTGAACTTTTATACTTATGGCTGTAGTCTGGGCGTTTAGTGACATCAATTTAGAAAGAGCAATTTATTTAACAAGGACATTGTTTGGTTAATTGTGTTTTCATTACCGAAACAAGTTTGTTTGACTCATGGGTAACTATTAGCAGTTAAGGAAATCTTTACCGAAAAGGTCTACATGGTGTGAAAACTCACAGGGAAATTAAACAAGACTTGTCCCTTGGCTGAACCCGTTTCTTTAACAAGCTTTCTAGGGTTGACTTTCTTAGACACACATAGCTGCATATTGCATCTTTTTTGGTTTCTTTGTGTCGTTGTCTTTTAATTCTGGCACATATTGGACCTGTCATCTCTCAAATGAATAATATAAATGAGTGCACATATACACACACTATATACAGAGCTACCTGGTAATATGTGTTTGGTGTTGATCCGAACATAAGCGATCAGGGCTGAAAACACAAGGAACTGGTCTTGAATTAATTTCCCCATCATCAGAAACCCCCTCAGAAGGGCTTCTAGAGCTGCATTATGGGTTGCCTGCTTTAAACTACAGGACCGGTTTTAAATTTCTTTGGTGAAATGTCCATTCTGGACTGGACCGGGTGAGGGACAGGAGTGTGAAATACAACACCACGTCTAAGTGCTCTATGCAGCTCAGAACGAGCAGCAGATTTGGGTCCGGCTGGCCTCTCTCCCCTGCTGATTCAAGATTTCTGCTGCCCTCCCCCTCCCTCCAGAGCTTAGGAGTTTACTGAGCTCTTGGTTTACTGAGGTAAGACTTAAAGTGTGTGTTTAAGGGGATTAAATCACGGTTGCACGCCTACCTGGTGAGTAGAAGACAACTGAGGCATAATATCTTTGCTTATGGGTGGTAGTACCCAGATGATATTCGCATTAAACTACAGTGGAATAGCACAGATTTATTTAATCATGGTAAGAGGAAGATGCCGTATTTTAGTTGATTGACATGAAAATTAGGCACTTGCGAATTCAGTTTAGTGTTTTAAGTGGGCAATAGTTGTTGACGTGGCCGTATGTTGGAAAGAGAGAGTCTAATCGACTGCCAGTAGTTGACCAGCGGCTGTGTTTAAATGTGATGGGCTTGTTGGTGGATATCGTTGACTGCTTCTGAATTTCACAAGCTCAAGGCCTGAGCAGTCACAGTCAGCCTCCGAGATACAGGTCACGACCGCTGTTTTGTGCTGTCAACCACAGAGAAGAAAAGGCGAAAGATGGAGGGAAATGAGGGAGAGAGAGTAAAAGGACAGCAGAGTTTACATGAAAGATTCACACAAAATATGAAAACGCACCAGCGGGACAGAATGCAAGAGGCTGGAAGTCGAAGCAGAAGGTTTGATGTGCTTTTACTGTCAGATATAATTCTGCTGGTGCAGAATGCTTAAATCCAATTGTGTTTAAGTGGTTGGCACTTCTAAATAAACGGTTGTTTTTATCGACTATCGCTGAGGTTTTTTAGGTCTAGCTGATATAGATAAACAAGTATATCTCTATTTTTCAGTCTTTTGAGGATAATCAATATCTCTGATATTTGCTCCGAGATCGCGATCCGAGAGTTTGAGCAAACAGCTGTGTTGCAAAAAACTACAGTAAACATATTTTCCACAAAGCTGGAATTTGTCATTTTAGTCTTGCTATCACAATATCAAATGGCAGGTTACTGCACATACTTACCTTTACATGTATTAAACTGACATCATACCCACAAAATCATACCCGACAGCTTAAATGATAAATTATGAGCGGATCACTGCAAATCATAGTAGAAGAAGTTTTAACCACTGATTTTTTTTTTCTCTTTAATCTGTTTTTGTTTATTTTTAAACAAAAAAAGTGATGTATTTAAGCTTTAAACACAAAGATGAATATTATATTAAGATATTATTTATAATATATTATAATATATATTATTATAACATATTATGTATTACTTAAAGTTAATAATTAAAAAAAGCATTTTTAGGGAGAAATATAAAGCATAATTCGTGATCTTGGTGAGTAAAGCTTTTTGGATACCTGCTTCCAGTTTCAGTTCCTTAAAATAAGTATCAAGTACATAGATACACAGTATATTACAGAATGTGAAATTGATATCCTGGTGTGTTTCTTATTTTGTTTTTCTCTCTGTTCAGGGATTATGTAGAAGCAACGGAAGTCTTTATTACGCTCTGCTTACGTAGGGGGTTAAATGTGATCCTACCTATCCGACTGGTTACCCGTTTCCTCTCTCAAATGAACTTTGGACATGGGTGAGGTTGAGATTGCTGCTGCAGTGCTACAGTTCTTAAGAAATCTCTGTCATCTAGTAGCTCTTTTGGAGGACAATGCAGCTTAAACTCTTACCCAGTTTCTTAGAAACCGTGACGTGCCGGATAGACAATTCTATTATCTCTTTTTTCATCTTACTTTCTTTTCTCTTTTGTCTCCTCCTCATAGGTTCTTTCCTCATTTTTGTCTCTTTCGCCTCCACCACCTTGTCTTTTACTGTCTTTTTCAATGTCATCTGTAATTTTCATTTGTGTTCCTTCCTTTTGTCATAATGCTTGATGTTATGTTGATAACATAATCTATATGGTTATTCATTGTCACCCAACATTAGAGTTTAGATCTAAAGCTTAGTGTACTTGTAGCTTATTCTTCTGCCGTAGATGTAAAACGATAACGTAAAGCAGCTGACCACGGACTGTAGGCTGTTTATGGACATGTCTGGAAATTGTGATCCAACCGAGATTCCAGCCCTTTGTGCATGATCCCATCAGCCTTTGGTTAAAACCTCTGCACCCTCTCTCTGTATTGTGTTTTTATTGTCGACTGAGTCTTCTTTATTCATTAGTGGAAAACGTTTCTAAATCAAAAGAGGTCACACTTTCCACTCATGCCACTTTTGGTAGCACATGAAGATATTTGCTGATTCGGCTGTGCTGTGTGGTTGTTGGACCGTGTCCATGGCGGCTTCAGGACACCCAGCAGTGTTAAACCAGCAGCGTCCAGGTCTAATGAAGACAGCCGTTGCCTCGCTTTCTGACTCAGATAGAGAAATTGCTTTGTCCCATCAGTGCAATTGATAGATTATGGTTAGCAGTTGTCCTGTGATGTTTTGGGCATTTTATAACTTTGTTGCTGTGCAAAACTTTGCGTTCTTGTTGGAAGTCATATAGTTGTGGTATGAGAGCGTTTAGATTGTGTAAAATCTGCGTGAGTAGCAAGTTAGAGCTGAAAAGTTTGATTTATTTCCATGAATTGTTTCAGGTTATGAATTTCAATGATTCAGCTTAAACTCTGACTGAAAGATTTTTATGTTTGAGATATTCATTCAACTTTAAAATATTCAATAAGACATAATTGCAGTACAGGGCACTGCTTTAATTAATGCAATGTAGTGGAATCTGAAAGGTTAATCCTTGTAAATCTGCAGTATCTGCAGAAAAATAAGGTTTGAATTTAGGAGAGATGAGGGACAGAAACTTCACTGCAGACACAAGACTCATAGGCTGCCGCCAGGTCTCTTGTTTTTATTTTTATTTGTATGGGGAATTATGCATGGTATGTTAGTGTACTATTCATTTGTACGCACGATTGCTCATGCACAGTCACAAACTTAACAAAACAAACTCGGTCTAATGACTTTCGTACATGTGCATTTTCTAGAGGGTGTGGACACGTACAAGTTAATGAGTAATAGCTTTGTGGCCCGTGCAAACACATGACAGTCATACAGTCATGATTCTTAAGCAATGTAGTTTATATGCCTCATTTGGCTTGTTTCATTTTTAAATACTTGTCTCCGGACAGGAAGTGTTTTGTAATATTTTGTTCTGAGAATAAATATGACTGAGCAAAGATTGACTTTAAAGTTTAAAGGCAAATAGACTTTAAAGGCAAATTTGAAAATCTTCACAGTTTTTTTCAGTTGGTCTTTGTTGCTGAAATACATACATACGCTGTTTACAGGAAAAGATGTGTACTCTGACCTGACTATTTCCTGTTTGTGTTTTTGTTTTTCTATTTGGTCGACTGTCACAATCCTGGGCTGGATTTGACGATGTGTCCAAGTCCATGCAGTTTTATATTTTCTAGAAAGATGCTTTGCATAGAACCGATAATAGTGTTTTTCACTACCATAAGTGACAAAAGTACATCAAGATATATAATCAAATCAGTCGACTAAAGAAAACATCTCCCGTTTTGTTGTACCAAATTTACACAAAATGAATGCGTAATGAAAATAGGTTTTTTTAGCTCCAGTTCTCCACGTGGTGTGAATATTTCTACAGAATAAGTCACAACAAAAATATATTAGAAACGAAAACCAGATAGGCATGACAAATACGCGATACAAATAACCATTTTTCATCAGGTCATGAGAAAAATAAAGTCATGTAAATGTTGAACTGTCGACATTTACTGAACATTTTCATGACTTTATTTTTACTTTACTCTGCATTGGTATGACAAAAAAATCTTTTTGGTTGTAACGTGTTAAAAAAAAAAACGTTTTTACCGTTTGAGAAGTCCCTTTAAATTAGTGTCTACGTATTTAGTGTGTATAATAACAATAGTAATAATAATAATTAATGAATTAAATCATCCACATTAAGAGAGCTAACTCGAACGTGCACATGGCAGAGCGTCACCTGAATTTGAGTCATCAGCGTGGTAACAATGCTGGGCTATTAACAGATCTCCTGGCGGGCTAATTGGATGACACATTAATTGCTCGGGCCAGTACTCGGTGAAGTGGAATGGTAATTACGGGGTGCTGCTTCTAATAAAAATCTCCATCACAGACATTTGGTTGGCAAAGCATTTTTTTTTTCAAGATTTTGCATTACTGGCTTATTAGGCAATGGGAATATAGGCCTGTGACAGCTGCAATGCGCTCCAAGCAGACAGAGAACTGCGGAGGGGGGGGAAACATGAACAATGAGCAAGCGAGTCTCTTCTCTGGCCCAGAATCACTCGGGCCAAGCCAGATGAGTGTGTAATTGAAGTTCTGTTTCATTGCTGTTTTGAGTTGAATGCTTGTTAGTGCCCTTAAAACCCACAATTCATTCCCTTGCCAGCTCTTGTTTGCCTGGCACATGGCGTTATAATGACATCATCTGCTCATAGATAAAGATGGAAAATGAGACCCAGAGAGACATATTTGAGATTGCGTGAGAGATCTTTGCAGGTGTTCAGACTGTGACTGAATTGTAACTGTGAAAAACAAATTTGCTAAACAATTTTACTCTAGTTGCCATAGACGACAACTCAAAACTTTGCATCTCTCTGCTTGAGGTAGGATCACAAGCTCAAATTATCGTAAAAAACATCATCATGTGACTTAAATTAGTGTGGGTGGCCCTACTTCTGTTATTGAGTGATGGATGGAAAGGTAGATGGATAGGTGGAGATTGAGGGAGGTGCAGGATGTGAATTTTGCTGTCTCAGCCGTAAGTGTTGTTTTGCCTCAGTGCGTCATGCTGCGCGTGGACACGCTGCCAGACTCTGCCCTTCAGGAGCCCAGAACACGATCTGCTCCGAGCGAGAAGCTTCCTGTCTTTCCTCTGGACCCTAACCTCGCTCTCCAGAACCGCCTGCTCTGTCACGATAACACACAGGGGTTACGTAACCACCCCTTAAGCTCATCCACCCCCCGCCGGGCAGCATGAAAAGGGCCAGAGTGACACAAAAACGCACTGTTGCATTATGGGATGTGCGAGTCCTCTGTCTGTGGCCTTTTCTGTCCCGCTGTGCCTTATAATTTTCAATGCACTGACCTTCAAGTGTCAGCTTTGGTCACAGCGCTAGCTTTTGCCCTCATGAAAAATCGTAATACTTCTAGGATTGTATGGTAATGAAAAATATACAGTATTAGCCAAAGACTTGAAATATATTTCAATGTTTAAAATGACTTTTGTAGACAAAAATATAATTGTGCCTACATATTAATTTCTTTAATTAGAAAACTAACATTAAAATTTATTTTTGAAATGGATTATTTAGACCTAATAATGAATAAAAAGCAGCCAATGAGAATCCAGCATAGATAGAAATTTCTTCAGTGTTTTTTAAAAAGCTTCCCAGGTTCCCAAGCTGGATGATAAAATGTCAAGAGTATGATATTACAAATTGTAGACAAAGGCGTTAACATAGTGTTAATTAGTGTTAATTTATTTTGGATGCTTTTAGTCACAACATAATTCCCACAGTTACAATGGTGTTATTTCATAGTTTTAAAGAGTTTACTACTATTTTTAAATGTTTTAAAATGTCCAAACAACACAGATTTAGTGTTTCCAGACTTTTGATTGGCAATGTATATAATGCTGAATAATAATTCAGTACGCATTCGTAACTGTAAAGTTTAAACATATATTAAAATATCTTTACGTTTTGTCCTTGTAGCCCTTTGTAGTAGTTCAATTTTATCATCTGAACTATGGCTCTCAATCAAGTGATGTCTATATATACTTTTGGACAGGCACGTGCCGCATCTGTCTCTGTGAATGCTTCTCATTGAGGGCTCCAGGGCAAGCGCAGCGATATTCACTTGATGCCCTGACAAGTGCACATATCTCAACTGTGCTTTTTGAAGTCGTATCTTCATTGTCACAATGGAGCTTGAAAACAGATTTGATTTAAGACTGTTTATCTCTAGGAGAACTTCACAGTGCTTTGGTTTCTAAATATACCAGTACTTTCTTTCATTTGGCCTATTGAATATTTAAACACGGCCTTAGGCACACCTTTCTCTTGTTTTACAGTTAATTGCTCCCTTCCTTTTTTAGCTGTCGTCTAGTTTTTGTCAAACTAATGGTTCTATTTTTGGACGAGAGCCCTATTATAGTGGAGGTAGAGGGAAGGAGAAATGTCGGGCAGGTGAAGAGGGCACTGCTTTTGAAAGGCAGGTGTAAATGCCTGCCGTTTGTGCACGAGCTGCCGTTTCACTGCGTGAGTGGCTTTTCAGAGTCTCTGTCTGCTTCCCCTGTGATTGCTCAATCAAGACCAAATGAAGGAGAAAAACTCTATTCCCTTTAAAGTGAATCTGTCAAATCGCCGATGTCTAAATGGAGAACTGTGTGCGTGAATATGCATGTAATGAATAAAGTTTTTCCAAGGAGACTAAATTCCTTTTCAGTTGGTCTGGTCCCGTAGCACATGCAGGTAAATTATAATGGCGTGTTAAAAGATCAGATTGTTTCAACTTTATCATCATTTGACCCATTTATCATTACTTACACATCACAAGAAAAGAGTGATCGGGAGGCTAACAGACTAAAATAAACTTGTAAAATCACCTGGTGAGCCTGTTAAACATTAATCATTGTAAACTGATTTTGTCATGCATTGGTTTGAACACATGATCCACAGTTTCAGACCTTAAGGTGTCGTGGTGGGTCTGCAGGCTGTCTGTGTGTATGTGTGTGTTTAGGTTCATCAAAGGGAATAATTCAGCAGCGATCAGAGAGAGAGAGAGAGAAAGAGAGAGAGCACAAAGAGAAGGTGAGGGATACAGTTAATGTGAGTATACAGCAGATCTAACTCGTCCTCATTATAATCTGCTCCATATGCACATCTGCAGAAAGCTGATTTTGCATACGTGATTTTTACGTTGTTGACAGTCTGCAGTATCTACTGGGAACTCTCCTGTGGATAGTCGCTGTTTCCCATCCTTAAATGCTGATGTCCTCCATCTGTGAAGGTTTTTTTGACACGGTAATCAGCCCTCAACCTTGTTTTTCTATCTAGAATCCAAGTGGGGTTGTCATGATACCAAAGTTGTTAAAATTTCATTAAACATAAAAAGCAAATACTTAGTTACTAAGTTAATACTAAGTTAATACATATTATTAAAAAGATTAATGGTTGGATGTAGCTTTTTACAATTACGTAAATGCTGTTTTACTTTTTCTATTTAAGTCGAGTAAGTATTAATCAAACGTTTAGTAATAAATTACAAAGAAACGCATTTAGATCAGGGAGTGTTTTTCTTTGTGTTTGTCAATATTGTTATTTTGAAAACTGCGACGTGTACAATATTTTGATACATATTATTTTATCCTGCCTGTTTATAGTCACTTAAAGTTTAAGTTCACCAAACAATGTAAATTTTGTCATTATTTACTTGCACTCATGTCATTCGAGCCATACAAGACCTTCGTGCGTATTCGGAAAACAAATGAAGATGTTTTTGAATGAAGATATATTTTATCCATGAGCTTCCAGGACCCCTCATTCCTCATTTCCAGGACAATATTCACATTCAAGGTCCAGAAAAGTAAACGCATTGTTAAAATGGTCCATGTGATCAGAATGGTTCAATGGCAATTTTATGAAGCGACGAGAATACGTTTTGTGCGCGAAAGAAACAAAATAAGAACTTTGATGTCTATGATGTCTTCCGTGATGTCTATGAGGGGTCCTGGAAGCTGGATAAAATATATCTACATTTAAAAATATCCTAATTTGTGTTCCGAATACGCACAAAGGTCTTATGTGGCTGGAACGACATGAGAGTAAGTAAATAATGACATCATTTTCATTTTTGGGTGAGCTAACTCTTATAAAACAAACAGAAACGCACATAAGCATTCAAAACAGCTGTCTGTCAGTCAAACAGCACTTAGGTACTAAAGTGAGTTGGTATCAGTTCTGTAAAGACGATGTCAGTGTAGCAATGTAAATGGGAAATAAGATTGTATGAGGAAACGCTGTTTAGGCTACGTTGCATACATTTCCATTTCATGCATTTCTTTAAACGCGTAACCCATCTTAAAGTGATCGCATTAATAAATGTTGTGCGATTCGATTAATTCTTCACATCCGGTTATTATTGGGACAACATGAATATTCTTTCGTCCTTGCTGTCCTTGTGCATATAGATTTGAGGGTTATTGTCAAAGCTCTCAGTGGAACGCAGGCCGGCCTATTAAAGAAATTACCCAATGTCTGATTACGGCCTGGGATTATGCCCGACATGCTTTATCTGGGGCATATGATACATGGAGTAATGAGAAAGAGAGAAAGATGGTAAGAGGCCCTCTGTATGGACGTCTCTGAGGGACCGTGATGGAATGAAATTGCACAGATCTGTACCGCGGCGTGTGCCGTCAGAGACCTGCATATGGAGCAAAGATGAGGAGAAAGCCAAACCCACCAGATGAAGGGGTCTTAAGGGAGAAGTACACAATCACACAGATGTTTAATTGGACAGGGGTCAGGCAGAGCAGCTGTTGGGCACCACACAGGAGTCATCTGAAGACTCACACATGTGCTTTATTAAAGAAAATATTTCTTAACAACTGTGAATTTTTTTTAATTTTTTTTTAAAATGGTTGACTGTTTGAATGTAGCGTAAAAATCTACAATACTTGACAGAGTTTTTTCTAGTTTGCTACAACATTTATTGGTCACAGGAGGCACATATTAATACCAGGTGTGAACAAACCCGAGGTTGTTTGAGGATCTTGAGAAGAGATCTCTTTAATTGTAAATGTTTATTGATATACATAATCAGTTCACTGTATGCAAAATCAGTTATTTATACATTTAATTAAAGGGCTGTTTACGTTTTCACATAAAAATGGAAAACTTTTATGCGTTTTGGCTGTTCTGTCACATGACAATGGCGTTAAAATGCAAACTTTTAAAAACGGGTTTTAAAGTGTACGTTTTTAGAAACTTAAAGCAGCTATCGTCTTTGTGTAAGGAGCGAAAGCAGTGACATCATGCGTATTGTATGCGTACATTGTATCATGTATCATTGTATCATGCGTACATGTTCAGTCTATGCATATGTGCGAGTATATTAAAAAAAACAAATGGCGGCCTACAGGACTTTGTGCAACTTAACATTATTATTTTTTCACTAGCAAAGTGTAGATTTACTTCTCCACTATGACCAACGGAGACACGTTATTTAATTTAATTCAATTTTATTTTATTTGTATAGTGCATTTTCACAAAGTTAATTGTATAAAAGCAGCTTTGCAAGGTATTGAAAACAACAGTCAGTGTATTTTCAAAATGACATCTCCAACCACTGGCCTGGTATGGGCAATACAGTCGTTTTAGCCATTACCGTGGATCCATAAAAACGTGGATTGTTTTGACAACGTTGTCATGTGTGCATAAAACATTTCAAAAACACAAAGGAAAAAACTTTTCCTTTTTAGTCGTGTAAACGTAGTCTAAAGGTTTGTACCCTTAATAAGTTTGAATTAAAGTCTCTTTAACGTGAGTCTGTTTGGTTAGCTGACATATTGAAAATGCTCTGTGACGCTTTTTCTTGTAATATTTGTATAGTTTGAAATCGGGAAAAAGAGAAATATTTATATATGTTCGTCAGGATTGCATTTTAATGGTCAAATCGGCAATAAAATCTGACAATAATGCCATCATAAATTTTGCATGGTCTCAGGTTCTCCGGTCTCATGGTTCAGCTTGTACAAGTGCCGTTTTGAACATTATGATTCTGTTAAAAATGTGATTTGTTATTTTAATAAAGAACAAAGTTTTTTTTATATTTTTATATAAATGGTATATCTTTCCTCCCAATATAATATCTCTGGTGTCCGAGCCAGGCGCCACTATTTCCCCAATAACATACATTCTTGCGTCACTGCTCGTGTGCAAGACCCCGTCTTAAATTTGCAGGGACGCCTGGATTTGTGGTATTCCCACTTTTGTCCATGTCTCACATATCTTAGAGTCACAGTTCAGTGTAATATAGATGCAGCTGTTTGCGAATGTGTGCGCAATTCTTCTGTTTGATTGAGATTTATGGCCATATTGAGATTTATATCCATCGCAGCGCTGCCACGATCATGCCAGACTCCAGCAAACATCCTTTCCTCTCCCGTTCCTGACAAGCGCCTTTCTGTCTGTCATGTACACAAGCCCTTTTTCATTATCTCAGCCAAAGATATAAATGCCTTCAATCTTTACGAATGAAATCTTCACAGGCTGTCGCTTGTTTTTATCCCCAGAGCGTGTACTCATAATCTTGTGCTCAAATTTAAGCTCTGCTCTTGATCATAGCTGTCTGTTTAACGGCAATATCCTTGCTCGGGTAAAATACGCACGAAATGAAACTCGGAAGCTGTAGGCAGGTGTGGCTTTGTTTGTGTCCTGGCCGGTGAAGGCAGATATTCTGTTTTCTGTGCACTCGTGGATGTGTGGACCAAAGGCTTTTTTACCGTGTGTGGGAAGAGACGTGTCTGTTCTGATTTAGAGCTGCGAGAGAAGCGTGTTTGTGTGTGTGGGTGCATATATTTTCTGTATGTCCACAAAAGCAGTGGATATAAGCATGCTGCAGATACATCGCCGATGGCACAAAGAGAGGAAGAGCCATTAGTTGTCCTCATGGAAGCTGCTGGATGACACACACACATGTCGGGTTTTATGTTTTATTGGGGCTTTTATGAGGAAAACTTGGAGAAAATTTTCAGGCCTGTCTAGTTAATGCTGCCATACAGTTTGCTTTATTTGCATATCGTCTGAGTTTGGATCTTGTACCTGTAATCCCAAAGCTATCCTTAAGGTGATAAAGAATTCTGGGATTGAGGATTTTTACAGTTTCAGGGCTAACAGAGCACCCCATGGCTCCTTTAACAGGCCATGGGGACAATTTGGAGATCTTCCCAGTATTACTATAGGGCTGCAAATCTTGAAGCATCTGAAAATTGGATTCGAGTTCAATTGAGGCAGTCACAATGTGATTACAAAAACGATTCTCAATGCACCAATGCAACAGCAAACACCTTTAGCAATAAAACGTGATAGATCTAGTAATTTGCTGTGCCCTTTCCGAAGTGCAAAGATATTTGCTGGAGGATTCTCTGTACTGAAGTGACAGCAACAAGAACAGACTGTTGTTACTCTCGCTTCAAATTGAAACACGCTGTGTGATATCTAATATTAGTTATGTTTTCAAAATATTTCAATTTTACTGCGACAGATTGTGCACACGGCATGGCGTCTGTATCTGTTCATATTTACAAATTTGGCTAGACTGTAGGTTGCCTGAACAATTAGTTTAGTTTAAATGATGCCTTGAAGATTTACAGTCCATCTTTATTAGGAGACTTTAAGTAAAAATGTAGAAATCTTGCATTTAAAACAGCTGGGAAACGCAACAAAATAAAACGGCAGGGATCCTGAGACAGGTTTCTAAAAGTTGAAGTACTTTTTAAGTTATTTAACCAAAACAAAACACTGGTGATGCAAGACGGTGCTAAAAAATGCAATAGCAAAAGTGTACACAGACCACAAATGATTATACAGTCTTTTTATTAAGGGTAGCTATGTGCTGTCTGATAATAAATGCTAAATATGGTATAATAATGCTTAAATACAGTAAATATTGCCTTTACGTTAAAGTGATAAGAGAAATAAATTTAATTCAAGGTAAATTCTCTGAAATATAGTTTTCGGGTAATTTTTTTCTAGTCTATCCTGTAAGGATTTTTTTACAGGTGAAACAAGACAAAATAATGGTTAAGAATATTTTTTTTGCATAATAAATAAATAAATAAATATCTATAACTATATAAAACAAGCTGAAGCCCAACAGTAATTGAAGATGGCAAATTCTAACTAACCAGTCTATAATGAGTTTATTTTTAAGTATCTGAAGTATCTGTAAAGATTGTCCTATATTAGCTTTTTTAATAAACTAAATTATTACCCAGTTTTTAATTCTGATCATGTATTTGTGTGACTCAAATCAGAATTGTTTGGAAAAAGCGTAGTTATACGTTTAGGAATATAATAAAACTGATCATTTCCTGTCACACTTAAAGAAAAAAAGTCAGTGTTTGCTGTCCCCTACAAATGCACAACAGAGAGAATAAAGCTGACTTTGTGCTGACTGATGTCTCGTAA
This sequence comes from Beaufortia kweichowensis, assembly GCA_019155185.1. Taxonomy (NCBI): domain Eukaryota; kingdom Metazoa; phylum Chordata; class Actinopteri; order Cypriniformes; family Gastromyzontidae; genus Beaufortia; species Beaufortia kweichowensis. The sequence goes on from CM032799.1 coordinate 14,868,762, forward strand.
AAGAATTCATTGTGCAGCTTGACAGAGATCTCGTCTGGTTTGACTCAGCAGACATGTGTGCCGGGCATGTTTGTTTTGACAGGTGGCGAAATCTTCTCCAGCGCTGCATTTGTGCAGATCGTAACTGTAGCTGATGGTAAGAGTCATGCGGCCTGAAAGAGGCCGGTTACCCTGGGATGGCCTCGGGCGCTGTGAAAGTCACGACAGACGTTTGTCATAGGCCTGCCCTGTTGTAAAGGCGAGGTCAAATGCTTGCAAGAGGTAGATGAGCCGGTAATGAGACACCACACTCGTGTGTCATCCTGTCCTGTCTTTAAATGGCTTTCTCTGCTGGAGGGGCTTTTGTATTTTTGTCTGTACCTGTTTTGCCATGACACCGTCGATGATTTAATGGTGCTTTTTGTACGTGCGTACATGTTTGTTTGTTTGTTTGTTATGCATGCTTTGCTGCAGGGCACGGCTGGTGTGTTTGTAGCACTATATCGTTTTGATCACAGTTGGAGTTTGCTTGAGATTGTATCATAATGTCTCTGGAGCAACACTTCAATTGGGTTGCGTTTGTTTTACTTCAGGCCTGCTGTAAATGCAAGACCTCCCCGCTGTAAATATAAATATCCTTAAACAAGATACATTTACATCAGAAGCAAAATCGCCTAGAAAATTTAGGTGTTTTTAGAGAATGTGACTCAGTTTTTACCCTGTTGGCACATTGTTTTTTTAGTTGTATTTGGAAGTATGCATAAATCTAACAAAATGTAATGCGATATTTGCTTAAAAAAATAAATTTTGTCTTTATGTTGAAGTGATAAGATCAAGGCGATTCAAGGTATATACTCTGACAGCAATGCTTTTCATTTTGCATACTTAACATAAGAATGTGTTATTTATTAATAAATTTCTTGTGTTATGCTGCTTAACACGTGTCATTATGTGTTAATTTTGTGTTAAATAAATTAAAAGGATAAGTTAACAAAAATTGAGTTAAAAGTAACAAAATGTGTTGTCCTTACTTTGACACACTTTGTGTTGTTTTAACACAACCGTCTTTAGAGTGCAAGTAAATTTTTATGACTTGCTTAGTAGAATAAGTAAGGATTTGTTTACTGGTAAAACTGCTCAAAAATGAAGAATAGTGTGTAAAAAACATGGCGTTTAAGATCTAACACAGGCTTTGATGGATGACCGCATCACTTGAAAACCTGAAAATGTACCTGGAAGTGTGTTGTGTGATCCACTTTGGCAAATCCTTGCATTTGACTTTTGTTTTCCGTTGCATTAAATGAATAAATTTACTGCATTTTCTTATGCAACATGTGCTGTAGTGTGTAAGCAGACTTGGCTTTGTATGTTATGATCAGATTTAAATAGCAACACAGTGTTTTCAATGTCTGCGTTCATCCTCGTTTTTAATGCAGCAGTTCAACCCGGCTGACATTTTCCATTCAGATTCCCACAAAAAGCACCCTGAGGGAATGAATCAGGATGAGATTCGATTAACGACTTTAAACTACTGATAATATAAATGCTAAAGGGAGGGAGGGATCTCTGAGCGGAATGTGCAGTTACATACTACAAACGTGTTTAAGGAAACTTGTCAAATGTTTTTCATAAATTTCAGAAATTTGTGATTGATAAAGAATCAGAAACAAGGTCAGTTGTTAGTTGCAGAACAGGACAGACTAGATTCAACACAATATTCGGACTTTTGTATGATATGCGTCCCCAGAAGCAGAGAACATAGGGCGAATGTGGATTCTGACCTCTTCATGACATCTGTGAATGCATCACGCGTACAGATACACAACATCCGTTCCGCTCTCATTTCTGCAGGGAGAAGACAAACAGCGTAAGTGGGTAGCACTTCAAAGCTGTTGTTCTCAGGATATCTCTGTTTTCCAGTTTGTTAGTGCGTGTGGGGAAATTGTTGAGTTTGCAGACTCGCAAACAGAACAAAGAGAAAGAGAAATGAAATAACTTTACTCCGAGGAGCATGCAATAAAACAAGGAACATGAGAGAATTCTGAGTTGTTTGAAGGAGTTCTTTATGTCACAGGAATTGATTGTGTAACGGAAGAAGGACAACGGGGCATTTGGAGTGTAGAATAAGGGATTTTAATGCATGGAATTTTCATTTTAAATGTAAATAACACCATCTCTTTTTAGATTCAAGAAGTTTCTGTGATGATAAGTTTGTAGGGACCTGTTAGGGCTGAGCACTACATTTGGAACATATTATAATATATTAAGCAGTCTTAAAATTTACACACATTGATGTTAAATTATTGTTTGGCAATTAAGTTTGGTAAAGATAATGTCATTGGACGGGTTTCACAGTCCTTCCCTTTCCTGTGAATTAACTATGGCTGCAGCACATGGTCATTTTGACTATTGATTCATACGCCGATTATTTATTTTACTGATCACTAAGCAAGCTAAATTTAATTTAGCACATTTTATTACATGGTTATTTTGACTATTGATTCATCATCTGCCATTCATTTGAAAATAATTTATTTTCTATAAATTAGATTCATATGAATTCAGGTTGATCTGGACACTTTTTAATATTCATTTCAATGTCAAAAAGTGTCCCAGTCAACCTTAATTCACCCTACAAGTGATTAAGCCAAATTTCCAAAATAAAACCAAATGTCTCGAGGATCTGATTTTTTTCAGAGCCTGCAGGCTTTTTAAAAAGAGCCCAAACTGTGCCCCATTTGCATTCAGGACAACCTGTTCAGTGTATCTCTGCTGTGCTGGGGATGGCAAACTCTTTTGTTTCAATTTATATGGGCTCAGTTTCCTCTCTCTGTTCAGCTTGAATGCCTTGACACCCGTCCGGCTGTCTTACCATTGCCACAGAGCAGACCTGATAGCTGCAACCATGGAAACCAGCAAACAAAGACCTATATTTCAAGGATGGAGGGACGTTAGAAAGAAAAAAGCCTAAGTGAAAATGCTCTGAGCGGGAAAAGAGATTCGTGACGGTACTCTTTTGTATGGTAATCTTCCTGGAGAGATGACATGAATGGAGATTACCCGCATTCCTGTGTAGCTTGTAAAATGGCAAAATGTTCATGTGTATCCCAAGAAATCACTGCTTGAATTACATCTAAGTTATAATATTAATCAAAATTAAGATAATAATTGCTGATAAATTATTTGCATGTACATTACCGACTTTTTTGCTTGAATAATTTCTTCAAAAAATATTTACTTAAATCGGAAAATTCTTAAAAGCTTCATGCCATTGTTTTGATTTAATAACTTAAACCTAATCTTTAGTTACCATATTAATGTTCATTTGTTACTGAAATTGGTATCGTGTAAATAAAAATTGCACTGTAGATGTTACCTGCTCAGAAGTAGTATTTTAATGAAATTGAGGATTTTCTTATGATGAGTGCATATTTGTGTGGGTTTTTGTCTTTATATGTCAGAGTTCAAGGGTCATTCCCTGTTCAGGAGGTTCTTTAGATTATTACTCAGTGGTTGGAGATGCATGTTAAACAAAGGAAAGATTGTTTGCCAAACAATGCTGAATTCATGTGTGGAAAAGGCAGCGCTGGAACATCGTAGAGGAATGACATCAAAGACAAACTAGTTTCCTTGTTTTTTCACTGCTCTCAAAGTCTTAATTCAGATCGTTCTCATTATGCAAAGCGATGACAGAAACCAACTGATTTGGTTGTGACACAAACAAAGTTGTTATTTGTAAGAAAAGCCAAGCATGCTCTCGCATCCCTCGGGAAACGTGCTAAAAAAAAAAAATCGCTGCTTAAAGTCATTCTGTGCTTTTGCTTTTTAAAGATTATGCTCATTAATGTAAGTCAGAAAGTTTCTGTAGTTTTTGATGGAGCATTTTAAGGGAAAGCAGGACTTCTGAAGAGATCTGTTCACCATTAGCTATGCGGTTTAATGGCTGTCACATCAAGGCTTCCTGGATGACGTCATCAGGCAGTCATAAAGTTATTAATTTTCTTTTATTGCTTGCTGAAGAGGATCAAGCGCTAACCTCATCAGAGACCTTTTGCGTCATAAGCTCAGCCCATTCTCTGCAGTTAAGAAGAACATGTGTCATTTGCTTTGGATTGTGCTGGGATGATGAATGTGCCACACTTTTAACGGGACTTCTGGGATATATAGAAAGTCACAGCTACATTTTTGAGTGTGATATATTGTGACACATTTTGCAGATTTAAACAAATACCCAAGTGTTACCCTTCTGCTAGTAGATTCTCTGTCTCTGGCATGTAAATCTATCAGATGACACACTGCTCGGTGATGTAAAGTACCAGTCAAAACTTTGGAAACATTTACTCAATGTTGTTTGGATTCTTTTCCACATTTAAGTATAGTATATTATACTCGTCAAAACCATGAAATAACATATTTGTAACTGTGGGAATTATGTCGTGAATAAAAGCATCCAAAATAAATGAACACTGTTATATTTTAGCATCTTCAAAAGTAATCACCCATTGTCTACAATTTGCAAAATCACATTATTGGCATTTTATCATCCAGATTCTTAAAGTCTCAACCTGAGAAGCTTTTTCAGTCCCTCTAGAAAAACGCGTTTATTCGATCGCCTGATTTAATGCATAATCAGCGAAAGTCCGCATATTCATGCAGGGGAACCTTATGAAGTGACGTAATTACGCAACGTGAACGTCATCTGCAAACCCCGAGGTGAAACCATGATGAAGCACGCAAATCATTCTCATTTGCCAACAAAAATAAGTGCAAAAGACCGCGCAAAGCAGTTTCCCGGTGTGTTATATGACAGTGGGGGCAAATTATTTATATTAATTATATAAATTATACAAATTATATTAAAACAGAATGAGAATGTATGAGTATGCTTGCTTATCATAGGAAGTAATAAGAAATGACTCTTTACATTAAGGTAGTAGCCTAGTGAGAATTAATAGGGTGTTGGGGGAATTGCAAAAATATCCCGCATATTCCATTGCATTTTTTAAGAAAACGTGCTGCAAAATCAAGGATTTTTGCCTGCAACAATCACAAAAAAGATCTACGTTTTTCTGGAGGGACTGCTTTTTAAACAGCATGCTGGACTCTTTTTGGCTGCTTTTTATTCATTATTTGTTACTGTTTTTATAGTGTGTTGAATTCTTAGATTACAAAATAAGTGTGCTCTTCATGACATTTACTGTAAATCTCACCCATACACGCATGTTAACATTCTCAGCGTGTTCTTTTACAGCCTTATATAGTTCTTTTGGCCATGCAGTGCAGAATTTGACAATTGCTGCTGTCCCGACACGACTGGTGTTGACAGCTTAGTGTTGTATCATCTTTCCGTCTCTCATTTAGCCTACACGGATAACTGGTCTCAAATCTGTGTTTTGCCATGTTGCTGTCAAAATGTGCTTCCTGCACTCAACTTTCTATTTTAAGCCACTCTCAATGTTGCATGATGTAACGTCTTGGATATCTCATGTGAAAGAAGGGGTGTGCGATGGACGTATCCGCTGGTTCAGACTAATCATTAACACGAGCAATGGGAAAACACAAGACCCTGCCTGGAAGAGGTCCTGACCTGGTTTCACCCACACTTCAACACATTAGCTTAATTCTAGAACCCGTCGGAAAGACCCTGAATGGTTCTGTATTAGTGCCAGGAGATGTTTTCTAGGTGGAGATGAATTTGGTCGTTCCCTGTTGCTACGGCCATGACTGAAATCCAAAAAGAGGCAATGAAAGCGTGAACGAGTTGATAAGTAGATTCGCCCTCGACCTGAATGCATACATTTAAGAATCTTGTGGGTATTTTCTCTCATCCCCCTTCCCCCTCTTTCTTTGTGTTCCCTCTCTTTATCCCTGGTGCAGTGTTTTTGTGCTGCGTAGGAGGTCGGGAGAGTCTCTCTATAGTGCTGATGCAGCCGAAGAGAATCCTTTCTTTAAATCCCACTCGAAATTCCCATTGAGGAGCAGAACAGGCCAGCTGCATTCAGGGAAAGTAAGGGTACCATCTGTAAACTTGTTCTTTATTGATTTATCTCGCGCTGTTGTACTTTTCGTTTTGTCGTTTCACCTTTATCATCCTCTCTGAACTTGCAATATAAAAAGAAGATTCAGTGTGGTCTTATTTGAGGAAGCTGAAGCATTTTTGGAACCGATAGATGCCAGGACAGGGGGATAAATCAAATCATCACCCAGAGGAATTTGTTTTATTGCTAAAAGTTACTATTTTATAGCTCAGGAAATACTTGGCTATGTTTTGTTTTAAAGTGTCTGTTTCTCTTAAACTTCCCTTTGAAGAAATAGTGAGATTCAAAAGTCTTCAAGAGTTCACTTCAGTCAGAATTTCAATCTTTTTACTGGAAAGTAGTTTCTCCAAAACTTCTCCAGAACGTGATGATCAACGTCATTTCACAATGTTCCAAAAAACATTTTGTGCACCCAATAAAAGCAAGAAAATGTTTCTACAAAATCGTTTGTAGAAGGGTGTTAAGTGTTCATTGTCACAAACATGTTTATTTGATTAGTGGCTTCTAAATGCAAAATCTTAAAGGTGCCATCTATAACTTTTTGGTTAAAAGTAATCAAAAACCAATTATTACGCATGTGCATTAAAAACAGTGTTAGAACCCGTCTCTTTACCCTGTAATGGGCTTACAATAGTAATTTAGTTTGACCTGCTAGATACAATTTCATGGGAATTGTCATTTGACCTCAACCCAAGTAAAGATTAAAATGTAAAGTAACCTGCAATTTATGTTTCAAACAGAAATGGTGATATAGAAGGAAAAGTTTTGTATTATGGCTTCAAAAAATGCCTTTATTAGATCCAAAATCGACCCTTTTTGAACCGATCTTTGAAGACAATTGCTTACATATAACAAGCGTACAGTTCCATAAATAAGATCAACATAGACTGTATAGGTAATTTGGTCTTGCAGATGCTAAAGAAAAGAAAATTACAGTTGTTGCAATGAATAATTACATTGAAAAACATTCATAATTTGTTGAGAAATCTAAGTTTTAAGCAGATATTTGGCAACCAAAAACATGATTGTGCGTGCGAGACATGTTTAGCTGGGTTAGGCGAATGTGAGCTGGACGTTTGCCCAGCGGATGTATTAAATGCTTTTATTCCCTGGAGTGCAAGGCTTAGAGTGTGGGAGCGCTAAGAGTTTCTGGACTATGGGAACACATCTCGACTGAGAATTCATCAATTCAAGGTCACAAAGTGGTCTTCCTGCTCTTCTGGTCTGTGCAAACATTGTACACTTGAACTATCTGAGAAAAGTTGTCAGGGCCGCCGGCTGTAAAAAGACCCTATTTTAAAGTCTGAATCGTTTGTGAACCGTAGTACTTTTTTAATTCAGCATGTGGTGAGAAATGTCTACAACAAGGCTAATTGTCTCTTCCCGACTAAAGGGCTTCTCCCGTGCCTGCACGTAAGTGAGCGTAAGCCGACAGTGAGCGGGGTAAGATTGATTGTTACCAAGCGGCTTTCCGGCATCTGAGCAAACGCTGAGCTGTGAGGATTGATCAGCTTTCCCGTGGCAAATCTATTTGTCTTCCTATCAGTGAAGGAGGTGGGCTAAGCTGTGTGGATATTATGGGGGCGGACTCCGATTACCGAAATGGGTGTCATCTATCACCTCGCTGCCGGGACTGAAACCCCGTCGGTTATCTGAAAAAGAAGAAAGAGGTTGGTGATAATCGGTGACCTTTTAGCAACGTCCTCCAACACAGTGCCCACGGTTCTGTCTGCATCTGTAGAAACAATGAGTGACGATGGCAACGCAGTGTTGAGTTAAGTAGACATATGATAAGCGCAGAAGGTGTTATCCATAAATCTCTCTCCGGTTTATTCTACAAACATGCTTTGATCTTATTTTCCCATGACAGCCTTCAGTTGTCATCGTTGATCATTTTATCTCAGCAGATGGTACTTGAAACATCAAGTTCAGTTATATATATATATATATATATATATATATATATATATATATATATATGTGTGTGTGTGTGTATATGTGTATATGTGTATATGTACTCTTTTTCCTTCTGTACCAAAACACAGAGACCTGAGGTCACGCTTCCAGTAATGGATGAATCTAAGACACGCAGTCGGTAAAGTGGAATGACTAGATTAAAGCGCAGGGACGTTTCTCATACAACTGCTGTATTAGCCGGCCTCTTTACTAATTGAACTGTCATTTGATGACCGCTTTCAGAGAAAACCTGCCCTGTCTTTGAGCTGCCATATTTGCATTTATGAAATACAGCCCGTCGTGGATATTCATCTCACCAGCGCTAATGAAATCTTTTATGTGCCGTAATTGCTTGTGGGAAGCTATGCGCTCTGGTGTGGTGTTAGTGTAAGAATTACTGTTTTAATAAGGAAACTGAACAAAAAAAAGAGTAAAGGAGATTTAATGGTCTGCACTTGAGTTCAGGGTTTGTAATGAATGGTCACCTTGGTTTTGTTTTGATCTTTTGCATGTGATGTACACAACCATAGTTTCCACAAATGGTCGTACAATCAGGATGTAATAGTACTAGCACTGGTTCTTTTTGTTGATATTTGTTATCTTTGCTATTAGGGGTGTAACGATATTACAAACTGAACTGAAGGACCGTGATACATCTGATCATGACATTCATTAACGTCAAACATTCATTAACGTCTGTTCCTGTGTGTTTGCAGTGACAGTTACAAATTAGGACTTTACTCCAAAAATTTATAAAAATGTATCAATACTGATACACATTTACTTAATATTTCTTTAGACAGACCCAACTTTTCTATCAGTTTCTTATTAAATGATGCGATAAATGATGTTTGAACCTTCGTTCAACTTCGCCTGTTTTTTCCGCGATTGCTGCTATAAGCGCAAGTGTGGTGCCGCTTTCTCCTGGGTCCTAAAGTACTCTCAATTTCTCTACACACGCAAACAAATGATTTGTTTTGTGTTTATATTAATGTCAAATTTACACAGTTCATGTTGTGTTTAATCTGAACTAGAGAAACTTTTTATCTCATGAACCCAATTTATCGCATATCACATGTAAAAGTAATATTAAATTTGGTTTACATCAGTACTTTTTTGACACGTGATGATATTGATAATCATGATCGTTTTGGCCACTAAAATCATGATTTGAAATTTTTATATCGTTTCATCTCTAAATAGTAATTGCTATATATATATATATATATATATATATATATATATGTTATATGTTATATACAACCCATCCGGAACCCTACGCTCAACGAACGAACGTCGACTGGTGGTACCCTCACAGAAGGGCACTAAATCTCTCTCTCGTTCTTTCTCCTTCTCTGTCCCCGGCTTGTGGAATAATCTCCCTAACGCAATCCGTTCTGCCACATCCCTCACCTCCTTTAAGAAACAACTAAAAACACACCTCTTCCACGAACACCTGACATCATAATACAAAAACCCCTCTCCTCTTTCCTCTACAGGTACTTATCTAGCACTGCAAAACATTGTAAACTTAGGAAAGCACCTCTTAGTACTATTGTTGCCGCTTTTGATGTGTCGCTTCATTGTCTCCTAATATTTGTAAATTGCTTTGGATAAAAGTGTCAGCTAAATGCCTAAATTTAAATGTAAATATGTTAAAGTAAAAAAATACTTATTTTGTGAAACAATTGTTTTATAGCGCCATTTGTGGTCATTTTTTTATAGTAACACACCTTCAGACAAACTGAGCAGCATTTTGAAATCAGGATGTCTGGCCTATGGGATCTATATCACTTGTGCGTTGTAGGCAAAGCGTGAAATGAAAGCTGTTGCTCGTGCATACACCCCCACGTGTACACACACAAACTCTCGGACGTGCAGGTCTCTCTCTCTCTCTCTCGTCTAATGGCTGTGCATTTGACTCAGTAGCCATTCCTAAAGCCTCTCTCAGCGGGAGAACAGAGCCTTAAGTGTGCTTGCCTGAAACACCATCAATACTTAATCAGTCCATTACTATTCAGTGCATATTTAATCCTGCAGCAGCACTCCCTCAGATAGCAAGTAAGGCGTTTAAAATCTTCCATGCCAATAAACCCGCCTACTTATTCATTTATGGGTTTAGCAATTGCCTACTATAATTTCTGTCAATTTGCTGGAAGGAGCAAAAGCGTTTTATGTTTTTTGAAAACTTCTGCCTTTGACAGTCTCAGTCATATTTAATGGCTTTTCTGTGCTGTTTTTGGTGAGACCAATGGCATGGATTAAGTGGCTTAACCTCTGTGAATAAGTGTGACACTTTTCTCATCTTTCTCATCACTATTTCCTAATCCTCGTTTGTGTTGTTTGGCTTGTATTTTTTTTTTTTAAGTTTCTTAGTGTTGTCAGCTATGTTTATTGTAAATAGAGGGCCCGTCAAAAGTTTGGAAATACATTGTATTTTTTCCCACATTTTAAAATAGTTAAGGGGTCATAGTAATCCTTTTCAATTTTTGTTAATAATGTTTTTTTTTCTAATGAAAGAAATTATTATGTTGGCACAATTATATTTTTGTCTACAAAATTAATTTCTGGCATTGAACTATACAGCTTCAGATTAAAAGATTTTTAGGATCAATTGTCTCTTTTGGTGCTCATCTCTCATCTTTCTCTCTGTCTTGTATACGAGCATGGGTGGAGGAAGTGTGAGCTCACCTGCCGATGACAGCGTGTTAAATAGAGCATATGTAATCATGTGTGTCTCTTGTCTGAGTAATGCATTTGTCAGAAAGACCTGACAATTAATGTCTTAATGCAGGGGAAGGTCACACTAATAACAAATGTAAAACCATTTAAAGTAAATTCTTAGCCTTATCTGCACATTTTCCATAACATTTATATATAATGGTTAGTCAGTCTACTATTTAATAAATGATTAGCCACATTTTTTTATTCAGTACAGCAAGTATTTATGGGGTTCAAAGGATAGCTCTTTCATCTTAAACTCAATTCTCTCTCCTCTCTTTTTTGTTCCAGTGGGATTCGATGAAAGATGACAGAGGAGGTGATTGTTATAGCCAAGTGGGACTACACAGCTCAGCAAGACCAGGAACTGGACATCCGGAAGAACGAGCGCCTGTGGCTGCTGGATGATTCCAAAACCTGGTGGAGAGTCCGCAACGCGTCCAATCGGACCGGTTACGTCCCCTCTAATTATGTGGAACGCAAGAACAGTCTAAAGAAAACTTCACTAGTGAAGAACCTGAAGGACACTCTTGGTAAGAACTTTTATAGTTCAGTGAAGCGGTACAGCAATTCACTGTCCTGTCCAACCTCTTGACAAACCGTGTCGCTTGGTGGACAACTTGGTGCCATTTTCTGTGTAGGCAACAGCTTCTTTCTACTTAAATGCGGACAGCCTGAAGTCTAAGCTCATGGTGCTGTTACATACATCAAATTACCAATAAAATCTGACAACAGTAATGCTATGAATTGTGCATCTTTGGTTCCAGTCACACTAGGAAACTGCATTTTTCTGTCTGGCCCAGCTAATGAGGATGTACAATCCTCAAAAAAGATGTGTCAGCTTGTTTACAATCGAGCCAGTGGCTGTGTTTAACAGAAAGACTGAATTTCTTTTCTTACAAATGCCACAGTGTGTCTCCCATTTGATTTTCTACGACTGGACTGTCTCTTCCATGTACTTCTCTACCAGATCTCTTTATAACTCTACATTTTCCTTGTCTTCTGTTTAACAAATTATACCAGTTTTTTATGTTTTTCTAAAGATTGGTTATTAGCGAAAGTGTGTCTTACTAAAAAGCTTGTGCAAGTCCAGACCTCATACCGCTTTAGTAGGTGAAGATGACACGTGTGAGATGCCCTCACAGTCGCCGTGCCCTACTTCGGCGTACGCCTCCAGAGCTCAATCTGTCATCTCAAGGCACTAAAGAAGTCTCTCGGGACGGAAGCTTTTTGTGTACATGCTGACAGCACATAACAAACACACAGGAAATAGCTAAACTAGTTGGGCATCTTTGCATTCATTGGTTGCATTATGCTTCATACAGTTTGGTTTTGTTGATGGCGTGATCGAATATAAAGTCAACTTGAGGACCCGCTAATGCTTTATGTGCATTTTGTGATACATTAGAGACTGTTGTTTTTAATTCTTAGGTTTGTGGCCTAATAGGAGCTGTCGATAGTAGTTCGGCCTGGTTCACCCAAAAATCATTTACTCAAATGATGTCATTACAAACGTGTATGACGTTCTTTTTTTCCAGAACACAAAAGACAATATTCTAAAGAATGCTGGTAACCAAACAACACTGACACCCCTTGACGTACAATGTATGGACACAAAACCACTATTTCTATTTATTAAAATATCTTCTTTTTTGTTCCACAGAAGAAACGGTCATATACAGAACAACACAAGGGTGACTAAATGATGACAGAATTTCTATTTTTGGGTGAACTATCCCTTCAGATGACAGAGTAAATGTGCAGAGTCATATCAAGTTATTCATCAGTTCTCCCATGGGCCGTCTCAGGACCTAGATTCAGTTAAGACACTACAGGTGTGTGAGGATTAATGGATTTCTAGGTCCAGTGCATCCCAATTCCTGTCCTGCTCATGAATTGCATGCATTCTGGGCCAAAAAGTTTGTTTCCAAGGAGAGAATTCATCGGTGCTGGTAGAGAATGTAATATGGAAAGCCCTGTTTCCTCCTTCATTGGCAAACCAGTATTTTTTTAAATACTGATTTATAAGATCCCATTCACACTTCAACGTATGTTTTTGTTTACCTTATTTGATCTCAGTTTGAAATCATTAGCAGGTCTGCGTAATAGCATACTTTACCCTGTGTATGGTTTAGTTTATCCCATTTGTGATTACCATGAGTTAATGAGCTCTGAATAACATTTTGTTGTTTTGTTAATGAGATCCTAACAACAGGAAGCAATGAATCGATAATGCTTTTCTGCTGCAGGGGGTAAAGCCGCAGAAAGGTTTACTAGCTACTGAAGTTGTTAAACGCAATACATTTTTCCCGTGCTGGTCCCCAAGACACCCAATGAAATTGGATCAGGCCATCATTCAACTTTAAGGAAACAGTGTAACATTTTACCTGCTTTATTTCTAGTGTGTTCCATTGTGTGCCAGTGAATGCGTGTAAATTCTTGGCAGATTAACTGGAGAATAGCTGAAGCAGGTTAAACAAGACATTGAAATAAGACTTCTCATTCAGATTTAATCTCAAGTCTGCATTCAGCTTTGAGAAAACAAAAACGTTTCAATTATTTGTTTGTTTTTCCAAAGTTTTGAGAGTTTGAACAGCAGTTGTTGTTTTTTAGTCTCTGCATGCATTGTTCCTTATGTGGGTAGTTCCACCGTCATTTCTTTTTCTTTTTTTTTACAAGACGTAAGTAAGAAACTATTTGGAGTCCTGGTTACATTAGTATTCCTCAATAATCTGTGAAACAAAGATAACGGGGGCAATTTTCTTGTATTCTACGAGGAAGGTCATCAGTATGCAGCGGTGACCTTCTGAGTTAATTCTGCATTGGGAATTAATTCTCACATCGAGGCCATAGGGGACTTATGATTGGTGGTTGTCACGGATACCTGCGTTAAAAACCCTCCCTCCATCCTGTTGAGCTCAAAACCTGTCACTCTTTGAAGATCTGAGGATCTCAGTAGATCTATCAGTATACACACATGCACTTCCTTCTGGCACAATTCAGATACACCATCATTTAGTATGCATCTCTTGACAGTTAGTCTTGACAACTCATCCCTTCTAATCCATAGAGAGTAAAATCCTGATCATGTCCTCACATAAAGGAATGTTCCAGGTTCAGTGACAGTTAAGCTCTATTGACAGCATTTGTGGCATATTGACAAGGTAAAATAGCTTGAAAGTTTTGGTTGCAGTAAGGCACGTTTACACCAAGAAAGATGAGATGAAGTTGTTCTGAATATGAGAGAATAGTGGAGTCCATAGCACAACTATAACTATACCAGTGAGGTCACGTTTAGAGTTTTTTCAACTGATAAATGATAAAACATAGATGGCCAACTTTAAAGGACTTACACATTTAAAACGCAAAATTGCAGAATACGAGCTCAGAATAAATAAAGCGGTATTCTCTCTTGGTGTGGGTTTAATATAGTTGGGCAATTTCAGCATTATGGACAGGGCTATACAGTGCGAAGAAACGGACGTGTGCGATACAGCATGTGTGTATGACACAGACGCTTGTTTGTGTGTATGACACAGACGCTTGTTTGTGTGTATGAGGTTAATCAATGGACCACCGCTATTTCACTTTGTAGTAGTTTATTTTGCCATTTAAACTCGTTTTCCCGCTGCGTTAAGTCCACATACAGCCCTATCAGCAAAGCGGAATCCAGGCGTAAGACGTGAAGTCTCTGAATGAGTAAGTTTCGCGGTTTAACGTACTGCATGCGTGACGCTCGTGGATTTGTCATGTGACACCGTTACAAACTTGTAATTGTATATGTAAACTTATAAATGTAATCTCAGCTCTAAGAAGTTTCTTTCACCGTTTCATACTGTATGAGAAAAGCGCAGGCACGCTTTGGAAGTCAATCGCTTTCAAAATAAAAGTCTCGTTAACTTTAACATTCAGATGAAAAACTTTATTCACTATACTAAACTGTTTTAGATTCTGACGTTCTGTAGTATTAACTATTCCAAATGAATCTGTACTAAATAATATACTTCAATATTTTATATGGTCAGGTTTAAAAACATTAGTACCTTGAAAATAAATTACTACAGTACTATAGTAAATACCACAGTATACTACAGCTTTATTTTATGTGGGCAAATTTATTGCTGTTCTGTAGTAGTTTGGGTAAAAACTAAAACAGATTTAGGAAAAGAGTTATTTCATACGGTCATAATATATGCACCTGTATGTAACATTTATGTTCTTTGTCAGCTGGTGACAAAAAAATGTCATCTCTGTTTTTAGAGATGACATTTTATATATGTTCTACAACGTTTTGGCCCGTGCTACAAAACTTAACACCGCTGTAGCACCAGTGCTATGTGCAAAAAAAGTTAACGTACAGCCCTGATTATAGATATGACATTTGCTCGATATTTGATCGATAATGCTTTTCTGCTGCAGGGAGTAAAGCCGCAGAAAGGTTTACTAGCTACTGAAGTTGTTAAACGCAATAAATTTTTCCCATGCTGGTCCCCAAGACACCCAATGAAATTGGATCAGGCCATCATTCAACTTTAAGGAAACAGTGTAACATTTTACCTGCTTTATTTCTAGTGTGTTCCATTGTGTGCCAGTGAATGCGTGTAAATTCTTGGCAGATTAACTGGAGAATAGCTGAAGCAGGTTAAACAAGACATTGAAATAAGACTTCTCATTCAGATTTAATCTCAAGTCTGCATTCAGCTTTGAGAAAACCAAAACGTTTCAATTATTTGTTTGTTTTTCCAAAGTTTTGAGAGTTTGAACAGCAGTTGTTGTTTTGTCATCTCTGTTTTTAGAGATGACATTTTATATATGTTCTACAACGGCCCATGCTACAAAACTTCACACCTCTGTAGCACCAGTGCTATGTGCAAAAAAGTTAACGTACAGCCCTGATTATAGATATGACATTTGCTGTCCAAACTTAAAATGTAAATTCTCTGAGAATGTATTTACTACCAGTATGTTGAACCATCTTTTAATATTTTATTAAAGCTAGTAGTCCAGACAACAGAAAAATATCAATGTATACATGTATTTTGTTAATTAAATGAAATTAATTAAGAAAAAATTTAAAATGGATGAACCACAAGCAATAATACCAAACAGATGGAGAAGGGATGGCTCTTTATAAAGAACATAAAATTCTCTCTCGAAGTTTTAAAATGATTTTTGCCTATTTTTAAAACATAATTTCTCTTGCGAATTGTCATGTGCATAATGGTCGTTTCCCTTTTAAATAATAACTATTTTATGTTCTTTGTATAGATTGATGTTTTTTCTGATGTCTGGACACAGCATGGGTCTATGAAATATAAACTGATGGTTCAACATATTGTTAATAAATACATTTTGTGAGAATTTATTTTATATATTTTACGTTTTGACTTGCCCATACCTTCTAAAAGCTCAGCACAGCGATACGTGGATGTTAAGATGTGCAGAATACTGTAGTCCCTTTCTTAACAACATTCCTTTGTCCTACAATACAACATTGTATTTCTCTAATAGAGGCAAGAATGAATGATGAATGGAGCCTATAAGTTTACTGTGGGTTAAGTTACAAGCTAATCAGAGAGATGGGGACTTAATTGAATGAAGGGATATTTGGGTGATGTTGTGGTATGGGGTCTAATGGACAGCATAATGGCAGGGGAAGCATCATTATAATAGCTGTGATGGTTGGATGGTGTTGCATGCTTAAAAGTCAATTTGATACTGGTATAGAAGACGCAAGTATATGATTGGGAGATTAATAAGTACAGAGATTTGATCAAAAGGAGAGTTCTTGTACCAGCTCTTGTGATGCATGTAAATGATGGAGGCAAGAGAGACCGTGCATGTGACAGACTGGCAGGGTATTAATATTCACACCCGCTCATGTTTAAATAAATATGTTGGAATGGTCGCCAGAGAACGTTTGTCATTGTAATACTTGTAGTAACTCGGTATGTCATGTTTTTGTCATTTGAGGTGGCCCAGAGCAGCTCTTCAAATCTTCTCCGCTCAAGTCAACAGCTTCATCTCTCAGTGGACCTTTACAAGAGAGGTTTCATATTGTCATCTCACACATGGTTTTCATAGATTTTTCTATCCTCATTCTCTTTTTTTTTTTTGTAAGCCTTCTCAGGCGTTCCTCTCACGTATTTGTTGCTGGTGGCGGGATGTGTTTCTATTTCTAGATTTCCCAGAAGGTCTTCGTGTTGTTTGTATTGCAGTCTTCATTCCCTGTCAACCTGAACTTCAGACAACACGCTCAGAGCTCTAGCATATAGGAAAAGTTTTTCTTTAAATTGGAAGAGTGAATGTTAATACTTAGTTATTAGTTAGAGTCATTTCTCTTCATTGTAGGAATGGACATTTTTATATATATATATTTTTTTTTTTTGAGTACCTGACAGATAAATAAACCATGCGCCCCCATATCTTTTAATTGTTAGTTTACTGCATGTACATTTACAATGTTTTTCAGCATAACTAAGACATTATGCCGGGAAAATAGTTTAAAAACAGCATGTTCCCATGTTGTGGTTATTTTAGTGTACTTTGTCTAACTGTTTCTGAATGCAAGAGTATGAGACCATTGTGTATTCCAGCTGTCCCCACAATGACAACCAAGTATTGGCTGCAGAAAATGATTTTGCAACCAATCACAAAATTAAAATTGAGACCTTTTTTTGCACATTTGCATATTGTTACTGGATTTACAAGTAAGTCAATATACAAAAAGAATGAAGTCATATACTATGCACCAACGTGTCCGACAAATTCTTATCAATTTAATACCATTGGCATATTGGCTATAGCCACTACTGTATATCAAACAAACCAATTTAGTTTTTTTCACAATTTTAATTTATGAATCTTTTTATAGTTTATAGTTTTTATATTTTTAGTTTATAAATCACAATTTTAGTAAAACAAAATCTTGTTTCTGAAGTAGCATATAAAGCAACATCCCTGGGATTATTTGGTAATATGTGTTTTGGGGCTTTGACATGATCAAAAGAGGGATCAATTTGAAAGTCAAAATAAGTGAAAATACGTGAACAAGTGAGAAATTAAAATCAGTATTTAGAATCAGCCAGTAGTTGCTTATATGGCTGCACAATGTATAAATATGCATATCGCAATAAACAACAGGCTGTTAATTTTTATGCCTTTTCTTCCAAGAAAGAATATTAAAAATTTCTGTTGATATTGTAATTTTTATTTTTAAACATATTTGAATGTAATTTCAATTTATTTTGCAATATTATATGACATATCACATATCACATTATTTACCAAGTTATTCATATATTATCAGTATATTGCATTTTACTATTTGTAGCCCTAGTTGCTTATCAGAATCTGGGTTTTTGGCACATCCTTGTCATAAAATATACGATTATTAATCGTTGCTTTATTGGTTCATTTTATTGGTTCACATTATCCGCTTATTAAGTCTGATGTCACGCACCATCCCTTCTGGGTCCAAATGCTTCAGAAACCAAAGACAAACAACAAAAATGCTAACATACACTCATGACGTGGTGTAAAACTACAGAAAACCACAATCCTCCCACAATCCTCCATCCATAATGAAATTCCAAATGGCCAGACTGTAATTTATTTTTTAGAGTTATTAAAATATTGCTGTCAGAGATTTCAAAGATGTGAGTCACTGTAATGCCTGGTTCAGACTACACGATTTGTTTTGTCTGTTACGATAGTCACTGTGTCAGATTACGCGATTTTGACTCCAAAAATCTTGTCGTGTCCTGGACTTGAAACATGTCAGACTACACGTTGCTACGCGACCACACGTCGCTTGTTGTCACGATGCGCGTGAGAAACAAGAGCGTAAACAATGACTGAAGCGGCGTGTTTTGTACTGGCTGTCTTATGTTTAGAGAAGCGCAAAAAAACATGGACACGTTCCTGGCTTGCTCGAAGAGGACAGTATGGGCTGTCAATCCTCCAAAGAGAACTTGAGGTAAAATATTGTTCTTTTCATATTAAATATTTTGTTATTAGCCAGTAACAAACGCAAGATCATCTCTCTTACGTTTCGCCATGTTTGAAAAGTTGTGTACAAAAAGCGTCTGTGCTCCGATTGGTCAGCATCACCCATGTGACGGAACCCGTCGTGAAGGATCGCAGAAAAATTCAACATGCTAGTCTTTCTGTCGTGACGTTGTGAACTATCGCAGACGCGGTTTCGGTTGTCGTATACTATGACACACTATACAAGATGAAACGATCAATTCTTGCGTCCCGACGTCCATTGTCGTTTACGAATCCCTACGACACCTTCGGGCTAAAATCGTGTAGTCTGAACCAGGCATAAACTGTAGTGTAACACTGTGATTTTATAAAAGTTTAGCATAAATGTGTAATATAAACAAATAGTGCTCATAAAGGCCTTTAGCGTTGGTATTTTCGGGTTAATGTGCAGTTTGGTATGAGGCAGTTATTTAGGGACTTTTCACACACATCCACATATGCATGCATGTGCGTGTGAAAGCTTTTCTTGACAGGTTTCCAAGAGAGTTGTGACAGACATCAAATGTTCTTTTGCATCACCGTGTCTTCATTTCTCTACCGATCATTGACTTTTTCTGTCAGCTCACATCAGAACGAGATCTTTCATTGCACTCTTCTCGTTGTCCTCCTCCGTCAGTCGTGTCAGTAGGAGTCAGCTCCAGAACACTGCCCCTGCTGCCTGGGAGGCACATTGCACTTGAGTTACTTGCTGACAGCTGAGCTTTGCAGTTGCCAGGCCTCGGCTCAATTTCTACACCTCGCTACACTTTCTGTGTACATTGTGCATGGGTAACACAAGCGTGAACTTTCTGCATGTGCTTTACTTAGCCACATGATCAATAAAGAGGGAAAAATACACGGGTGAAGACAGATCTCTTGAGATGCAGACACACAGGTCCTGTTTGAGACGTACCTGTTTCACTGGCATGTTGACAGAGAGAACCGTTTGTCTGATAGAAGTGTGTGTATTTATCTTTCTAGATTTCTGTTTTGACATTTATCCATTTCTTAGATTACCAGATTAGAATAGTATCATCTCTAAATCTTCGCTTGCTTTTCGATTCAATTTGATTATTATTCAGAACGTCAGAAAATAGTAAAACTCTTTGCTGTTTTAGTAATGCATGTAGATAGTTTGCGGTTAATTTGAGATGGGAATCGGAATTGATTCTGGTTTCTCAATGATTCAGTTAATTCTTTAGTATTAGTAATAATAATTTGCATCAGTTAGGTCACAAGATATGACTGTCCTCTGTTCATTGTGAATGGGATGTAACTGAAAGCCATGAGTTGAATTGCACCTCTTGTACTGTATTTTTGCACAACCAATAAGGAAAAGACATGTTATAATTTTACTGGCACACAGTCATGACATTCAATTCACATTTAAAACCTCAAAAATAAGCTAAAATGTTCTTCTTCTGTTGCATTGTACATTAAATAGGGATTAAATGAGGAGGAATTACTGTTCACTGTGGTGTTCTCATCTGCAAAAACACTTGATGTCCAGTAATCATTTTGTTCCACTTTAAAAACATTTAAGCTAGTTTCACATAAAAACTGGTTTCCATCACTATTAGAGAATTTTAGATGTGGAGTCTTTATAATAAAAACGGCTATTTAATTTATTGAGCTCTGGGTTGCTGTAACAGAGAGGCCGTTTAATTCAATTTATCTTTAAATTTCACTTTAAGCAGTTTAAAAAGAATTTGCCATGTTATTCTAATTGGTTTAATGTTTCACTGGTTTAATGATCCAGCAAGACTATAATGAATCTGTTTTGACAGCTTTTCCAGATTTTTCCCCTCCTTAATGTTCTGCCTCTCTGTACCTCCAGGCCTGGGAAAAACGAAAAGGAAAACTAGTGCCCGTGATCCCTCTCCCACACCCAGTACAGAGGCAGAGTACCCGTCCAATGGAAGCGCGGGAGTCGGTGGAGGAGGCGGAGCCGAGCGGATCTATGACCTAAACATTCCAGCGCTGGTGAAGTTCTCCTACACAGCCGAGAGAGAAGATGAACTCAACCTTGTTAAAGGAGAGAGGGTGGTGGTCATGGAGAAGTGCAGCGACGGCTGGTGGAGGGGTAGCTACTCTGGACGTGTCGGTTGGTTCCCATCCAACTATGTTCAAGAAGAACTGGGATACGCAGACCACGACGGGGTCTTCGGGGGGCCTTTGGGCGGTTTCCAGTCTATAAAGTTGGGGCAAGAGGGGCCGATACTTAATGGTCGTCCGGGCGGCTCGGGGAGCTCCGTTCTTCATGTGGTCCAGACTCTGTACCCCTTTAGTTCGGTTACAGAGGAGGAGCTGAACTTTGAGAAAGGGGAGACTATGGAGGTTTTGGAGAAGCCAGAGAATGACCCAGAGTGGTGGAGGTGTAAAAACAGTCGCGGGATGGTCGGACTGGTGCCCAAAAACTATGTTGTGGTGCTCGGTGATGGGCCTACAGCGAGGGGCTTGGGGACAAGTCACGGCTCCACTCACATTAGCCACACGGGACCTTCGCGTACGGGCAAATTTGCTGGGAAGGATTGGTACTACGGTGGCGTGACACGGCACCAAGCGGAGTGTGCACTTAATGAGAGGGGAGTGGAGGGCGACTTTCTGATACGGGACAGCGAATCGTCGGTAAGTTTATCTGATATAAAAACATTTAGAGGTTTCAGTACAGGATACACAGCAAGGTAGGCAGCTGTGGGCATGTGTGACACAGTGACATGTAGATTTTAAATGGTTAAAGATGCAGTCTGAAGCTGCCGTTTCAAAACATAAAAAACTGCAGGTTGCTTTACATATTCATCTTTATGTGGGTTGAAGTGAAATGACAACTAATTTTAAATTATTTTTATAGGCTTTCTTATACCATTGTGAATTAGAATAAGATAAAGAAACAGATTTTTACTTTTTATCCCAAAAATTGCAGCTGCAAATTGCAACGGATTGCAGCTTTTAGAAAAATTTATAAAATATAAATTCTCACAGAATGTATGTATTATTAATATATTAAACCATCTACTAAACTCCTGTTGATAGAGTTCAGACATCAAAAAATTGAAAATGGAAATACAAATGCGTTATGGATGTGACAAAAAGGACACATTTTTGAGAGGCAACATTGCAGAATTTTGGTGAATAAAATTAGTGAGTAAAATGCCAGATGGAACAAACCAGATGGAATAATACCCAATTAACGGAGAAGAGATGACTCTTTAAAGAACATAAAATAGTTATTTTATTTAAATTTTGTGTCATTTTTAAGGAATATGGACTATTGTGATCTTAACAATTCGAAAAACAACACTTTACCTGGCTATTAAAAATCATGCTTTAAACTCAAAAAATGCTTTAAAACCTTTAAAAGAGACCTCACATGGGTATTTAAACCACCAAATATTGACACATGAACTATCAGTTTGATGAAAACTTTATCTGTATGGAATTGCCCATGTCTCATCTGTGTTAGTAGCGTCAATCTTGCTGTAATATGAGTAAGTGCTGCCACCTGGTGTTTACACACGACAAAGCAACTTCACAGTTCTCTGTTCCTCCATACAACTCATCACATCTCTATTTGTTTTTTTCCAGCCCAGTGATTTCTCCATTTCTCTGAAGGCAGCAGGAAAGAACAAACACTTCAAGGTGCAGCTGCAGGATGGCATGTACTGCATCGGTCAGCGGCGTTTCAGCAGCATGGACGAGCTGGTAGAACACTACAAGAAAGCGCCCATCTTCACCAGCGAACAGGGAGACAAACTCTACCTGGTCAAGTCTCTGGCCTGAACTCTTCTTTAACAGACGTTACCTCTCCACACTACATCCCGTCCCTTCTCCTCTATCCTCCTCCTCCTCTCTTATACGCTCTGTCTCTTTCTTGGACTTCACTGAAGCCTTGATCCAGAAAGATACGAGTCTCTTGCCAAGCAGCTTCGAGGACTTTTTGATGTTTCTGAGACAGTCCCACATTGCCTCCACTCTTGATATGTAGGAGCTTATCATTGTTTTAAACAGAGATGTCAGTTCTTTAATTCACATGCCCTGTTTAGCTAAAGAAACAAGTGTTTTGGTAAAGAGAAGGCAGAATGGCGTGTTCTCTAAGCATCTTGCAGTTTGGTCTGCGGTTCTTCTGCTCTTCATCAACATCAATGACCTCAATCCACTTTACACTGGTTTACATTTTTACCTTTCTGCACCCGCCACAAAAAGCTAAAACAGCAGAAAAGCGTCACGGCTGTGTTTAGAAGATACTCACGCTTGAAGCTGTCATTCTGAGCAGATGAGAATAGATTTGGTTTGCAACAAATGGCAGGTCTCCATTCATAAGCAGCTGGCTGTCACATTACACGTTGTCAGTCGGAATCCAAACTTTTTGCATCAAAACTCCACCCAGGAGCTTGGACTTCCGCATCAAATGCTCTAAATACTCTCACGTCGTGAGAGGTGTTTTCTTGGATCCGTGTCAAATCAGGGTTTCTTCAGAATCAGGGTGCTCTACAAAGGAGATAAATGCCTCAGTTTTGGCAGGAGGAAAAAGAGACAGAGACGAAGAGAGAGAAAGTAGCTTCGAGACTGAATAGTCGAGGGGAGACTTTGAATGTGTGTCCGTTCAACCAAATGTGCCACCTGCTTCCAGTTCAGCTACCCTTGATGTCTTATCACGCCTCACCAACACACCTCTCCTCTGCTCGCAGTAACACATAGTTGATTGTGAACACTAATTCAAGAGTAATACTACAAAAACTATGATTTTATTTTATTTTTGTCATATTACTCTCGGTCTGTTTGCCAGTAAGAGTGTTGGTCAAAGGGTTTTCAATTTTTTTTAACTATTGTCTGAATGTTATTGAGCAATGTTATTTAATTCTTCTTTCCACTGTATGTATATACATAAATATATATTAAAAAAGATATGGTGCATATATGAATCGTTTAGATCCAGCATTATGGTACTGTATTGAGGACAGTGTGGTGAGAATTAAAATACTTTTGTTCAATAAAAGTTTTGCAGAATAAGTTAAAATGATCTTTTAAGTTGTCTCTGTGCTTTATTTTCTTACTTTTCTCTAAATACTGATTTTCTTGAACAGAATCAGTGCAAAAGAGATCAGAATTCGATGTCTGCAGTTCACCAGTAGATGTCAGATGATGGTACATTATATCAACTGCTATAATTATATCCTTGGCCTGTAATTAACAAATGCAATATAGGTTTATTTTTTACATTTTGTGTAACGTCAGCGGAGAAAAAATCATACATTTTCACAGCTATCATGAGTATTTTGAACAATGTTTCAGTCATGCAACCTTTGTCATAAAACAGTCAATGCAAATATGTTATTACAAACTGATCACAAAAGCTTTTTCTCTTTTTATAACTGTTTCAATGTCTATTAATTTATTTTTTACTTGGTAGATCAGTGTTACTAACTAATACAAATTGCCTATCAACAGGGCACAAACGTGGTCCCATGAGACTCCTTGTTACTTGTCTTTGAGGAACTTAGTAAAGCAATAAAGCCAAACAGTAATTTCTCATTATTACCACTCTTTGTTATTAGCCTTGAAAAATGCCCTTTAAAGGGATAGTTTACCCAATTTACTCGCCCTCATGTCATGTCAAACCTGTATGACTTTCTTGCTTCAGCAGAACACAGAAGAAAATATTTTGCAAAACGCTGGTTACCGGCACTCATTCACTTTCATAGTATGAACACAAGGTACAATGGAAGTGAATGGGTGCTGGTAACCAGCGTTTTGCAAAATATCTTCTTTTGTGTTCTACAAAAGAAAGAATCATATACAGGGTTTGAATGACATGAGGGTGAAAAAATTATGACATCATTTTTATTTTTGGGTGAACTATCCCTTTAATCTGCTGTCAAGTCAGACAGATAAGTGTAATTTTTATTAGTGTGTAATTTCATCATAAATTTTATCATTTCTCATGTCGTGTGGTTTGTTTTGAAAGAGCATATGGTGATTAATTAATTTAGAGATAATTAATTATGAGTGTGTAAACCCTGTGAACTTTTTACTTTTATTATTTATCTGATCATACATAAATGAGTCTGCAACCCACACTGAATTTATACAAATACAAAAAATGCTAAAAGGTTACAGCAGTCTTTGTAAAGAAATATAATAGTAGAACGACCAGACTTTTCCTTTAAAGGCCAGAGTCTTGTGCAGGATGGAAAATCCATCAAAAGATGTCTTTGCTAATACTGCATAGTTGGCAACCCAATATCTTGGATTTACTCTCCGCCACCATTTAAGAATGCTCATTTCTTATTACAAGTAGTTTTGCAAATAGTTTTCTTTAGACGTGTCACACAGACACGGACGGCTCGGCCTCTGTCTTTCTGTCTGCGCTGACGCCATGTGTTTTCTCTTCCACTCCTGAAATCTGTCATGTCAATGCAATCTTATGTAAGCATCACTGGCATTGTGTCTGGTGCCACTCAGCCAGTAGATTTCTTCTTCTTCTCTACCTGTCAGTGTAGTCAGAAAGCTGCTAAAGTGACATGTTGAGGCTGGTATAAAAGACGAATGTAATGGCATCTTTTCTGGTGAAAAGCAAACAAAAGTGCTCAGGCTGTTATTCAGAAGCAAAACACTGATGTGAGATGTGAGCAAGACAGACACAAGCCCCACAAGTCTTTACAGATAAGAGTGACTTGAGTAAGTTCATTCTAGGTACGCTTTCTCTGTAAATACAGATTTTTGGGAGATAGTAAATGTCTTTTTTCAATTAACTGTACATTGATTTGTAAAATCATTAAATTATGTAAACATTCTACATTTTAAAAGGTTTTGATTAAAAGGTTGCCAGATCACACTCCAGTTTGTGCTGCTTTTATTTTGCTTCCTCACTGATTGCGCTTAATGTATTAAAGTTTACCCAAAGTGAAAAATCTTTTAGCATTTATTCACCCTTACGTCATTCCAAACTTTATATATAACTTTATTTCTCCTGCAGAACACAAAAGAAGATATTTTGAAGATCGAACTGAACTGAACAACATACTGTAGTGGGTCACCGTTGACTTTCATTGTATGCATGCAGAACCACTCAGCCATTTCTCAACATATCTTCTTTAGTGTTTCACAGAACAAATAGTCAAACAGGTTTTTAATTATATGAAGGTTATTACTTTTTGGCAGAATTTTTTATTTTTGGTGTGTACTGTCCCTTTAAGCCTTGAGGGGTTCATTCCATTCTGTAAGGGTTAGTTGTTAAATGTGTCATTGTAAGAGTTACTTACAACATTTTTATTACAAACTCTTGATGACAGACAAGTATTTTCTTTTCAGCCGTTTAGTTAACACAGTGACGTCATGCCTCACGTTTGTGTTATTTTCTGCGCCTTCCTGCTGATCTTCTGCTGTATATCAGGTAAGATCTTAGTTTGTCTTTTCTTAGTCGCTTATGTGATGAACTGTCCTTAAGTGATTTTTCTGCTTCTTAGCACTGATCTGTTTCACCTTTAGCAAGATCCATTATCCTAACAGTCCAAACATTTGGCCAGCAAGTCTGGCTCAGGACTGTTATTGGAGCTGACTAGACAAGAGTCCTGCCAATAATGAGTTTAAAACCAACTCTGGAACATCATTGACTGTTATGTAGACTTATATTTGCCATACGAGTATATTTTACTGTTTTTTATTACAGGCAGTGAGAATGGAAATCGATATCTCCGTTCAGATGAAGGTCATCACTGTAAAATTGTGCACTATTATATATTTTGTCGTCTTAAAGCTGCGTTCCATAACTTTTGCTCTATCGCCATCTATCGCCAGAAACATAACATTACAGGTTACCTTACATACTCGATGTGCGTGTGTTGAAAAACAACGGACATGACATTTACCTGACAGCTCAAGACTTGAATTTAAATGTTAGATAAGAACAGACCCAAATTTATTGCTTTTAAATTAAAAATCTTTAATGAATCCCGAAAGATGACGAAGTACACTTGAGCCAATGACATTTGCCATGATTTAGATTACATAACACATCCATAATACTCAACCCCTGGTCACAATTCACCTTCATTGTGAAAAAAATATTCCCCTAAATTTTCTAGAGGTTTAAGTAAATCGTGTAAACCATTCATATGACATGCTGCTGGATTTGCTGAGAACATATCAGGCTCACTTTCCCTTCGGCAGATTTCTAGGTTATGAAAGCACCCCAGAGCCCGAAATCCATCCAGAACGGGGAGTTGATAACTGACAAAAAAATGGAAATGTTATTTTCCCCCACATTGCTTCTGCCATGTCATTTTCCCCTCCATTAACAGGGTTCTATCTTTTACAGTACATGCCTTTCCATCTAGAGCATCATTTTACAATCTTCCCCATCTGTTATGTGAATCATTTTATGAATGTATGAATGCTTGTTAGCTCTTTTATTCTGTATTTTATGATGAATCTTGGAAAAGCTTGCAAACTGACCCTTGTGATTCATAGACATTTGGTGTAAAAATGTACACTTAGATAAAAGATTAGATAAAATTGTAAATTGTAATAATAAGGAATAAACACACAATAACAATAGATAATGTCAATGGCCTAAACATGTTAAATCCCAATGGTTCCATGTGTTAACCTGTTAACTGTCACCGTTCCCCACTGGTTCCATGTGTTAACCTGTTAACTGTCACCGTTCCTCAGAAGGAACACTTACGTTATTTCCCTATTCACTTTAATATTTCATAGTTGAATTTTTATCTAATCATGACAATTTATGTGTTGATGGAAAGGTGTAAGATTCAAGATTAACTATTTGACACAATTTTACAACAATAAACCAACAATTTATAAAAAAATAAATAATGTAATGTTATTTATAAACATACCTTAAATAAAAATGAAGAGTTCAAAATGTAAAAAAATCTAATATCTTGTAGTTTGAACATGGCATTTCCATGTATATGCTCAGTATGTGTAACAGTTATCAGGTTTAGCTGACTGATTTATTTCACTTCTGTTCATGTTCTTTATAATCTGTCTATTTCTATTTTTTCAGTTTAATTTACTACAGGTTCTCTGTCATTCAACCAGCTGTTCTGTTCATCATGGACTTTTAGTAAGTCATCCAGTCACCTTCTCATGGTTTGATCGTATGTTATATAATCTTTCCATTATCTCATTTTTAATAATCACTTTCTGATTACTTGGTGTGTGTGAAGTGTTGTTTTCAGTTAAATGTTTGTGTAAAAAGTTTTTGCAATTGAAATTTGTGGTCCAGTAATGGAACAGAACTTAATGGAAAACCGCATAAGAGGTTTATTGCAAATGTACGGTGTGCTTTTATGTGTAGTAACGATTTTATTTCAGTTAATATAAAGAGCAGTGTAAACATCATGCCCAGCATCTTCTGTTTGCCAGTATGGAAAATCATACAGGTTTGTAATGGTGAGTATGGATATGTCAAATGCAGACCAATATCTTGTATCTGTGAAATCATTAGATGCCAAATGATAAAGTCACTTCTTATGTCTTGGGGGAACCTTTATCTTTATCTGTCTGTTTACTTGTCTCTGTTTGCTTACAACATTTATTATTTTTCTGTGTCTATGACTCCTGTGCTGAATTTGTCTTCGCTGTTGTTATTAAGGGATTACAACCATCTATGTGTGCAGTTTGGATCATTCCAAGCAAAATCTTTCCAAGTTGTATAAACAAGTAGTTTGCAGTCTGCCAGACAGTCTAGATACTTGTATTTGGACAGTTCAAGACTGTAAAACTTTATTGCTTAGATTCAGATATGACACAAATTATTTTAATTTGGCATTTAAAGGGAAATGTATCAAGCAGCATATACTGTACACATGCATTTGTCATCTCCAAATGATTTATAGATTTTTTTTTTAACTTTTTTAATCTTAAACTGTAGGATCCCTCTCAAAAGACGCCACACACAATCATAACTAAATCTGGTTTGAGGAGGGTTTAAAGATGTTTCACTACAAACTAGAATCATGTTTCAGTATCGAGACCTGCAGTTCCAAACAGATGTGGAAAAGTGCTCATGCTGCACATGTGTAAGCACTTAAATATACATGGAAACAAGGCCTTTTTGTTAGCTGTCTTAGATTTACAGTCATTTGCCAGCAGCAGGCAGAAAGTTTCCATTGGTAATGTTTATGGACTTCCTTCGGGAGGGTTTTCTCCTCCTCTCTGCTCCTGCAGATCAACATTGAGAGGAAGAGAAGAGGAAGACAAGAAATCATGGCTTCTCAAAAGTTCTACCTTCGTCTGCTAACCTTCGTCACTTTACTGACTTTTCTGGCTCTCTCAGGTAAATTTATCTCCTGCTTTCTGGTTTTCTGTCATTCTTGCTCTTTGTTTTAAAAGTTTCTTGCATCACAGAAAAGATCTTTCATTTGAGTTGAATTTGTGATAGAAAATGTGATGTGGGCAAAAATTGCTTGTGTTTTGTTTGAAGACTGTGGGTGGTTAAATGACTTTTATCACTCGAAAAATCAGAGATGCTTCTAAATTTCAGGCACATTTGCAAGTTATTCGAAGCATTTCTTCAACATTGCACAGGCTTATAGTTGTTTCTCTTCTTTTCATCTCACAATTTCTCTCCATTTCTCCCCATTATTAGTGTATCAATCTGAGTGAGTCAGACTTTCCGAAATGTTTGTTTAATGGGTCAAAATTAAAAAGTTTCAGTCTTTGAAAGAAAGGTTGAAAATCACAGACTATTAAGTACTGAACTATGATTTTACTTTTGTTCTTGCATTACATTATCCTCTATTTATGTTGTCTAGGTTGTGCAGTTAAATGCTTGGCACACAAAAACTTTTGTAGATATGTGCTAATAAAAACTAATTTTATTTAAAAAATAATCTTTTGCAATGTTTTTTTTAGAGGTAACAAGCGAGAACACGCTGGAAAAAATGTTGAAAAGAGGTGACTTTATTTTTTTACTTGTTAAATGTATGTAGTATGTTTTATATGTGTTTATTCATTTAGATCTGTTTGGTGTGGATTAGGGGTGGATACAAATGTAAGATGCACGGTTATATTTATTTTTACATTTTTTAAGTGTCTTTAGCGGTCACATGCCTTACCAGTTCCCTAACATAATTTGCAAGTTTGGTTATTTTTAAATTTACATGTACATTTATTATTTAGCAGAGGCTTTTTTCCTCAGTAAGACCCTTATGATCTGCAGTTTGAAACTTTCAAATGTTTTTTTTTTGGGTTTGCTGTGCCCAAATTGTTCCTCTACTTTGTCTCCCACTAGTGGATGGTGATGTAAAACCAGCTGTGGCGGTCACTCCCTCCAAGGCCAAACAGTTCCTTCAATCCCTCAAGAGGCCCAGAAGGAATTTATGGGACCGCAGTCGTCCTGATGTCCAGCAGTGGATCCAACAGTTCATGTATATGGGCTATGATGAAGCAGTGAGTGCACACCTGTTATCACTTAGAAAATCCAACAGATTTATAATCCAAAACGTTTACAGAGGTTAGTTACTTTGAAACCAAGTGTTTCACCTTGATATCACTTACGTACATCACACTTGTAAGTACCACAAGGCAAGTCTTAAAAGAAGTCCTCTACCTGTCATTTTTATTTTACAGTCAGTTTGTTATTGAAATGTCATACTTGGTCTCCTACTATGAAAACATCTTTATCTTCATCATTTCCCCCGGCCCTGTTTCCTTAGAGAGGTTTGACGTAGGGTGCATTCTAAGCAGTACACATCAAATAGACAAATGACTCATGAATTTACTTTTGGGCTCGTATAATTCTTTGCCGTTTCTTTACTTTGAGATGAGGACGAGGTTAAGCTGACATCAAAAACTTAGTGTTGAACATAAATTGCAAAGCACAATTCCCTTCTCTATCCTTCAGGCTGTGGAGGATCACAAGTAACGCAATCTGATTGTGAAAATTTTGCTAGGACTGAACGATCAATCAAACCTTTACACAAATAATAAATACAATTCTGAATAAATGTAACTTACACTTGGCTTCACGCTATGTACATTTGCACAAACTGCCTCAAAACACTCTCAAAAGGGCTAGAAAAGAATTTGACCGTGACTTCAATATACAATGTAGTGCCGTCAGGTATAATACAGTACAAGCCCATCAATTAAAACAAACATTTATAGAAATTGTGTGGATGCCAGTAACTGTTTAGCGAATGTTCCAGAGTTTTTGAAAGTTATTAGTTCAATTTCATAAATTACATTTAAAAATGTGTAAAAGTCTAACACTCAATGTACAGTAGTTGTTTATTGGATTTTGTGAAATCAATAATTGATTGGCACATTTAATGGTCTCCCTTGACATCACATTCACACATAAAAAGGTCTTTTCATCAGTTTCTCTGACAGTTCTTTCAACAAAGAAATCCAATAAATTAATATGTTCTTTCAGAGACTTGAAACTGATCTTGCCTATTGGATGGACCAATACCGATCCAATGACCAAGGTCGCCAGCATCACTATGATGAAAACGCTCCCATGGGACCCAGAGGACCTGGATCATACAGGCACGGAGCAGATGTTAACTATGACTACTATTAAAACACATTTTCTCCCAGAACAGCTTCCAGGAACCATGATTCTAGTCTCACTTTATAAACTTGATGGTTAAATCCCTTATACACATACAATAAAATGATCATTTGAAGGTGTCTATGTAGTATATAGTTTTTAAAATCTGTCAGATGAATAATGGTGTACTATTAATCTTGCATCTATCTAACCTGAGATTTCTGACTTGTGAAATGTGCATTAGTTATCCCTAAACCACCCGTTTGTGA
Source organism: Beaufortia kweichowensis (assembly GCA_019155185.1). Classification (NCBI taxonomy): domain Eukaryota; kingdom Metazoa; phylum Chordata; class Actinopteri; order Cypriniformes; family Gastromyzontidae; genus Beaufortia; species Beaufortia kweichowensis. Next base: position 14,900,276 of record CM032799.1, read on the forward strand.
ATTTCCTATTGCCTTATTACTAAATAAAACCATAAACGCTATATTCTGTCTTCTACCTTGTGTGAAAATGTGAATTAAATGAATTCCCCATGTCCGGGAAAGCCTGCATAGAAAAAGTCACATAGAGAGACAGGCAAAGAAAGTGAAACATAAAAAGGAATACAGTGAAAATCACAGTAAATATTTTATTAAAATATCCTTTTCACTTGAAATCAATTAGAAGTTCAAAGTTGTGTATGAGGTTTGACAAGTAACAACAAATTTAGCTCAAAATCACCACAAAGCTTAGAGCAGAAATAACTTTTTTCATTTTCTTTTACCTGTGTCTTCATATCTTTCCTGGCAGAGCTGGCTGAGGTTTCCTGCTCCAGACAGGACATTTTAGATCTTTAAATAAATCGCAATCCTTATTTGCCAAATAAATTTCTCCACCGCAAGAAGTGTTCATTCAAAAAGACACAGCGAGCTTTTGACACCGATATAAAAATAGATCACATTAATTAAAACGGCACAGGATGTAAACACACAACAAAAACGTACATGAAGGTCTAAGCTTGATTTTAAATAACAGACAGACGACCGACAAACCAAAGTGCAAGGCAAGGTCTGTAAATTGGATATCTTTGTTGAGGCACATTTGACTGAAAAATAAACTCTTTAGAGCAGCTCTCTCTATTTGAGCTGCTTTTCGAAACATAGCAAAAAACATCAAAAAGTTTTTTTTCCCCGTAAGATGTATCTTTAGATACATGGCTGCTGGATGTCTGAAGTCCTCCAATATCCCAGCATCCCTGAGATGAACCCAATTCTTCAGTTGTGTCTGGGTCTGCCTTTCTTCATTCGTGCAGCCTTGGGTTTGGGAATATACTGATTGTTGGCCTGATGCTCCAGCTCTCGGCTGAAATATTGGATGGTTTTGTTTAAGCCTTCTTCCAGTGGCACCTGCAAACACATGAATTACATCTTAGAAAACGGAGTTCTGACACTATCACTGCTTTAAAAATGCTTTTTTGTAAAGTTCCAGTCCTTGATTCTGATTGGTCGATAGCTGATACGCCCAACAATTCTGTATATCACTGCACAGCACCCTTAGCAATGTACCATATCATAATCAGTCATAAAAGTTAAACTCATATACTTCATGAAAGGTACATTAATGCATATTTTTAGGCTTTAATATTTGTATTGTGTGGTAATCCGCTTCACATTGTGCATAACAATGCCCTTCAGCCATGACTTTTTTAACAATAAAGCACAGCCTCTAGTACCTCATACCTGCACTGTGCATTATGATATTAAAATGTTCAAATAGACATTAAATGGGCAAAATGAGAGCGGACCCAATAAAGCGCTTCACCTTCTAGGCCTAAAAGCTGGGAGAGATTAAACTTTTTCCACCAGTGGGTTTAGAGACATCACATGATCAGATTTATAGTGTTTTTTAACCATACGCAAGGAAGTGATATTATGTGTTTAAAAATTTAAGTTGCTGACAATTAATGAACAAAAGCATATGTTTGAGGTAAAAGAGTATGCACTTTGAGGTATGCAAAACATTAAAGTCTCATATTTAAAGACAAAGTCACTAGGGATTCTATATTTTTTTCTAAGCGATACCATTTTTTAAAGACCGACCGATACCTATATTTTTTCCTGGTATGACACAGTGAGACTAATAATTTTTTGGGATCTGCTTATCTGTAATTATGAACAACTGTAACTCAAACCATTTTTTTCTGCTTGTCACAAGGTTATCAATGTACAAATAATTTTCACAGTATCTAATAATTTCCATAACCAAACCAAGGGCATAATAAAATATTATTTTACTTATACTTTATTTTTGGTTTGTTAAAATATTTGGTTTGTTAACATTATCAAAATATTATTTATTAATACATTCTGTCGCTGCTGCCGAAGTCTCTGTGCACTGAAAGTTCTGTCGATGATGTCACAGGGTATCGGAGTGTTTTTACGAGTACGAGTACATGAGCCCAGTATCGGGCCCGATACCGATACCAGTATCGGTGCATCCCTACTTATTTCACAGAAAAACACTTCCCAGGACACACACATACTGATAAAAAATGTATAGGCTGAAATATTTACAGACTACAGATTCGACAGTAACGCCAGATCTTACCACAGGCTCCCAGCCGAGAAGCATTTTGGCTTTACGGATGTCTGGCCGTCGTCTCTGTGGATCGTCCTGAGCTTCTGGAAGGAACTGAATATGACTGCGGCTCACTGGGGAGATGATCAGCGACACGGCATTAATTTAATTTTAGATCCTGATACTCCATGTGCAATTGAACAGGATTCCAACTTACCTACTAGGCCCTTGATAAGCTGAGCAAATTCCAATATGGTGTGTTCCTCTGGATTTCCCTGGAGAGAAAAGAGTGAGCAAGCATGAGGAAGAGAGATCAATAGCGCTAGAGAGATAGAAAGGGGTTTAATATCACCTTCAAGTTGGATTTAGTCTGATTGAAGACCAAGCAATCTACCGTTATGACCTTATGATCTGACTTCTGTTCAATTACTTACAGGAAGACAGAATTATTCTGTCAAAATGTCATGAAATTGGCGCTGAAAAGGGGATAGATTAGGCAGGCAACAGATTATGACTCTTTTGGGATTTATAAAGACTAAAACAAACCTTCAGTTTGTGCTATTCTTTAACTGCTGCACCGACTTTTTTTTACATCACGTCAAATATTAACTTTTGACTCTCAGTAAGCTTTTAAACTTTGGTCCAATCAGATGCGTCTGGGTGTCGAGTAATGTCATCTTAAGTAAACTGGGTATGTAAATTAACACGGATGGGACTTAATGCATCTCTAATAGTACCTTCTGTTCAATTCAATAGCACTTTTCAACAAGGAAAAATCCTGTGTTAATGGTCCATTAGGATTGTAAATTGAGATGAAATGAAAAACTCACCAGGTTGACTGGACTACTGACGTTACTGTTCATCAGAGCCACCAGCCCGTTCACCAGATCACTGCGAGAAAAACCAGCACAAATAAAACAAGTTGTGACACAACGCAGCTAAAGAAAGAGATGAGACTCGTTTTCTTAAGAAAAAACACAACTATTTAATTCAACTCAGGCCTTCGGTAAATGTTAAAGGTAACATGACAAGCGTTCTCATCCACACAACAGCGAGGGTGACACAACCAAACAAACTCTGTCGGAGGAGGTGAAAACAATTATAAGAGCTTTTACTTTTCTGTGCAAATACAATGCACACTGTGAGTAATGAAGAATGCTTGAGGATTGCAAGGACAGATCAAGAAGTGGGAAGGACTTTTGTTTGCTGAGCATATAGACATCTGATATATAGGTTTTATTAAAGTGCTATGAACGCCTTAGCAGCCTTGAAACAATCACACAACTTCCTGCCTTTTTGCTTATTTCAAGCAAATGTCAACCATACTATAAAAATAAAGTTTTCACCAAAGGTGAAATCAATATTTGGTGCTTTAAATACCCACGTGAGGTCTTTCTCAGTTTTCTTGATAGGTAAAGTGCTATTTTCTGGTCATATACACTTTTTATATTCCTCACAAAAATGAAAAATAAAACTTTTTTTTCTTTAAGACGACAAGTATGTTGCCTCTGAAAAACGTGTTCTTTTTTGTCACATCTACAACATGGATTTTTTAATATAGATAACTCTTATAGTAAAGTAAGTCGTAAATTATCCTAGTTGGGAGTTATGGAATAAACATGTTGTCCCTCATTCCTATAAACAATTACCATCAGCAAGTACACCAACAATAGATTTACTTAAATAAACATAAATGAATGTCAATAACGATGTTAATTTATTAATGTATTGATTCAAGTCATAGTAAAGACGGCAGTCATGAAAGTATAAATACATTAGTGTCGTTCTGTGTATGATGTACAGTACAAACACTAGGAACAAGTTTGTTCACATACACTTGTTACGATTTGCTGCTGTCACAGTTTATTTGTATTACTGTCTATAAAATGTGTTGTAATCCAGTACCGCTTTAAACCTTTAAAAGCAGTATTTGTCTGGATTATTGAGGACAGTGTAATAAGAATAGCATTATGCCCCGAGACATTGACTGCAGGTCACACAGGTATGGACTCTATTCACTAAGGCTCACGCTGTGTCCCACTTTAAACCAAGACTTTTGTATTCCATTCTCAAGCTGTTTATTAGGTTGCGATTACCTACCTAGAGACTACCCAGAACATCTTAGAAATGCCCTGGCAAGCATCTAAAACACCCCACACATTGTGGCAGAAAGATGTGAGGGTAAGAACCACTCCTGTTTTACACAACTAAAAGTAAGTTTAGTAAGTAAAGTGCTCCTGCATTTGTGTACCACTTTAAAAAAAATGAAGCGTGAGGTCACAATAGCACAATAGTCACAATGCTTATAGAGAACACATTTTTCTAAATACTTCATTTACAAAAAACCCAGACAGTGTATCAGGAATAGTTTAAAGGGATAGTTCACCCAAAAATAAAAATGATGTCATCATTTTTTCACCCTTATGTCATTCAAACCTTGTATATGACTCTCACAGAAGAAGATAGTTTGCAAAACGCTGGTTACCGGCACCCATTCACTTCTATTGTACCTTGTTTTCATACTATGAAAGTGAATGGGTGCCGGTTACCAGCGTTTTGCAAAATATCTTCTTCTGTGTTCTGCTGAAGCAAGAAAGTCATACAGGTTTGACATGACATGAGGGCGAGTAAATAATAAGAATTTTTATTTTTGGGTGAACTATCCCTTTAAAAGGAAAATAAACAAAATTCGAAGAGATGGGTATAAGACTCATTGGGAAAGGGGTGAGCTGTAACCATGTGGCAGCCATATGCAAGGTTACACATTCATGGTCATGATCACGACACACCTGGGGTCTCTGACATCAGCAACTTATGAGGACAGGATGATTTATGAGCGGATTGAAAAAGCTTAAACATTCTGTATGTATAATAGCTTTACAGTTTAAAGACTTTAAATGCAAAGAACTATCCAAAAAGTTTGATATATTCATTTAGCAGATGCTTTTACCCAAAGTGACTTGAGAATGAGGGAGCATTCCTTAACATTCCTACATTTTACCTGAAGAGTCAAGAACAAGCATAGTACACAAAGCTATGTTTAAAAGTAATTATCCACCCAAAAAAGTCCCTAATACAAATCTATTCTCAACACAAACATGCAAAAACTGGTATTGTAAGCATCAATGAAGCAGATGTCTTGTATAAAAAGTGTTAATTTAAAAGTCAGGCATCTTAAAAAATGGTTTACACAAAAATCTAAAACTCTTGTCTTGTCTCTTGTCTAAAATAACTACTGCAAAATTAATTTCAGGTTTTCTAATTTTACTATGTTTATGTATTTATAGGCATGTGTAGTTAAAATGACAACATTTCTCACAAACTGAAAATAAAAATATTGTTTTTTTAATTGAATTTATATTCACAAACTGAAAATGTAAAATTTTTTCAACAAAAAATGTTTTCAGACTTTGAATACTGCAAAAAAGTTCATATTTATTTCTGCATTAATGGCTGCAATGGCGTAAAAAAATCTGATTTAAATTTTGAGCGTTCTCCTTTTTCCTGGGGTTGTACTGTATATAAAAATACTGTATGTCACCACAAAGTAAACCATACGTCTAATGGGTCATGTTCCATATATTAGGGGAACCTAAACATTTATGTTGTTATTCACTAAAACGCTTCACTTTAAACTTCAATTCTCTATGCAGTATAATTAAACTGGCATGTAATTTTTAGTTAGGACTATCAGACTTTTAAGATCTTCATTTTTTGTATGAACATTACACAAAGCTTTGGCAGAGGGGACGATTATTCGATTATTTGTCCAATTTGAAGTATTTTCTTTTATGGGTGGTCTGTTCCTTCAGGCTGTGTACCAAACACCAGCCCCAAGGGTTTCCTCTACACTGTGAATACAGATGGAGAGATAGGTGTGTATCCATCCATTTCTGTTTTATAATGCTGTAAGATAAATTATATTTGTCTATCTTCTCCTCAGTGAGTGTGTACTGCTTATTTGAGATAAGACTCCTATATTTATCTTGGGGATGAAGCAGAGCAGGACAACAAAAGTTATCTTCTTGAGCGGTGTTGGCTTTCACCCTTGAAAATAAATCTAGAAGAAGTCTATAAGAAGCAACCTTCCAAATGTCTGGCATTTTCTTTTGGGTTCATTTTTTAAATTATTACTTAGTAATAATTATTACTTAGTGAGATGGATAAACAGCAAGACATTTTATTTAAAAACAATACTTCTTACCAATATATGCAATATATTCACGTTCTCTTTTCATTATATACAGAAGACAAAAATGTTGTAAATTAATAATATATTAATATATTATAATAAATGAATAAATCCTCAAAATATAAAAACTACATTTACACTTATGCATTGGCAGACACTTTTTCCAAAGCTTGAATGCAATTAATGTAAATTTCATCAGTATGTGTTGTCTGGTAATCAAACCCACAACTTTCGCACTGCTTAAGGATGCTTTTACATCTAAAACATGACAGCCACGAAAAGTGTAGCACTAAGAATGAACATCAGCTTTTATTTTACATTCATATACCAGAATCTTAGTCAGACCTATGTTACCTGAAAAACAATACACGTTTGGATTCACTGCCAATATATAGGGCAAAATGCCCACCAACTACCAAGGGTGTAAGAAAGCAAATTGCATGTTAGATAAGGGCTTTTGATTTGTGGAAATAAATGCAGGTCTGGACAAGCAATGTGAAAGATGTGCTTGCACTGGACTGGACAACTTACTTCCGGTCAGCAAGAGATAAAAACCAAAAAGTCCAAAACATCACAGAAATGTGAAATGTCTGTGCCTCTGGTGAAACAGAATCGCGAAAGAAACAAAAGCTGGAAACATCAGTTGCTGTTAATGTGGAAATGGAAATATTGCGCTTGCTCAGATTATCAAAAGTTAATGTAAATTTTATACATTTTAATGTTTTATGACACGACAACCACAGTAAAAAAATGAAATACTGAGATACTTATGTAAATGTGACATTTCATTTTTTTCTTAATACATTTTTAAAAAAGTCAGTTTTCACTTTGCCATTATGTGATACGGTTAGATTATTGGGCAAAAATAAGAAATTAAATGATTGTAGTATCAGGCTGCAAAAAAAATACTTTCTGAATGCACAGTGTCCTTTCACTCCATGCACAACTGAAATGTGCAAAAAATGTTTGTACATAAAACTTTTCTTTTGAATATCAAACAGCAAACTGAGCAATAATGTTGTAGAGTATAAAAGAAGAAAAACAGAATGCAACTCGCAACTCCAAACATTGCAAACCGCTGCCATAATATCTGTGGGGTGCCGCATTACTGCCAGACTTAAAGGATTCACGCTGCAATTTCTTGTAATGTGAATTAGTATGCTTTAGGAATGAGTCATACATTTAATGGCCTCCCTAGCATCAATAATGGCTAAAGCAATTCTCTCAACAGGGTGGCAGACTTTTTTTTAACAAAAATTAAAAGCTAAATTTTTTAAAGTCTGACGCTTGAGACTGTGACTTTCAAACTCTATCATCTGTATCTCTAATTTCCGACCACATTCCACAATTATGAGCCATGAGCCCGACTGATAATTTTGCCAACAATAAAGCAAACATTTTCAGTCTGTATACAAATGCTGCAGCGTTTAAAGACAAAACATAGACTTCAGCCTTTGAAATACATTCAATGCCATTACCATAAGGCATCAGTAGTGCCATCAAAAGCTGACTTAAAAACAGCATGGGAAATCTGCCCTCAAATGGTCTGTTTTATATAATGTTTTTCTTTAAAACAAAAGCCATAGATGTAAGCAGTCACAGAGTAACACAGTACAGAGACCAGATGGATTTTCAATTACTCTTATCATTTAAATGCACAATAACATTAAAAGAGCTGAATGAAAACAATTACAGGCGACATGAAAAAGTCAAACAAGTAGAAAGGGGCATATGTTGGGTAGATCTGTTCATGTCAGTATGGAAACTTTCTAACTTTCTCTGAGTCTGGTTTCATGTAAGGCAAATAAAAACGTATTATTTGATTTTAACCTTAATAAACTGTCTTCAACAAAATGGACATATTTATATACTAACTAATATAAAAACTCATCAACACTTTAGTATAACACAAATATAACTACAGGAATGATGTTATAAAAAGTCCTAAATATATCAAAAGTAGTCTTTCAATCTACCCTTTATCTAAAAATTGCTAAACTATATTTTCACTTTTGGCATTTTATCATTCAGATTCTTGAGGTTTCTCCCTGTGATTACACTAATGAAGGAGTTCTTAATAATATTATAGTTTTAAAATGAAAGAAAGTAATATCTATTGATATTTTTCTCTACATATAATACATAATTTCAAATATACCTTCACATCAAAAAATGATAAAAACATTTCAGTCAAGGCAAGAGACCCTAAACTTTTAAACGGTGTACATAATTTAAGTTCTCTTAGGAGGTAGAGAACATCTTTCATTTCTCTAAAGTCTGATTCAAACTGTGTTATATCAGTTCTTACCTCACATACTGGAAAGCTCTCGTCTGAGACCCTGAACCGTAAACCTGAGTAAGTGCAGAGGTGTAAAACAAATCAGTCAGAACATTCAGAGCTGCTACAAACACAGTGTGTTCAGTCCAGGACATAAAATTCTCAAGTTTATTACAAAAAAGTAAATAAATGGATGTTTTCATTAGTGTCATAGATCTTTTTAAAACTAGAGTTCTATTAAAATTAAAAACTAGCTTTTTGAATTCTTATTCAAACATCTTTTTAAGTACAGGATGTTCATTGATATCTTTTAGACCTTTTATGCAAATAGGTCTGATTTTATTACACGCATCTCGTCTCAGACTTGTTTGAATATATAAAATATTTGGTGGAAATGACGATTCAAGGACAAGGCATGTATATCAAATTTTGTACTGCAAGTTCTAATGTTCACATGCCAAAGTTCTCAGTTCTCCCTGGTTCTCAGAATCAACTTGCAGCAATTGAGAGTTATAAGGTGTGATTATAACCTTTCCTGTGTGTGTGTGTGTGTGTTGTGTGTGTTCACTACCACTAATGGTGTGAATGAGATCTTACCGTCAACGGCTCTCCTTGTAAAGCCTGCAGAATGAAATTACTGACCACTCGCCCATCATTCATGTGCATGCGAGAGCCAAAAGTGTTGAAGATCCGAGCAACCCTCACCTCCACACCCTCCTGTGACACACAAGCACACGCACAATACCATTACCTTACAGGTTTGCTCATAATGTTACACTAAAATTTAGGCCTATATAGTCTAAATTATACAGCAGGTCGTCTAAATAAACACAAACCCTAAAAACTTTTCTCAGCATGACCGAACTGTTTGTTCTGTTGTCTCTCTTTTTCAAAGTGTGATGTAATTCTGATTAATGATAATGATATTAATATATGATAAATTTGAATCATTTTAGAGGTATATTTTAAGTTAATACCCATCCATAATGAAGTCTGCGCCGTTTTCTTATATCACAGACTCGTGGAGCCAAAAACTGACTCATAAAAGAGATGAGGGCTTTACAGGATGGAGACAGCCATTCGGAATGACTCATTGGGTTCAACAGAGGTCAGACTTTTGCTAAAATGTGTCATTTGTTATTTGCATGTGTGACTCCTGTGGCGTTGAACATGTTGGGCACAAAATGAAAAATCTCTGATGATGAGCCTTTAGCTCGGGCAGCATCCAGAAGAAGAAATAGGATGTTTTTGTACTTTTGCATCATGCGAGCGATGCGACTGAATGGCTGGGAGTGGAAAGCCATCCTTTAACACACACAATCAAAAAAGACTTTGGAAAAGGCCACGATCTACCCTCATTAATAACTATACAACACTAATACATATATAACTACTGTATAAGTCAGATACAGTCGCGATGACATCATCCTTAATATTAACCAAAAAGAAATGAATAATAGAATATCTGCAGAGTATTGTGATTCACTTTGTAATAAAGGTCAGCTGAATGGCATGCAATGAAAAATATCAGGGGTAAAAACACAAACAGGCCGCACAAACACGAGCGAAGGGCATAAATAAACACAATGCAATGAAAACTGGGAAAAGACTTTTGGAAAACGAGACTGGATGCTTATATAAGCTCCAAAAAACATGAAAGACAGTCAGGTATCGAGCCAGAACCTTCTCTGATACCCATTGAATAATGTAAAGGAGAAGAAATAGTTCAAGAAATAGCTGAAAGTTTTGAGTGCAAAACTTCTATTATAACTCTAGTTATGAATGAAAAACATGAAAACTCTTATGAATAGTAATAAAAATGAAGGACAAGTAAGGAAATTACAAAATGCAGACAAAACAAGGACAGTCGACCTAAGTGGCCTTCTTAGAAATGAAAGCACCTGTATAAACGCATAGCCCAAAAACCATGTGCCTAGCAGAAGCAAACAATACTTATACACAGTGTAACTTTAAATAGTTGATTTCCAGAAACCTGTGAGCCTAGAGGCTGTAGCGTACACCATGAGTTTAGATTACCTAAAATGTGTGATATGAATAAATATAAAAAAATAAATGGCTGATGAGATTAGTAGTCATGCTTGAAATGAGTGGAGGCTTAAAATTGGAAACGGTATTCTCAACAAGCAAACAAACAACTCAGTTATTGCCGATTTGCTGTTTAAACCGACAAGCCAATAGAATGACTGTGTTAAATAAGAAAGGTCATGTGAATGATAATGAGCCCTTAGGCCTCCATGGATGCAAAGTTCACGTCAGTATTAATTAGGAGGTAAGGCAGACTGTGCGTACTGAAAATGTAACTGAAGTGGTCAAATCAGTGATGGAAAGGTTGTTTTGATCTATCTACCTGTGTAGATGTGTCTAATTCACATAATGAAAAAAAAAAACAGAAACGTCAGAGATGAGCTGACATCATAAAGCTTTTCATACGACTTGCTTTTGCATAAATATAGTAATCATTAAAAGAAATGACCTTTCAAGTCATTCAGCTTCTGGTATCATGTTAATGTGTCAACAGGCCAAACAGCTGGAGGAAAATACAAAAATAAACATGAAATGCAAATTGATCTCTAAACAAAAGCAAGGTGGACAAAACAATTAATTTTTTTATAATTATTATAATCCAGGCCATACTCTGTAGATGACATTGCGAGATATTTTGAAAAGAGTCCACTTTGTGATTATTATATGATTATTGGGTTAATAAAAATATCAATGTATCATTAAAGACATTTCGCTCACCTTCACAAATAATGGTTGACTTAAGTGACGCCTTAAAAAAAGACCCCGGAGCAAAATGTATTTCGGGTGGAGGACTAATACATCATACAGCTCACTGATTTACTTTGTAGACGCAAGAGCAAGCAGCACAGAAGCTAAAAATAAATGCTTTTTATAGGCACAGACAGGAAGAACATTCAAAACCACCATTAGATCCCACATAGGGCTGCACATTATATACAAACTATTGAAATATCACAAATGTGCATACTGCAATTTAAATATTACAATAATTTTCAATAGTCAAATGAGCTTTGTGTTAGTGCCTGTATATACATGACTGCATGCATGTGCTCTGAGCAACGATCAGGAAGATGTTTTTAAATATTTTATATAGTTCAAATTGATTTTACAAACTTGATGCATAATCGAATCACATATTGTATACTGTATTATTTAGTTAAAATGTTGCATGTAATATTTTTTCAAAAGACCCTGCAGAAACCAGGTGTTTACCACTAAGAAAATGATTAATATTGTCATGTATCCATGTAAACATATAGACCAGTGACATATCGATATAGATAATCATATCGATAATGTCTAATCTCCCTGGTTCTTATATGTTTCGTGTCTATATCTGTAAAAGATTAAAGGAAATTTGGCTAAATATAAAACAACTCATAAAAACTTAGTAGCACAAAAAGCAATCGGTGGTGTTCTGTATCCTGTTTGGATGTTACGCAGACAGTTTGGATATCTAGATCAATATGGGGTGAGAATACTGTCTGACCAACAGTAGACGACCAAAAGAACCAACCAATATCCTGTGCCAGGTTGTACAGATTGAGAGCGATCAGATGAACAGAGAAGCGAATGGAAAAGTGATTCAAGCGTAACTGAGCATAAAACATAACAGCAGAGCAGAACACAGAGACAGATGAAGCTTCCCCATCAGCTCAATGATCTGGGCTCAGACACCGAGGGGTTGATGGGTGACAGAAGAGGAAGATAGACAGATAGATGATATGTAAAAGAAGAGACCCCACTGGGCAAAAGTACAAAAAGGGGAGCACAAGAGAGAGAGGGAAAGAGAAAACTGTCTGTTTTAGGTCCCAGATGCTCCTGTGAAGTGACATAGGCAATTTCCACTTACAATCTAAAGTTTGTGCTCCTCACAGGCTAATGGTAGCGTAACTTTCTGTTATCTTATGGAGGTGGCAAACAAAGTCAAAACAAGCTCATCAAGTTTTTTATATTTAGGAAATCATAACTTTTTATTTACATTTTTATTTATTAAGCATGGCTTCAGATTAAATAAACAGATTTTAAAAAACCTTTTAAGTTACTTTTAACTTAAACTCCATGCAAATGTCCATGTCAACCTTTTCAACAAAAATAGTTTTCACTAAGGTTTTCACTGATAACTCTCAAAGCTATTAAAGCATTTTTTACGTTAGAAGCATTATTTTAACAGTCTGGTAAAGTGCTGTTTTTTTTATAATTGTCACATTCACAATAGTCCATATTCCTCATAAATTGGCACATGATGATTAAAATGAAATTACTATTTATGTTCTTCTCCATTTGTCAGGTATTATTGCTTCTGGTTGGCTCATTTTAATTCTCAGAAATCCTACAAAGTATGTTGCTTTTAAAAAAACATGTTCTTTGTTGTTACATCCATAGTGTATTTATATTTTCATTTTTTTTTTAAATAGACAACTCGTGCATTGACTGATTTTTTTTAATGTCTGGGCTCTATCAACAGGGCTTTAAGTAAAATATAAACAGATGGTCCAATCCAACATTTGGGTAATAAATACATTAAGTTTTGCCTGAAAATGTCACATCCACAACATTTTCTTATTGATATCTATTTCTTATTGGTAACCATGTTTACACCTGATATTAACATTTTAAGTGATCTGACCAAAAGGTTTGGTTTACTGAATGTTAAGCATTTTCTGGAATTTTCAATTTCTGACTGTGATTTGGTGTTTTGAGCACAAGTTGCTTTTTCACAGTTGGGCCGAGTATTTCTAAGAACAGTATGGATCAGTTAATTCCTCTTGAGCTTAATTAAGCAGGATTACACGGAACTGAATAGCGCTGTCAGAATGCGTGTAGTGATGTCACCACGTGTCTGTTGCCTGGCTACCAGTTTCTGTCTGTGAAGGTATACTTGAACTCATGACGCAAAAAGTAAAGATGATTAGTAAAGTAAAGGTCAGGTAAGAGTCCTAAAAACAGACATAGCTGATCATTGTCCATAACACAGTCACTATTAACATCTAACACTGTCCAAAAACTGACGACTAGATTCCAATAAGCCTTGTCAACAGCTTTACAGTCGAAAATGAAACCATATCCAAACTGGCTGGGCCAGATCAGCAAGGAATGGTTTGACTTGATGGTGATGACTAATGTGTCTTGGGTGTATTTTCACCTGGCTTCTAACGTGTTATTCAATTCTGAAGGCTATTTGTTGATAGTGATATGTTCCTTTACCTTAAATCTTAAACATTTAGATAAACGTTACAAACAACAAAGACTTCTATAAAAATAAACCAATAAACAACAGAAATGGAAAAAATTTTGCCCTCCTTGAGTTTCTGTTTTAAAGAACACACTATCCATGTTTGGTAATTTTCATATTCAACTAATCTGAAAGGATTTCTCAGACATCATCCATTTTCCTAAACTATGATCATATATGCCATATAATATGTGTATTGGTAACACACAGATATAATCACCCAGAGAAAGTCTGGTGCCAATCGATCACATCACAATGTTTAACAAGAGGACACCAGCAGGAAATGAATCTGCCACGAAAAACTACAGAGAGCTGAATTGTTAGAGATATAAATGTCACATAAATAACAGGAATAACTAACTGTAGATCAACCAACTCCAGTGACACACTTAACGATTTTCAAGCCGATTATAAAGTCAGTTTCAGTACTGAAACTGTAGTAACGCGTTGACAGATGAAATTCACTCTCACCTGTTTCATGTAGGCGTAACACATGGTCTCAGCAACCCGCTTTCCTTCATCGTAACAGGCTCGTGGGCCAATAGGGTTCACATGGCCCCAGTAGTTCTCATTTTGAGGATGTACCTCAGGGTCTAGTTGAAGACACAAAAACACATCTCATAAACAATGAAATGTCATCATCATACAGTGTAGCCTCTGGTATGTTAATGGGCATGTCAGGGCATTTCTTTAACAATTATCGCTAAGAATTCAGTTTGGGAATGCAAAGACAAGCGGTTGTGCTGGAAGTGGTACCATGGGCTAAAAAGCCTAATGCAAATGATCTTTGAAAAAATTGCAGCAACTACCCATCCGAACAAATTACTTTGGGACACAGACCATTTAATTAATTGGAAAAGTGTCAGTCACTGCAGAGACGTGACGCTTTGAGGTATGTGGTATATCTAAATCAGGCTCTGTGAATTTTACAATCGATTCCCAGGCATGATGGATGAAGACAGAAACAATAACTATAATTATTACAAGTAATTCTCTATTTAAACTACATTTAAAATACAGGCTGTTTTTTCACATATATTTTCAGTAAACACTGTGCTAATCAATGCAAAAGATTAGCTTATGAAACACACAATCCTATGTTCTTGGCAAATCAATTATTATTGAGTTGCGAAGATGCGAAGCTGTGATGCAAAGGTTAAGATTAGCATGGTCGATTTTTCAGTCCTTTTAGCTTTTCACAATTCAATGAGGATCTTTATCATAAAAGCAATCAATAGGATCTTTATCATAAAAGCAATTAATAATATAAAAGATCGATTTCTTTTAAAAAAAGGTTCTAGAAGAAATTCTCAAGTGTTTCTCATCTTGTAGATGCTTGATGGCGTGAAGGGGAGACATGTCATGTCACTGTGCGTCGCTGATATTTAATCTATTACTAGATATCTTCTGGTTTTTTGTAGAAATTACTTACAATCTGGTCTATCTGGAACCTTGGTTGAGATTGTGCACTCTTTCAGCTGAGTGCACAATCACTTTCACTTTAATTCCCCCGACATCATACTCTATCTGCGCTTTGATTTGACCATAAAACTCTTTTTAAATGTTCTGAATCATTATAATAATTGAAGATGTACTGCACGTATTCCAAACCATACCGCTGTCACCACCTTGTTTTGCAACTGCTATGAGATTCTTTTGATCAAAAGCGGTTTCTTAAATCTCCACTTTTGCAGATGTACAAACAAAATCAAAGCAAATAGATGCTTTATTAATGTACTGACTGATGCACTGTCTGTCTGTCTGTTACCTGAAGTTACCTGATGTTATCCAAAGGTCTGTTTATCCTTTTGATCTCAACATAATTCAGCCACATACCCAAACCTTCAGCATAAGACCATACAATCACTCCAACTTAAAAAAAAAAACCTTAGTCAAGATTACCTTTACAACAATTCTGATAGGTTTTCTTATCTAAATTGAATAATTCATCCAACAATTAAAACAGCTAATAATTAACTTCCCCTCATGCCATTTCACATGCATATGACTTCCTTTCTTCAAATAAATATATAAATATACAAGCACACACACACACAATTTAAAATATCACCATATTGCATACCCCTCCTGGGACCGCCACCTTACTGTGGTGGAGGGGTTTGAGTGCTTGAATGATCCTAGGAGCTATGTTGTCAGGGGCTATATGCCCTTGGTAGGGTCTCCCAAGGCAAACAGGTCCTAGGTGACAAGCCAGACAAAAGCGGTCCACCCCCTTTATGAAAATGGCTAAAACAAAAATGCGTGGCGTAAGCCGGTATGGGCGCAGCGGGGCCCCACCCTGGAGCCAGGCCTGGGGTTGGGGCTCATCATGCTGGCCTGGTGGCCGGGTCTTACCCCATGGGACCCGGCCGGGCTCAGCCCGAAGGAGTGGCGTGGGGCCGACCTCCCGTGGGCTCACCACCTGCAGGAGGGACCGTGGGGGCTGGTGCATTGTGGTTTGGGTGTGGTCCGAGAAGGCAGGGACCTCGGCGACCCAATCCTTGGACACAGAACCTAACTCTAGGGACATGGAATGTCACCTGCGCTGGGGAAAGGAGCCTGAACTAGTGCGGAGGTAGAGAGGTACCGACTAGATATAGTCGGTCTCACCTCCACGCACAGTTTGAGCTCTGGAACCCAACTCCTCGAAAGAGGTTGGACTCTCCACTACTCTGGAGTTGCCTGCGGTGGTGAGGTGAGGGCGGAGCTTGCTTATAGCCCCCAGCTTAGCTGCCATGTGTTGGAGTTTACCCGGTGAATGAGAGGTCGTTTCCCTGCGCCGGGTAGGGGATAGGTCTCTTACTGTCATTTGTGCTTATGGGCGAATGGCAGTACAGAGTACCAGGCCTTCTTGGAGTCTCTGGGAGGGGTGCTGGAAGCGCTCAGTCTGGGGACTCCGTCATTTTGCTGGGGGATTTCAGCAGCCGCGTGGGCAACACGGTGACACCTGGAGAGTGATTGGGAGGAGCGGCCCCCTGACCTGAACCCGAGTGGTGTTCTGTTGTTGGACTTCTGTGCTAGTCACGGCTTGTCCATAACGAACACCATGTTCGAGCATAAGGGTGCTCATCAGCACACGTGGCAACAGAGCACCCTAGAGGAGGTCATGATCGACTTTGTGGTTGTTTCATCTGGCCTCCGGCCATATGTCTTGGACACTCGGGTGAAGAGAGAGGCGGAGCTGTCAACTGATCACTACCTGGTGGTGAGTTGGATCCGCTGGCGGGGAGGAAGCTGGACAGACTTCGGCAGGCCCAAGCGTTCTGTGAGGGTCTGTTGGGAACGTTTGGCAGAGCCCCTGTCAGAGGGTCTTCAACTCCCACCTCCGGCAGAGCTTTGAACAGATCCCGAGGGAGGTTGGGGACATTGAGTCCGAGTGGACTATGTTCTCCGCCTCTCTATTGTCAAAGCGGCCGTTCGGAGTTGTGGCGTAAGGTCTCTGGTGCCTGTCGTGGCGGCAACCCCAACCAGGTGGTGGACACCGGAAGTAAGGGATGCTGTCAAGCTGAAGAAGGAGTACTATCGAGCTTGGTTGGCTCGTGGGACTCCTGAGGCAGCTGATGGGTACCGACAGGCCAAAGCGGACTCTTGGCGCTGGTGGTTGTGGAGGCAAAACTTCGGGCCTGGGAAGAGTTCGGTGAGGACTTGGAGAAGGATTATCGGGTTAGGCCTCGAAGAGGTTCTGGCAAACTGTCCGAGCGCCCGGAGGAAAGCGGTGCCCTACCAACACTGTATATAGTGGAGGTGGGGCTCTGCTGACCTCAACTGGGGATATTGTCGAGGCGGTGGAAGGAATACTTTGAGGATCTCCTCAACCCTGCCAACACGCCCTCCACTGAGGAGGCAGAGGCTGGGGACGAAAGGGATGGGCTCGGACATCACCCGGGCTGAAGTCGCCGAGGTAGTTGAGAAGCTCCCTGGTGGCAAGGCTCCGGGGGTGGGCGAGATCCGCCCTGAGTACCTCAAGTCTCTGGATGAAGTGGGGCTGTCTTGGCTGACACGTCTCTGCAACATCAGCGTGGAGGTCGGGACAGTGCCTCTGGACTGGCAGACCCGGGGTGGTGGTCCCCCTCTATAAGAAGGGGGACGGAGGGTGTGTTCCAACTATAGGGGATCACACTCCTCAGTCTCCCCGAAAAGTCTATGCCAGGGTACTGGAGAGGAGAATTAAATCCGATAGTTGAACCTCGGATACAGGAGGAACAATGCGGCTTTCGTCCCTGGTCGTGGAACACTGGACCAGCTCTATACCCTCTTTAGGATACTGGAGGGTTCATGGGAGTTTGCTCAACCAGTCCACATGTGTTTTGTGGATCTGGAGAAGCATTCGACCGTGTCCCTCAGCGGTGTTCTGTGGGGGTGCTCTGGGAATATGGGGTCCGAGGCCCTTTGCTAGGGGCTGTCCGGTCCCTGTATGACCGAGCAGGAGCATGGTTCGCATTGCCAGCAGTAAGTCAGACTTCGTTCCCAGTGCGTGTTGGACTCCGCAGGGCTGCCCTTTGTCACCGGTCCTGTTCACTATCTTCATGGACAGGATTTCTAGAAGCAGCCAGGGACGGAGGGAGTCGGTTTGGTGACCACAGGATCTCATCTCTGCTTTTGGCGTGTTGTTGTCCTGTTGGCTTCATCAGGCCATGACCTACAGCGGGCACTGGGCACTGGTTTGCAGCTGAGTGTGAAGCGGCTGGCATGAGAATCAGCACCTCCAAATCTGAGGCCATGGTCCTCAGCCGGAAAAGGGTGGCTTGTCCCCTCCAGGTCGGTGGGGAGCTCCTGCCACAGGTGGAGGAGTTTAAGTATCTTGGGGTCTTGTTCACGAGTGAGGGAAGGATGGAGCCGAGAGATCGACAGAGGCGGATCGGTGCAGCTTCTGCAGTAATGCGGTCGATGTACCGGTCTGTCGTGAGTGAAGAAGGAGCTGAGCCACAAAGGCTGAAGCTCTCGATTACCCAGTCGATCTACGTTCCTACTCTCACCTATGGTCATGAGCTTTGGGTCATGACCGAAAGGTGAATCCAGGATACAAGCGGCGAAATGAGTTTCCTCCGCCCGGGTGGTTGAGCTCCCCCTTAGAGATAGGGTGAGGAGCTCGGTCACTTTCGGGGGGAGCTTCGGAGTAGATCCGCTGCTCCTCCACATCGAGAGGCCAGCTGAGGTGGCTTGGGCATCTGTTTGGGATGCCTCCTGGGCGCCTCCCAAGGGGAGGTGTTCCGGGCATGTCCCACCGGGAGGAGGCCCCGGGGAAGATCCAGAACACGCTGGAGGGACTATGTCTCTCGGCTGGCCTGGGAACGCCTCGGGGTTCTCCCGGAGGAGTTGGAGGAAGTGTCTGTGGAGAGGGAAGTCTGGGCGTCCCTGCTTAGACTGCTGCCCCCGCGACCCGGTCCTGGATAAGCGGAGGATAATGGATGGATGGATGGATGGACCATATTGCATATTTCTTTTTAAAAATCTGTGTTTCAGTAAAAACAGGAAGTAATATAAATATTTACATCTGGGATGGCATTAGGGTTAAGAAATTATTCATTTTTATTTTTGGGTCAACAATTCCTTTAAAGGACTGTTGATATCTATCTTTTGCAACCAAAGTACCTTATTCACTTTTGACAAGGAGATCTTTGAGAGCACACATACCTCCGTATACTTCTGAAGTGGAGGCAAGGAGAAGACGAGCTCCGACTCGCTTTGCTAGGCCTGTGGAATGATGGACACATAATCAATTAAGGTCTTAATTACTGCATCTAACCAGACAGAGTCTGGCTCATCAATCTATAAAAAGTCCCATTGGGATTGTTAGAAACAAGCAAACCACAGATAAGTCAGAAAATACCTGCAGACAAAACCAATCTAACCAGCACAACCCGTTCATGAATAACAATGCGCAGAAAATTTCTTTCACAGCTTAATGATTGGACTGATGAGTTAAATTGATTCATTTATTGGTTCATTTATTGCTTCATCATCATGTGTTTAAATCGACTGGAACAAAATCATATTAGTCGCTCTATCACAACAAGATGTGCGTTGGATTTACAATATAAATGATTATACAACAGCTAGTTCTGGTCCTTCAATCTGATTGGACGAGGGTTGTTCCAAGTGTGCTGATATTGCACAAGAGCTTCAAGGTTTCTTACAAATGTCATTGCAGACGCAGGTAATTACACATGCACAGTAATAATATTTAATTGCAGTGGGTGGATGAAAACAAAATGAAACCACTAACAATGCGGTCCTTGGCTGTTATACAAAGAGAGTAAACAAAGAACGACTGGAAAGGGGCAAATGTGTTTTCATGTTTGATTATATAATTAATTATTCAGCCAACAAATGTACAAATATCACAAGTAAAATCTGTCATGCCTTATATCTGCGAAACATTACAAAAAAATGGAAATAGATGCTAACATACAGTTATTTATTACCAAAGTTCAGGTTAAAGTCAGTGGAAACTGTTCCTGTTCTCAGACAGCTGACTGTAATGTGCTAATGAATGATGGTTGGGAAAACTTTCTTTAAGTATATAAGTCTGCTCTATACTCTAAGTACTTGTTCTGTACTTACACTGTTCTGACACATTTGAGTTATGCAAGTTTTGCAGATTGTTTTTAGAATTTCCTTAATTGCAGCTCTTAACTTTAAGAGAACAAAAGTTTTTAAATGACTGTACTAACCTAGCATGTTCAGAGTACCAATAGTGTTGGTTTTCAAAGTCTTGATAGGGTTATACATGTAGTTTGGTGGTGATGCAGGGGAGGCCAAATGATATATCTGGTCAACTGTGGAAATAAGAGAAAAATGTAGAGTTAGAAATCAAATACTGACAAAGGAAGGTTTTTTTGCCAGATGACAGACTAGACTGAAAAAATAAAACATTTGGGCAATTCCGTGCAAACGTAAAAATAGTTTTTAGGTTTTTAGTTCAGCTTTTTTTTACGTTTAAAGCATGATTTGTCATAGTCAGGTAAAGTGGTGTTTTCAGAATTGTTACTTTTATAACAGTCCATATTCCTCATAAATGGGCCGATAAAATAATTCTTTTATGTTCTTTCAAGAGTCATCTTGTCTCTATTTGTTTGCTTTTGGTTTGTGCATTTCCATTCACAGAAATCCTAAAAATTTAACGTAAAACAAAAAGCGAGTTTCCATGCCTAGCAGAATGAGTTTTTTGGGGGTCAGGGATTATTATGGCTAAACATTGTACAGTATGCAAAGATGCGAATAAACAACTGGTTACAACTTGTCACCAATAAAGCCCTGTGCCAAAAAAACTTCTGATCACTCGAAATGCTTCTAGCAATCGGCCATATGTTTACAACACAGCCAAGACGTGAAATCCACGGATATAGAAGCTTAATGCAACTATGGCATGAAAACACATCACCCACTAGGATACACTTGGCAAAAACAACCTAATTTACAATATCTACCATCCTCATCACCGATCTTCTTTCTATAATCTGTCATGCAGATGAATATTGGTAAGGGGATGAAGTACATCAGGCAGACAAGAAGTATGAGAAAGTCAGTAATATAGATGCAGACAAAAAAACCCCACAAAAGTATCGCCCTGCAGTGAAAGACACAGATCAATAATAAAAAGCTGTATAAAAATCAAACCTGTATCAACACCTCTGATGAAGACCGTACTTTCAGTCCTTTTGGTAACCTTTAGCTTTTCCTGTGGCTGACATTTGAAAAAGTTCATGTCTACATCTACCATGTCTACAAAACCATTTGGCTATGAAAATAAAAGCTTAACATATCACTAAAAGTCACTAATCATGGGCTGGAGTCTTCTGGTGAGATTTTCCTGTACAGAAATAGCGGACAATAATTTCCACTTTCCTTGTTCTCACGTCTTCCACAGCAGCTTAATTAGCAGGTGTGTTGGAGGTGTGATGATACCTAACGTAAAGGAGAAAAGGAGACACTGTGTGTCTCACACCTGGCCAATAAGAATGACCCGGCACTCCTTTCCTTATCACTTTATGTAAGAGCTCATCACTGGGTCCATTAACTCCAGCATTTGTTCTCGAACCAAAAGAACTTCATTAAAGTCGCCTTCCGTTCCATAGTGCTTATTTCTGTTCACCTATTGAACTTTACAAACTTTGGGATTTTACAGCGACAGTCAAATCCAAATCACATTACCTCCTGTGAAAGTCTTCACAGCTTCAACATTACAATGGCTTTTTTGAACATTCATTCCCTCTTTAGATAGTCAAAGAGTGGATATCACAGACAAGGACGACCACATCTGTCGGTGAGAGACAACTGACTGTTTTTTGTAACATTTTACTTTCTTTGCAAAGCGAGGAGCTGTTTAAAATGTTATTCTGAGTTAACAGCGATAACTATGTAACAGTGATATTCTGAATTTGAAATGTATGTTATTACTGTGTTTAGTTTTACAAAGCAATAAACTGTGAATGCTCTACATGCGCTCAAATCACCTTCGATATAGAGAGGCTCCACCACATCATGGTTGATCAGCTCAAAGTTCTCGTGGCCAATCCAGTGCTCTACATTGCGTTTGCGTCCAGTGAAGAAATTATCCACCACGGTCACCTCGTGACCATCCATCATCAGTTTATCAGTGAGGTGGGAACCCACAAATCCAGCCCCACCTGTGATCTATACAAGAGAACAGATTTCACTTTACAAAATTACACACATTGTTTTTTTTACACAAACTCACTTTATTGTTACATTTTAACACATTAATTATACTTAATTCACTTGGAAATCACAGTCTGACTAGAGCACCCTCAAAAAATTACATTTTGCCATCATGTACTCATGTTGTACCAAAATTGTATGACTTTCTTCCATGTAACACAGAATGCAAGGGCTAAGTTCTTCCACAGCTATTTCGAATGCCAAATACTACTTACTTCTAGCTGCCAAATACTTACTGACCATGCTTTAATCTGACACCTTAACCTTATAAAAGCGTGGGATTTATTTTTTAATAAGATTTTAGTAATTAATAGTAATTTTAGTAATTAATAAAAATTGACATTGCACTATTGAGGCGTAATCGTAAATTGAAAAACAAAGTGGCTGTGAACTATGACGACCAACTGTAATTTAATAAAGAGCAAGGGATGTCATGGACAGAGTCACATACATTTTTATATTCCATGTAGATTTAAGCAGAAACAAAAGACTAAAAAAAGTTGTATTCTTACCAAAATCCTCTTTCGGTCTTTCTCAGACAAGAATTTCACAGGTGGATACTTCTGGGTAAAGCTGTGTAAAGAGCAAAAAACTGAATATCACAAGTAAAGCAACTTTTAGGACTATTAATCTTCCCTTCATTTTTTTGAGTTTTATATTTTATAATGTGGATACAGAATATTTTATTTGAAGACAAAAGGTGTGAGTTAATTAAACAGACCATTCTAAGCCATTTAATTACTAAGCTGACAAAATGCTAAAGGTGCCTACACAATCTGCAAAATGCAAGCCACTGCTTTACTAAAAAGCCAAAAAGATCCTGGTCATTTTCTGTCAAGGCCAATAACAGCATCACGTAATCTCTTTTAGCCCCGAGCGGCATGCGGGAGGAAAGATGGCACTGTGATTTTGACACTGTCTGTTTTTCCTCATGCCAATTGAAGCCTCCGACACATCAGCACTCAATCATATTTCCACCTCCGCACAGCCCTGCTTGCACATCTACAGACTGATGCTGATCCCTGTCTGAATGCTTCAGGCTACTTGCTATGTAATTTCTGCCATAGTAATGAAATGAAAACATACTGTACCTGAGCTCAAGCTCACGTATCTTCTCCCTGAGAGGTGCTACTGCCTATAGGAAACACAGTAACATAAACACATTACGGGTGATAAGAATATAAAATAAGATGAGCAGAAGTTGCAAATTTGAGGGAGTGAAATGACGGCATTAAAAAACAGAACTTGGTCTAAAAACTTTTTTTAAATTGTAAAACCTCTCTTAATGAAATATCAAGGTAGGAGATTAAATGTCAGGGTTTCTGAAAGCAATCACAGATGTGTCTATATGAGCCTCTGTGTGTTTTAAGCCACTTTGAGCCTTAAGGTCAGTCAAAAGCCATTTTCTAATGAGGTTTTGCATGTGATAAGCAGACGTTTGAAATGTATAATGAGATGATAGGGATCACGGTTACAGCGCTGATATTTAAAGCGAGTGTGTTTGTGTACACAAACCAATTTAAAGGAGCTTAATTCCGTTTCAAACAGGGGATTAATAAAGTACACTGTTTCCCAACATGCTGAGAATAGTAAACATCACACAGATCATGAAAAAAGCCACACGTCTGATTTAGCAGGAAATGCTATTGCTGATGGTGGTGAAGGTGATTTCTAACACATTCCTATATGGTTGCTTGGGTGTCTGCTGGGGGTTAATTACAGGCCCAAGTATGATTAGAGGTATTATTCATACCTGAGACATAAAGGGTGCAGAATAGGTGATGAATATTAATATTTAAAGTCTATATGAAATGGTGTTCATACCGATTGTACTGCGGTAATGTGATGTATTTCTGACTAAAACAAGACACTCAGTAGGGGAAAAATTTCAGTGAACAACTTAATTTTATCCAGCGGAAAATGATTGGAAGAAGGTGGTCACTGTATGACAGGTAGTTGGAGAGGAAATGGGTTTGAGACTAGGTATTTTCATTAAACATACTTTAATCAAAAATGTAGGTTTGCATCTTTAGAATAACATGGATAAATAAAAAACACTCCCCATAAAATCAAAAGTGTGTGTCATGGTGTGTTTTAAATTTTTGTGTTTTAGTTTGAATACATAAGCCTAAAACTCTAAAACATCAACAAAATTTGCATTTGGAAGATATAAGCACCCAATAATAAAGTCTCACAATCAGCCAATACAGATTTTTATGACATCATTCTGCACTTCTCATGAGATTTCAGGCTGTGTGATAAACAAAAAATTATTGGCTATTTTAAAAGGGGGAGGGGCAACTCAATATGTCAACATGAAAATGACATTAAAACATAGCTCCACATTTTAAAGCACTTCAGAGGACCTTTAACCCTAGGAACATACTTGTGAATTTCGGATAATGGACCACGTACACACTGCTACGTTTTAGGAGTTACAGCTCCATTTACATGCTGGAGTGAATCCCCCAAATGATCATTTCATGTGTGTATGGAACAGGAGTTACTCCTGCAATTCGGATGATTGACAGTTGCAATCATAGTAACGATTTGGGCACCTCGCAGGTGTAAAGAAGAAACATAAATTCCAAAACTATAATTTATTTGCTGTCTGCTATTTTGAAAGTAATAATAACATCTATAGACTTTTTTAGATTATGATCATTTAGATTAAAGATTATGTTTAAGAAAACTAAACTACCGCTGACAGATGCTGTGTTTTATTTAACCTCGTGTTGCCATGTCCACTTAAACGTGTTGTGGTCTGGTTTTGTCTTTGATTATAAAGCAAGCCACTTTATGTAGTTACTAAAGTGTGAAATTGATGGTAGCAATATTTGGATCTTGTTTTTAATATTAAGCATTAGGTTTATTTTTTTAAGTTTGTTTTAGGATGTCTGCTTTTTTTCAATGTATATCTAAGCAACACTGTTACTTCTCTACCGCGTGATGGCTAAAAGCAACGAGTGCAAAAGATTCAAGACTTCAAATTTCTGATTCATCATCATAAGTCGAGAGAAAATATGATACAGAAAACAACAGAATAATGTTGCGTAAATTAGTAGTAATAAATAAGTAGAAAACAATCTGGGCAAAGTAACAAACAAGCACTGCTGGTTTCCTGCCCCCTTACTAAGAAAATTAATTGGTATCATAGGCATGAATAATGAAAATCATTTTCTGGGGGCTTTATTGGTTATTGTTAGGGAACACATGGCTTCCATCAAAGATGTTGCTCGTGTCGATGATGATAAAAAATCCACAAAATTGAAAAATGAAAAGCACAGTGTGAAAATCCACATTAACAGCTTGTGCTAACCAACCTCATCTATCCTCTGCTCAATCTTCATTTCCCCTTGCTCTTGAATAGACCTGTGGAAAAAACAACAGATGCGCTTTATCATCCTGACACAGATACACAGGTACACAAAGTAAAGTGCACTTTCAGCTCAGCCTGAGGCACATGGTAAAGATTCACAGTCAGCAGCCGCTGATGATAGTTTTGATGTATACTAAAAATTACTTTCCAATCTTTAATTTTGGTTCCAAACCACACTGTGCTCACATTAGACTTTTCATTCCACTGACTTTCATTTACATGAATGCGGCAGAACGGAAGCACAAGCTCATAATGTCTCATTTCGGCGTTCACAGGTTCAAGCCTGTGAATTCGTATCACATGAAAATGTGAAAACAATAGATGATCAACACATCACAGCGTGATTTTTTTAAACGCTGGGAAAAAATAGATGTTGGATGACTTTGGAGCTCAAAAAGTGCCTAAAACATTTGTTAGCACAGAAAGATGATGTACTTACCTCATATTTGCATAGGTTCCCCAGACAGCTAAAAGAAGAAAAGAAAAATGCACATTAGTAGCACATCAACAATATTATCACATTATACAAACTGGTTGACAATTACCAGTTGGTATCACAACTAGTCACAAGACACAAAACTAATTTATTTTGGGACTATAATTGAATTTTACCATTTTACCATAAACAGCTGGGTTGACATGAGGGTGAGGAAATTACTTTACTTTACTCCATACTATAGCAAATTTTTCTGTTTAACACATCAGTTTTTTCAAGTCCTTACACCTGGCCTCCCAATCCATATCAAACAGGTAAACGGAGACTTAACAGGTGAAAGTCTCCATCATAAACAATACGCACACACATTCGCCTCTCATCCACATCTCACGCATCATCACTGCTCTTTCAGCTCTTTGCTTTTAAGCATCCCAGTAAACCTTGGTGCGGTTGACACCAAACCCAAGTCAAGGTGAGTATGAACCAGATACTTGCTCTATAGAGAAGAGCACTGGAGTGCTAATTATGCAAATCCCTCTTTTCTCAATCCAAGTAGTTCACTCCCAGTGGCCTTGCTGCTGTCGTCACAAATTCCTGGGTGCTGATTTTTTAACAGGCTGTCCTGTGAACGGCCAGCTTGGCGTGTGCCAGGCAATGCCTTGCCAATGCCAACAGCAGAAGAGCAGAAATCGCACAGTCTATTTGAGTGGGGACTGATGGAATACAACTTTGGTGACCATGACAGTCAACAAGTTTCAAATTGAGCAAAGCAAGCATTGAGCAAAATGTTATTTTTTGTGTGTACGACATCAACAAACACCACTATGTTGTTTTCGACAAGCATTTCAGAAAGCATAAATGCATCCCAAAGGGAGGACAGTGGAATAGCCTCTTTTAGTTAAAAACAAATAAAAGCTTTTGAAAAAACAGATTTAAGTGGAAATAGGTGCCAACACATATCCAATTACATCAGTTTAAGTTCTCACAGTGGCAATATTATTTTTAGTCTTTCAGCAGGCATGTGAGAAGGAGGGGAAGTTGTTTTCTGGGGCAGGTGGGCAGCAGCGGTACACTGGTTTGCCAAGGTTACTCTCTTGGTAAGCACCCGTTTGAGTCTTGGGGTCTCTTTAGATGTCCAAAAAACTAGAGCAGATGTTAATCAAAACTGCACTTCCAATGACCCAAATATATCACCATATATCTTTCCATCCACCTATTTTTACACATATTTCGGGATACTTAAACATACTGTAAGTATGTGACCAAAACCACAATGTCTCTCTAATGTCTCTCTGTATTCTCAGCAAGGGGCATTACTCAACGAAAAAAAAATTCCTAGTAAAAAACATCCATTTATGGTCACACTCATTACTATAGATATACAAGTATCTGCTTGCAACTATGACAAAACAAGCTGTTTTGTGATGGTATGTTTTTTGTCAAACAAAGTTTTAGATTTGTTTCCTAAAAACTGATTCAATGATAGGTTCATTGATTTTGTCAAAAATCACAATATTATCATTCTATATCTCAATATAATGAGATATAATATTGTATAACCAGGTCTTTAACTGACTCCTACCAGTCATGCTTTGGTTAACATCATCACTATATTTTTGCATTTCTGACCAAAAACTTCTAAGGAGCAAGACAAACTAAAAAGATACATGGGAAAAACTAATTTGTACACAGTGTAGGTATGTTTTCAGAACCACATTCCTGACGAACAAAAATTTGAATGAATATTCATAAAATTGGATGATCACATACAGAACCAAAGGAAACCATCTGCAGCACTCAAGGGCAAATTGACAGAGTTGGATCAAATCAGCCTTACATTACATTCAGTAGCACCACAACACACTGTCTTCAGCACACCACATGTGGCTATGACATGACTTTGACCACCGGAGTTTATTATTGTTTGTAGTCATGTTCTGAAACTATTTTATACACAGTTAATAAAGAGACCCAAAGCAAACCAGCTTCAAAACAAATTACTTTAAAAGTGTTTTAAAATCTGTAAAACATTATTTTATAAACAAATGAAGGTTTGAATAGTTCAAACAATCCCTCATTTATAAGGTGCTGTATATAAGTATCTGCTAAAACACAAACCTGTAAATGTACTAATTCCATTAAAAACGTGTAAATTATGTTATTTAAGTAGAATCTTTTGTACAATATAGAATTATTGCATGTATAAGGTATCTAAAATATGTTATATGTATATATTTTAAGCTTACTGCTAATTCAAAAACAAAAAAGTAGACCCCATAAAGTCATTGCGAATGATTTGCAATCACTGCTGAATATTTTTTTATAAATTATGTTAAATAATTTACTAATTTGCATGGCAACAGCTACTTATCTGATTGGTGAACTCTCATGCGCAATTAAAATAATGTACCTCTTCATCAATTCATTTTTTAAAAATCAAGAAAGTTTTCTAGAAGCATAAAGCAATACTTAATAACCTCTGAGCTGATAGCAGGTCGGTCTTGAAAGATTTCTACATTATTGATCAAAATCAATGTTGAGGAACCTTGCGTTTAAACCATACTATGCTAATTTTGTCCCCAAATTTATAATCAGTAATTTATAATAGCCCCATCAATTATAGACTTTCGTACAGTTCATGGAATTTTCATGCAAATCCTACAAAAAATATGATAATTACGAAAAAAAAGAATAAAGTCCAACCTTAGACCTCATTTAAAAATGTTCAAATTCTAACAAATTTGCCACCTCATAAAATAGTTTTTGTTTTACTTTACAACAGTATAACATCTGAAAAATAGTATCATCAGGCACAGCCAAACCCCAACACTGTATTAAGGAATATTACATGTTAACCCCAATAAACAATTGCCATGTGATGCCAGTTCACAGCAATTAAGCTAATTAAGCTCTACAGTTTCATAACACACAAACAAAACAATAAACTGACTTCAGAATGGCACAATTTCTGTATGGCAGTCTTGACAGGAAGTGTTTATCAAATTACGTTTCTACTGTGGCCAGTATCAACTTGTAATTACTGCAGATTAATGTCAGATGATTTTGAGAGGATTATCCCAGAAAGGGAATTGTATCCTCCGAAGATGAAGAGCGCAGCTGGGGGAAAAGACATGACTAACATCATCAGGTAAGAAACATACAGACTGACAACAAAAAAAGAAAAAGAATAGGCAAAATAAATCAGATTAAAAACACACATGTTGTACATGTTCACATTTTCCATTCTGGTTCACAGCACAGGCTGTCTGGAAATTTCCTGTATTTAATCCACAATCAAAGTGGGACTGCATCTTAAAGGAAGCATTTCAACATCTCATTGATAAGCCTTTATCATGTCAGTCATGGCAGACTTTCTGGTGACTTTCTGTAGTACAAAGTACTAACTTGGGATGTGCGAGACTAGTTCGTCTAAAAAGTACAGCTGCTAATAGTCAACTCTGAAAACAATATTCGACTACACGAAAAAAAAGTTTAATAAATGTGTTGGCCAACATTAAAGAAATGCTTATTATAACATTAACAAAAGATGCTAAAAAAAAAATCATAAAGCACCATATTTATGACTTGTTTTAGATACATTTGGGGCACATTATGTGTTTTTCTTCATTTTCAAAAAGCTTCGAAGCCACAGAGTATAGAAACCAAGATGCAAAACTCTGATGCTTTTTTTGGTAACTGCGCGGCCTTGCGTATGTGTGAAGAATTGCTGTTTTCACTCCAAAATGGCGGCCGCACTGTTACCAACCAAATCAGTTTTGCTTCTTGGGTTCTATAGTCTTTTCCAGTTGACACCAAAGCTGTGCTGCGCTCCTAAGACGTCTTCCATTGCTAAGCCACTATGAGCCTTGCCGAAGACCATTCACTCTGCCGCCATGTTTGCATAAAAATCACTAAAAATCACAATTCAAAAACATATTTCTGTCCAACAATTAAAACTGACATTAACTGTACCATAACCTTTGTTTCTTAAGCTTAAATTGCACAAAAAACAGCGTTTTCGAGATCGCTTCAGCTACGGCGCATGTGCACAGGTTGGCAAGCACCTCAAGAGACTCTGTAAAAACCCCCTTCCCTAAAGAAAGTCAGTCTTTATCAATTTGTGATTGGTTCTTTTTATTGGAAGGCGGAACTTCTGTCGTTAGAGCGGCCATATTGAGCGTTGCAATCCGCCCCATTCATAGTAAAAGCAGTGGCACATCTTGTTGTTATTATTACGTATCTTTGGCCTTGCTCTCCATGACAGGCAATGTTTTTTTTTGTGGATTGGTTGGTTCTTGTCACATAAGCTGCGGTGTTGTCCCGACTAGTCGGTTTCAAAATACTGTTTAAACGACAGTCAAATTAGTCGTAAGGCACATCACTAGTTTAAACCCACCAGTTGGTGTCTGCCTACTGTGCTTGACTGAGACATGGGCAGAACATTGACCATTAGCTGATTGGTTTTCACTGGTTGTCTGTAATCTTACTCTTTAATCTCCATGGCTGGAGTTTTAGACACATGAACCAACACTTCCCAGGGCTGATCCCATGATGTGTGAATGTGATGGACATGTCTACTGGAAACTCATCATTTGTCTTTGCCATGAGGAGTTAGCCATGCAAATTATATAAAAATAAACTTTAAAACTGTTCTGTCTGTTCACCCTAATGTATGACTGTTCCTGGACTTTTTATTAGCTTATTTTCAATTATTGTCTCATCTGAAAAATGAGTCAACAAATTTAGCAGTCTCTGTTTGTAATCTATTATGCTGCTGCTCAAACAGGAGAAATAATGATTAATAAGTCTTTTTTGCTCATGTCCTTATTGCTTTGCTGCTGGCCAAAGGTCATAAGAATAATTAAAAAATGCTTTCACTGCATTAAATTTGGAAATGTGAAAAGGTGGGAAGCTACGATTGCTCTAAAGCTGCTTTTAACAGAAAGTTTGGCAGTAAGCTATTTTGCACCGCAGTTTAAAAAAAAGATTAACAGCAATGACACTTTCTCACTTAGGATACTGATGGAGACCACGATATAAACACAAAATTACACATAAGTGCACAGCCATAAAAACAACAATTTAGAACATTTAAACATAATTTAAGGATAAATGTGGTTGATGTCCTCAATGATTTGCAAAATACATTGACACCAAATGGATCACATTTTAGAAACAGCATAAAAAACCTGCTATAAGCCATTCATTCTGGTAACGTTATTATGCTGCCAAACAGTGCCATAAAGTCAAGTACTCAGCACTTTTAACAATACAGACAACAATGTGTTTCAAAGACTGAGTGGCAGAACAGAACCTTTCACTCAAAAGCAACTTTTGCAGAATTTGCACCAATTTAGTACCCGATCAAAGTTCCAGTCCTAAAGTAAAAAGGCTTTCGATCGTGAACACAATGTTCACTCTGGCCTCCAAAGTGATGTAAGCCAGCCGGGGCAGAGAAAAAAACACAACACGCAAACAAAGGCAACAGGTTATTAGTTAATATTAGTTTCCACTACTATACAGGGAAGTCTGTAAAAACAAGTGAACATTACTGTATAGTACATGACAAAGGTAAGCACCTGTGATGTTACCTTCTGACGTCATCACTGTACCATACACAACGTTTATATGTGACAGACAGACAGAAATACATTTGTGTTTCTGTAGCTTGGCTGGCAGAGCAATGAATGAGCAGGGCAAAGGTTCGATTCCCAGTGAAAATTATGTCTGTGATAAAAAAAAGTTTACTTGTACTGTAAGTCACACGAACATAAATGTCAACAAACAACAGCAGAGACAAAGTGCAACCCACGTAAATCTTATTCAACACAGTTATTGGCCTACAGTCATGAGATACTCACAGGCGATGTAAGCAATAAGAGCGAGGGCGATCAGGATCTTCATCATTCTTCTGTTTATGACTGTGATCATCCAGCTCATCCGCATCATCCTCCAGCACACAAGGCATTGAGCTTTTCCTCACCACTGCTGCATCTCGTGCTCATTCATCATCCACATTCATATGCCTTACGTGAGATTTCAGCCTGACACTTGCGAAAATAAAGACCTGCCGGTTCAGTATTAACTTATTCACGCATAAACGTCTATAACGACTTATGGTCGACTTCTGTAGCACAAAATGAAAATTTCCATATGAAAAGCAGCAGTATGTGAACAAGCGCCTTCAGAAAGCTAACCAGGCTATTTTGCTTTTAATAGAGTTTCCGCCGCAAAACAATATTCCGATGAAGCAGTCTGTCAGGTTTAGTTTCAGGAGGCATTTAGGTGAACGCAGTTTATCTGTTACAGAAAGTAAAACGGCATTTTGGACAGCGGTTACTCTCAGTTAGCAATGTAGCGTCATAACCACGGAACTGCAGCTAGAAACGCTAACTACTGTAACATTACTAAATATCACCGTTTTTTGTAGAAATTCACAGTCTTGTACTGGGTCCACGGTTTATCGATAAATTAAATGATTACTAAAGAGTTCGGCGTTGTTCACGCAGAGAAAGACAACGCGACTCCGTGTGATCGTCTCAAAGTAGGATAACATAAGCGATGCTTGCCGCGATCGATTAACCAACCTGCCGCGATAGCAAGATATTATACATGTTATGTTTGCAACTAAAATTGTTTAACAACTGAAGCCATCAAATAAGATAGTTTAAATGTTACATATTCTTTTTTGATGAAAATAAATATAAAAAGCGCAAGCTTTTTAAGTGTATTTTGGTGCGTTGTCAGAGGAAAGTAATCAAACACCGATTTATTCACCTTGAAAACAGTGGCCCATTCATGAATAAACGTGAGTGGAGCAATATTAAAGTTCAGTGATTTTCCACGTTGAATCACACCCCTATGCTTTATGCCTTGGTTTCCTGGTCTTTGGATAACCCTAAAAATACTGCTTCCTGGGTTTCTCAAGGGAAGGTTAGGCAACTATCATACTTACTCTACTTGGGGCAAAATAACTTTGGACACTTTTAATGCTTAAATAAGTTGGAACATCTGGTCTGTATAACATTTATTGCGTTTTATTGGTTTAAAAAGTAATTTCAAGTAATTTAACTGTGTTCCACCTAATTCTATTACTGTTCGGACACTGTTTTGTTGAATTTCATTCCATAGTTTTGCTGCTTTTCCCCAAATACTGACACTGTGATAAACGAAAACACCTTATTTATCCATTTTGTTCCACTGAAGTTTTGCCCAATGAAAGTTAACAGAATACGTCCTTCTGACATTAAAAATGTATATTAAAATATAGATAAAAAGCTGTCTTTTTTCATGGAGAATAAACATAATCATAGATGGCTTTTTAATAATGAAACATTTCTACAATGTCACATTGCCGCCTCCCAATCCAGGTTAAATGTTATAGTTGCCAGAGCACCATCATAAATTGCTAACACTTTTATTTTTTATCATTCATATTCATATAAATTAGTAACACTTTACAATAAGGTTGTATTTGTTAGCATAGGTACATGCATTAGGTGTCATAAACTAACAATGAACGATGCCTATACAGCATTTATTTTTTCTCTCTCATTTATTAGTCATTAATTCATATTTATTTTAATACAAAAGGTTTTAAACTGTTAACATTAGTTAATGCACGTGAATTAGCAAATGAACAATCTTATTGGCAATAATTAGCATGAACAGATTAATAAATCCTGAAAGAGTACTGTCTATTGCTTATTGTTAGTTTATGTTAGCTAATGCATTTATGTATTAAATACAATTAATTATTGTAAAGTGCTACAGATATTTATATATATTTTATATTCCTTATATATTTAATTGAGTGTAGTCAGTTAAAAATAACTGACTGGTAAAAATTAATTAACAAAGAATGAATTAAAAAATTACATAGTCATGAAAACTAAATCTGAAATCATGCAGTTATGGTCCTTCTATTAAAACTTGCATTAAAAGAGTTATAAATAACCATGTTTATGCACCAGTTTTTGGCATGTACCCCAAGAGCACACAGTGTGACTAATTAACTTGAGCTTATGAAGGATAAAATAAAATTGTGTTCATTAGTAAATCTTATTTAAATACTTAAATGAATTTAACAAATCGCTTCTATAGGAAACCCTTTGAACATCAAATGTCCTGTTGATAACTTTCTGTATGAAAGTGTTTATTTGTTTTACACATTTACTAATGCAACAATTTAGTGTTGATGTGTTTTTTACGACCTTCCTATATACTTGCCCTACTTGTGGAAGTGTTTATATGTCTGTATCAGAGGAATATCCCCTAAATTATTCCTTCTGATTCAAAACCAAATCATAGTCTACTGGTGAGTATGTTAATGTGAGACCCTAACAGATGTTGGGCATTTCTTGGATGATGTCCATCATGTGTATATCTCTTTCTCTTAAATTCTCAATGTGAGCAGCTATGAATGTTAACATAATACATTAAAAACAGCACTAATACCTGAGAAATAGGTGAAAAAGATTTTTAAAAAGTACAGTATAATCAAGCAGTTATATCTATAGAACACTCACAAATATTTTGCTTGCACATATTGTACTCTAGAACAGTCGGTTGGAAAGGAAAACTGCTTATACAGATTGTGATTTAATCCTTTAAACTCAGGGTGAAATACACTCAGCAGGGTTGCAGTGTGACTAAAAGACTTTCACAGAGGGTAAAAACAAATGCTTTCTCGCTCTCCATCCTTCCACACTTTACGCGGTGCAAAAGAATGGACGACTGATTAAAAAACAATAAGTGGCTGTACATTGAGGCATGTTTTTAAGCTGAAGCTGGATTAATGGTGTTTAGGTGTTTGAGTTACTGTATTCTGAAAACCAAATATACAGGAAAAATTTCATAAACATTTTTTTCTAGCAGATCAGTAGATCAAGTGTAAACTTCTGTTTTTTGTTTTACTTTAAGTATGAAACCAAAAGTGTAATTTGTCAGAAACAATAATAATGGCGCAAGTTATTAGTTTTTGTTTTGGGCTTTAATGTCTTTATTTTGAAAGGACAGTATGTAGATTTAGACAGGAAACTACAGGGTGGGATCAGAATAGGCTCTCAACCCCAGAAACAACCCTGGGTTGCTGGAGATGGTAATTGGTAAAAAATGGTACAATAGTAATTATTAAAGTAATGCATTAATAAATTAATAAAGCAAATTATTGATCTAAAGTCAAACAAACACACCTCTGACACAGTTTGACACATTCATACATTTCTGTTTTTTTTGCCATTTATTTATTTTTGAAATCCATTTATTTAGAAGAAGCTTTTAATGGAAATTTCGTTCCAATTTCGTGGCAATTTTCTACTGTAGAACAACTGGTACTACACTAGTACTAGTACAAATATCATATAATAGACAGAGTTAAAAACAGTTCTGGCATTGAAATGAAACCATGACAGTGAGACGTGGACACAGGCACAGTCTTTAATGTAAGACACATATAGCTTCAACAGTGCACAAATAGATATAATCTACAGCAGTGATGATAAGACTCTTGGGTTCAGATTCACTGTTTCAGAAAATGGCAGTGAAAAGGACAAACAATTAGAAACGAGTAATGCTGACAGATTTGTTGATTTCACTGTGCTGTTATTGAAGTTTCTGAGAAGCACAAAGTGCTTCAAAATACTTGTTGTCAAAAAACAAGACAGGAAACACAATGAGAAGGTTATTATTATGGTTTTATATTTGATCATAAAGGATTTTTTAAAATAATTGTTTGAGTGGTTATTTCTATTTGTCATTTAAAATCAAGTTTTCTGTGGCTTTCTATAATTGGGCTACATTTGGCATTTGATAATGTGAAAATAGTTTTCTCTTTTCCCTAAAGCACCAACATGACCTTCCACAAAACCATTAAATATTTTAAGTATTTTTGAAGACTCAGCAACACGGTTGACGTCAGAAACAGCTGACACATTTGACTATATTATGATTACTTACAATAGCATTTTTTATTTGACATACGTGGAAATATCTGCATTAAATGACATATGTGTTTACTTCTGTCCAGTATGTTACCTCGGTAACACAGCTGATTTTTTGCATTATTAGCTATTTTTAGTCATTGCTAACATACATGCAGTCAGTGAATCCACTTCTGACACAGGTTTGCTTCTTTACTTCTGTTGACACCAAGAATGGACATTTTGTCATTTTTTTGTCTATGAAGTACTCGATAGATTATTCAAGTAGAGGAAAGTGGGGATACTTTTGCATTTCCTTCTGTTTAGAGGCCAAACATTTGTGACAGAAAAGTCAAAACTGTTGTAAAGTGTGTACATATTATAATATGCTGTATATACAAATTATAATTGAATAGACAAGGTAATTTCTTTATTTTTTGTGCACAGACAGGGTCTTCACTAAGTAAAAGTGCACAGTGGCTGTACAAAGACAAAGGCTATTAAAGGAAAAGCAACATATTTTTAAATAGTAGACCATGTTTTGGGGAATTATTACAATACATTTGAACTACAGAATATTTTTATCAAAATCAGTGACAACAAGATTGAATAATAATACTTCTGTGAAAACCTGTTTTATTTCATTTACCCTGCTCAGCTGAATAAAAAACTAGAAAACATTACATTTAAAGCAAATTGCCATTTGCATCAAGTTTGTGGCAGTGATCTATTATTTTTAAAGTGCAGAATATGAGGCAATCATGTTAAAACTGTCCTTTCACAGAACAATAAATCGATGGCGTAGTAACTGTCTACTGCACAGCGAGACAAAATCATTAGAAATAATGAGGTTTAGAAACAGATGTTATTTTTGATTGTGGTTTGTGTTGGATGCACTTTGATGTGACCACATGCTGTGAACGTAAGGTGTTTTGCATATTAGTCTTTAGAAAATTGATGGAGCTCGATATTAAAATGATTTCTTATTTATTTATATTCTAATGCAGGCAAATGCTTTTATGTTTTTGATCTATGTCAGATATGCCTTTTCATGTAAAATCACAGTATCAGTGCAATGTCGATGAGATGTGTCAGAGCAGG
Organism: Beaufortia kweichowensis; assembly: GCA_019155185.1. Classification (NCBI taxonomy): domain Eukaryota; kingdom Metazoa; phylum Chordata; class Actinopteri; order Cypriniformes; family Gastromyzontidae; genus Beaufortia; species Beaufortia kweichowensis. Next base: position 14,937,658 of record CM032799.1, read on the forward strand.
ACGCAGAGGCATTACAAACGACATAAACAAGAGATATAATGTGCAGTTGTTTTACTTCCACCAGTAATTTCTTTTCTAAATTTTGCATATAGCCAGAACATTGAAAAATGATCATTTGATCAAATGATCAATGATCATGAAGAGAATTAAATCATTAAGTAGGTTTGTCAGGCCATGTTTTATTTATTAAAGACCAAAAAATAGATAGAGGTAAAAGTAAAATCTATTTACAGTAGTGTATTTTTCTACTAAAATAAAAAAATACATTGCAAACTGTTTATGCTTCTAAATATTTCCGATATAAGAGAGTACAAATTAGTACATAATATCTATAAACATTTGCAAACCTTGACATCTAACTAAATTCTTATCTAAAATTCTGAATGGCAAATAAGATTTTCATGTTTTAAGCTTAAACCTCACTTAGCTCTTTGCGGATGTTTTTGAAGATATTTAGATATTTTTACTGGATCTAATTTCTAATTGTAGTTTGTATGCTTAGTGGTAAATACACATAACATTGTATCAGAAAAAAACGTGTCTTTTGTCCTATAAAAGTACATATGCTCAAAATAGGACAACACATAAGACAACAGTGCATTCATTTTAATTTAATTCTTTGTTAATGAATTTCACAAATCACATTTGAGCTTCTTTGTATGCATCTTCTCCGAAATGTTCATAACAACCACATCTTGATATGTTTGTCTCCAATTTGCTGCTTATTCTCGTTTTGTCTATATAATTAACTACATACAGTATCATTAACAATTAATTTAGAATTACAATGAAATGTTTTGTAAAAATATCTGTCAAAACAATTTGTACAAATAGCACCACACATTGGATTACCTGCAAAAGTTGTTAACTTCAATCATTCAAAAACATTAGTTCATCACTCAAAAAAAAAAAAAAATATATATATATATATATGTCAATGAACATATTACTGACATCAGAAAATCCTTCTCAATGAACAAGTATTGGCTCATGACAAATTGCACTACATTGTAACTGAGATATTGCATCCATGGCAGCCAGCAGGGTCATCTGAGTATGTGACTGGCAATAATAGACCTTTAACTTCTACCTCCCCTAATGAGTTAAAGAATAGAAGGTAGGATGTGAGAGTTCCATTAGCACCCTGCAACGGGTCAGAAACCATTACTTGGTTGTTTCTGAGCAAAAGAAACATTATCTATAATTACCACATATTTTAGTAAACCATTTTGAAACAGACATCCCATTTAGAAATGGGATTACTGCAGAGGGTCTCTAAGCAGGTCAGGAAATGCTGTGTGTCGTATGGATGAAGGATCTGATTTTCTTACAGTAAATGCAACTTGTGACCTCATTAACCTCATTAAATATTATTCTGTTAATGAACATAACATTAACAATGAAATTAAAACACACAAACACTGTCAAAAATCACATAAAAACTTCAAAATACACATACTGTACAGTAGCTAACGCATTAATTTGTTTTCCACTATATTGTACACTCTTTTCATTTTTCGGTTCATCAAAGTATCTTTCAGTCGAAGATTCTTTCAGTCATTTCTTTCTTATCTTATCTTTTATCTAGTTTTATAGTCTGTAGAACCATTTTCCACTATAAAGAACTTTTACAACAGAAAGGCTCTGTGGATTTGAAAGGTTCTTTAAAGAGCCACAGAGCTCAAGAAAGCACATTTTAGACTGTGGCTTCAATGGCATACATTTTTAGTAATGTGTTCTGACAAGTTGAAACAATCATTATAGACCAGTCTGTGTAGAAATAATCTTAGACACAGTACATTCAGACACAGTACATTCAGACACAGCCTCTGCTATTCCCTATAATCAGACTGTAAGGAAGCTGACAAAAGTTCAATATTATTATATCAAGATGGGTTGTCAGATGCATTTGTGTGTGTTATTCAAAGAGTAATCGAGAGCTTTTGGTGTATTTGTTGAACCTATTGACATGTCAGTCATTGTAAACATGTTTCTCACAGGGTTGGTGTGATTGTTTTTATAAGCCTCTCAAATCTGTAAATATATAAATGCATGTAAAAATTAAATAGGAAAGAGCCATCTATCCAAGGTGTATCCTGTCTGTGTCCCAGGACGCCATAACCCTCCCGTGACCCTACAAAAGATAAGTGGCTTTGCATATTATTAGTATGAACATTTCTCTTTATTTTACCTAAAGAAAATATTTTTAATTATGGTAGTGAGGAACTGTTTGCAGTCATGGGAAGACTGAAAACATCTGATCAATACAGCCAAAAAGAATAATCAAGTAAGGGGAGTAAATGTCCAGACAAGCACACCCACAATATAAAGCAGCTTTCTCTGTGATTGTTTTCCCACAGAAGATGATGATTAACATGAACTCTGTCTGACACTGTGAGGATGTATTGCACATTGCAGAGACTTTTTGTAGCTGCGTGTTAGAAAACGCAGCCATGTGCATGTCTTCTGAGGTCGTGAGGTTTGTTTTCTCTGTTGAGGAATAAGATGTCTCCTCCAATAGCTTAAGACATTATATCCACAAGATAGATGGCTTGAAGGATTTATTTGAGAAGTCAGTGCAATGGAGTGCTTCCTGTTATGAACAAGGCAAAACATCACATTTACAGTGGAATATCTTTTAAAGATAACCTCGATCTAAAACATTGATATAATGTAATAATGACAATGATGATGATAACATGTAAGGGGTGCTTTTTATGTAAATGATGCTGTGGTGGTTATGGGTAATTATAAGGCATTTATATAAGGGCGGTTCTGGTGCCCTCTGTGATTTTTTTTTTTCATCTGTTGCATCACCAACCAGGTGTAAAACAAGGCTGAAGCACACCTTTTCCCAATGCTACATAGCCCAAACAATGCAGGATGATTTATACACCAAAGTTTAAAGGATTTTTAACCACTAAGCCTAAGTGTGAGCAATAGCAAATATGCCAGAGAAAGCACCACTAAAGATAATAACACAGAAAGATAAGTCATTGAAAGCCTATCCATCTGCTTCTAATGTTTGCAGAAGGCATTAGTCCCCAGTCAGCCATAGCCATTCAACCTTGTGACTCTGATCCCTGGGGGATGGAAGATGTGAACAGATGTACTGACAGACCAGATGAGTTTCCCACTTCTTTTTTTTTTTACAGTAAATAGAACATGGAATGAACGATATAGCCTTTGAAATCTTCTGACAACCCGCAGATGGGCCTACGCATTATACCATTAAATGAAAAAATGACAGTACAACTTTGAGAGGAAACAAAATTCAGAGGAAATGAGATTGGAAGGATATACTGTAGATGAAAGAGGGATAGAGGAATAGATAGACCAAAATAAAATCTTACAAGGCTGACAGCACTAAAAATCTCTTTACACTGTAAAAACTAAAGGATCCTCGAGGAACCATTTGGGGTTCCTCACACTGCCACACCGGCGGAACCGTCAGCAGGACCTCTGAGGAACTTCACAACTGAATTTAAAGTGCCTAAAAGATCCCATAAGTTCCTGCAAGAACTGCCAAGGCTGTTAATGGTTCTTCAGAGAACTGCTCTTTGTGAAAAAGGTCTCGAGGTCCTCCTGGCAGTTCCGTCGATGTGGTAGTGTAAAGAACCCCAAATGGTTCCTCGAAGGTCCTTTCGTTTTTACAGTGCACATAAAGACATAGTCAAAACACTTGCTTAAGGTTTTTGCATATTTTGTGTAATGTATTCTGACACGCAACAAAATTATTAAGGACACAACACAACAGTTACAATACGATAAACGTGCATAATAGAAATGTTTACAATGATGATTTCTTACTGCCGAACAATCTACGATGAAACATTTTAATAACATTTAAATTGAGTCGAAAGTTAAGGCATACATATCTGGGATGTCAGTGAATCTTACAGATTCAAAATAAAATGTATGAAGTCGCAGGTTCTCAGAGGCAGGCTCCCTCGTGACGTCACATCAGCTTTATATTACGTCTGTTGCTCGTGCAGCGGAGCTCACGCGCTGGAAGGGAGAACAGATGTAACGCCACAGCACTGATTCCAACTTTTTCCTTTGCAATTAAAGCATGTTAAAAACGGAACAAACAAGTGACATATGGACGGATTTAATGGTTTACAGCAGTTTATCTGTTCTTTCCTGTTCCTGTCACAGTTTGAAGCACATCTGTCTTAACTTGATAGTGACGGCAATATAGTGCGCGTTACTGATGATACGCTGCGCTGAGGTGAGGTATTTATTGAAGACCATTGGTGTCCTGTGTAACGAAACTTAACACTGACATGAAGTAAATCATTCTCACCATTTAATGATGTTTTCGGGGAACACCAGCGGGGAAGACTCAACTTTTCCGAACGAGGACTGGCGCGACTCGCCGGTGGAGACGCTCTCTCGGGCGGGATTCATTGCGCTGTCCGTGGTGCTGGGCTTCATTATGACTTTCGGCTTCTTAAATAATTTGGTCGTCTTAGTCCTTTTCTGTAAGTTTAAGACGCTCCGGACGCCGGTGAACATGATTCTGTTGAACATCAGCGTCAGTGACATGCTGGTGTGCATGTTCGGGACGAGCCTGAGCTTTGCGTCCAGCGTGCGCGGACGGTGGCTGCTCGGGCGGTACGGGTGCATGTGGTACGGCTTCATCAACTCCTGCTTCGGTACGTGCTCTTATCCTAACAGCAAGATAAGGTAACTTAACTTATCTTAATTAGTATGGGATAAGCTTTTAACGTAAAAGTTCAGCGTTAAAGAAACCAAATTGTATTTTAAAAACAGTGCTATTTCTTAATAGATTAGAGTAATGGAAGAGAAAAGATCATTTTGTTCTATACAATCTCATTGTTTATGTGATATTTTATACACCTCATCAGCTTTTTCCTTTAGCTTCATTTTGCTAATCATGTTACCAACACTCAATACAGTAGGGCAATTCAATGCAAATTTCAACTTTACCATGAAAAAACCCAACCAAATGTTTTTTTGCCATACTGATAGCTCAAATGTCAATATTTAGTGGTTTAATAACCCAAGTTAAGTTGGGTTTTTAAAGCATTTTTTAATGTTAAAGCATTATGTTTCATAGTAAGATGAAGTGCTGTTTTCAGAATTGTCACATATTGTACTTAAAAATGAACGATTTGATGTTCTTTAAAGAGTCAATTCTGTTAGATTTTATTGCTTCTGGTTTGTGCATTTGTTACCTCTCAAAAACGTGTGTCACATCACATCCATAACATCATTTATTTTTTTTAAATAGAATACACATAAACTAATATTTTTTGATGTCTGGACTCTAACATCAAGGGTTAAAATATAATATAAACAAATGGTTTAGTATATTGGTAATAAATACATTCTGTGAGATTTTTGACTAAACATGTCACGTCCATGACGTTGGAATTGCTCAGTAGTTATGTATTGTATGTATTGAGTTGTTTGCCTTTTCAGTAGACTGTAGGCTGTTTTATGTCAGAGATTGCGGTATGAGGGATAGATTACCATCTGAATTTTACACAAGCACTGCGTTGCCTGAATATTAATGCTGGAAGGTTTTCCTTTGTAGTTGTGTGAAACATACCCAGCTAACAAAATATGTTTTAAGAACATTTTTCTAACATTCCTTTTAAGTTATGAATTATGATTTTTGACGAACGTTCCACTAAATATTGTAAGAATAATATTTTTATACCAACATTTTTAGAATGTTGAGCAATTACATAATGTTAATAAAATGGTATTTTAATGTTATTCAAAAAATGATTTTGATAACTTCAAGAAGCTTTTAGAGAATGTTAGCCAAAGTTTTTTATTCTGTTAAGTACAAGCACGTATTCCCAACACAGAAGGATTGGAACATGAATGGCATACTCGGAAAGTTGTCTGACATCTCCATACAAAAGCAGATGAAATATTGAATTTAGTCATTCAATCATTTGAGGCAAAAGATAAAAGAAATGTCATCCTCTGACATTTTGATATGTTCTCTGAGCTTTCCTTTTTTTATTGGCTTAAATTGTTCACCTGTCATGATAATACATACAGGTGTCACCAGCAGCAGCATTTCTCTGTTTTACAGCTGGTGGTCTAAGGTGTTAAACTCGCTGAACTACACAACAGATTTTATGATAAAGAACCAAGTCAATTATACACCCAGTAGCTCTGATTTATGTTTTGTTTTGGTCCAGCTTTAGTGCCTTTGTCTAAGTCTAATATTTTTTGTTACAGATTGTAACATTTGGTCTGGTTTTGATCAGATAAATAGGTATATTAAAGAAATTTAGCAAAATATTAAGGACATTTTATTATGAAAATCCCATGAGTTACATTAACAATACTTGATTAACCCTGTATCCTTTTAACTGGAAAGTTGAAGCTGTCAATGGGACATGGTAAATCAGAGACCAACCTGCAGATGAATATTATCAAGATGAGAAATTGGTGTTATATTTCTGGAGTACCAGGACTCTGAGACACTTCATAATTTAGAACGTGATGAGGGGTTACCGATTTTTTAAAGTGTTTTTTAGTGGTCTAATACCTTGGAATTACCTGGGTAATTTTGTCTAATACTGCATGGTTTTCCAATGGGGAGGGGTGTAAATCAACTTTTACACTGGGAAGTTTTAAAACCTCCAAATGGCATTAATGAACACAAACATTCCCAGTTCTTTTGGTACAAACATGTCATAAAGTAGATATGTCCGCTAGTAGTTATAGGGAGTTCGAAAACATTCCTGTTCCCTAAGAGAATTGTGGCAGATATCACATTTTCCTATTCTTATGATATTTGTGTAAAGCAGATTGAACTTGGCAGACAAAAAGTGAAGTTAATCAACACCAAGCGCAGACTGTATGTAATGAGATCTTTCTGGACTTTTATTTACAGTAAATGTTTAATCAATCAATATCTAATTAGAAGGGCAGGTTCTGTGTTTATCTGGTGTGATATCTTTACATGTGTGTGTTTGGAAAGCTGAGTTGTGTACTGCTGTACAGGAAAACTGCATCTCACAGAATGTGAGTATTCTGCTTTGAAGGGCTAATAAAGGTGAATAAGTACAGTAATTCATGGAAAATCTTGTCTTTTAAATACAGGGATAAGCCTGTGCTTCTGTACTTATTATGCACCTATGGATAAAGATACCTCCAGAGATTTAAAGCTGTCTCCAGAGATTTTTACGAGAGAAGTGCAAGTGCAGGTTTACATGGTTAGTTTGTGAATAATTAAACAGAACAATGGTGGTATTGCAACTTTGTCCATGACCATCTGCAAGTGCCGTATTTACAATACACAAAAAGTATTTACAGAAAGCTGGAATTCCAGTTCTGGCAATCTTATCAGTGAAGTGGGATATAACACGTCTCTCATCCAGTAAGGTTTACATAAGGGCTGCCTAGTGTAAAACTCCATTAGTATCTCAAATCAAATCAGTCACAGTCTGAGGTCTTTATATGTTGATGCAATTGTTGATATAATCAACAAATTACAGTAAAGGCAATCAACAATTCATTCAGGGACAAATTTAGAAGAAGGAATATGAAAATGGCTCTTTACAGCTAGTAATGTATTTTATACTGTAACTATCAAAGCAGTAGAATCTTTCTTTTAATTTTGTGGTTGTCGTTGAAAAAAATCTAGAGCTAAAGTTTGACACCCCTGCTCTATACAAATGACAAATAATTGAAATTGTTTTATTGAATTTTGATTAAATTAAAGATTAAAGGTTGTTCACAAAAGTGAAAATCTACTAATTTTTTGTTTTGTTTTGTTGGTTCTAAACAAGAAAAAAAGCCATCGGTGGTTTGAAGTACAATGGAGGATTAGTGCCACCTAAAAAAATAAAAAGTAACATTACGGATTAGTGGCACTAATCCTCCTTCGTATTTGAACAATACAAAAATGACTCCATTTTCAATTGCCTCAAGAAATTATTAATCATGAATTGAATATAAATCTGCAATGTAAGTGGAGTGTATTAATCAGTAAGCTTAATAACTAATTAAGCACATACATTATCCTTTGAGAATTAATTAGCAATATTACCAGTATATAAATTAATGAAACAAATGAATTTCTGATGTTTATCCACTTGAATTATTCATGTGGTTGGCAGCCAGATAAACCTTGGGTAAAAGTGTATTTCAGAATTGACATCCTTTTCTCTCCCCATGTGTCAGAATTTATTACGTGCTTCTGTCAGTCACACACTCTCCTGGTGATTATTGGAGAATGCAGCTGTATTTAGATTAAAATCGAATAGGTTTTGATAACAGCTCATAACAATTACAAGATGATTACAAGGTGGAAAGAGAGAGAGAGAGTGACAGGAAGAGAGAAAGTGAGGTTTGTTGTTATTTGTTTTTTTTCTGTTTGCTGTGGAGATAAAAACACATTCATGACAGGCAATTTTCACTGTGTGTTAGAATGTAGTGATAATGTGCTAATAATTTGTTTGTATTCCTCAGGCATACTAAAGCATACAAAACTGGACAGTAGAAGAAAGAGCTGTTGTGACATTTACATTTAGGCATTTAGGAGACATTTAATAGGGAGTTAAACTGTGTATACTATATCTCATCCATTTCAATGTAAATATGTGACTGTGTCCTATGTTGTGACAGCAAAAACTTTAATATACAAAATATACAAATAGCATGAGAGATTTATATATTATATTTATATATATCTTTTTTTTTATAAATTTTTCTGTATGTGACATCACAGGACATAAAATTTTTTAACAACCCATTGACAGTTATCCAACATGCATGTAACCTGTCTGTTTCCAGGGAACACATGATCTTTGAGATGCTAGTCTGTCATTTTTTTCCAAAAATTACACCACTTAGCATCAAGGTACAGTTAGCCCACCCCCAATCTTGAAAAAGAAGTTTTGATTGTTTTTAATCAATTCAGACGTTTGTCTGTTATTAAAAGGATAGTTCGCCTAAAAATACAAATTCTGTAATAATTTATTCACCCTTCTGTCATTCAAACCCTGTATATGACTCTTTCTTTTGTGGAACACAAAGAAGATATTTTGCAAAACGCTGGTTACCGGCACCCATTGACTTCCATTGTACCTTGTGTCCATACTATGGAAGTGAATGGGTGCCCAGCGTTTTGCTAAATATCTTCTTCTTTGTTCTGCTGAAGCAAGAAAGTCATACAGGTTTGACATGAAAAGTAAATAATTAAATACATTTTATTTTTGGGTTTAACTATCCCTTTAAGTCTGTTTGACTTCATGTGGCATTGTGCAGATTGATGCCTATAATGAAAGTCTTGCTTGTTTACAATTTCTTTTGTAGTATTTTGAAGCGTGGCACTGCATATTGCCCAACACACATATTGACTAAAGTGGTTTGTAAAGTGCCAGCAAACAGTATGGCTACTTCATGGCTTTATCTTTGAGTGCTTTTTGGATGATCGATGAGTCCTGAAGCTTTTTGTGACTTAAGAATGAAATAAAAGGAAAAACCAAAGAGGTTATGGAGAGTCACTGTTTGAAGGTCACGGAGGTGACAAACCACAGATGAAAGAGATCTTTGTGATGGCGTTGAAATGACAAATATGAAATGAAACCTCACCTCACCATGTGGCCTTTTTTATTAAAGAAGAATCACAAAGCTCTCCTCTTTCTTTATCATTCAGAGACACACACATTTCAACCTGCTGTTGTGACTCTAGAAACCATATCGAAACGATTCAGCTACTTTTTTGCTTTTTCTGTCTCTTTCTCAGGCATTGTGTCTCTAATTTCCTTGGTGCTTCTGTCCTACGACCGCTACAGCACATTAACGGTGTACCACAAACACGGCCCAGATTACCGTAAACCTCTACTGGCAGTTGGAGGGTCGTGGCTGTACTCTTTGATCTGGACTGTTCCTCCTCTTCTGGGCTGGAGTAGTTATGGTTTAGAGGGGGCAGGAACCAGCTGCTCCGTATCGTGGACCCAGCGGACTTCCCAGTCTCATGCCTACATCATCTGCCTGTTTATATTCTGTCTGGGTGTCCCAGTGCTCATCATGGTTTACTGCTATGGGAGACTGCTTTACGCCGTCAAACAGGTAGGAAACAGAATCGGGTTATATCCTCTACAAGGTTCATAATAGCAAGTGGCAAATTCAATATAATAGCAAATTCAAGTGGCCTATAGGACAAATTTACATCATTGAGCTGTACCTCCATACACCCAGAATGTAAAAACCCAAAGGGTCCTTGTTGGTAAGTACATAATTTAATAGTTAGCCAGTCTGGTTTTATGGCTGGACTAACTGTAATATCAGTCATTCTGTCTAGAGAAACCAATAGATGGAGAATTCAAAAACCTTTGACACGACTGAAAGGGCAGAACAGCAATATGTTGCCATGGTGACAAAAAGAAAGAATAAGAATGAAAAAAATCGTATAGTTAGGAATTTTGCTTTCATGTTTTCATAAGCTGTTTGTACAAAAGCCTAATGCGGCATACCAGAGAAAACAGTTTCTGTTCTGATTTATTTACAGCAAACTCATGAGTCACATAACTGTTTGCATGCTCCACAGAACCGATGTGGTTATCCAACGCATTTCCTCTTGTGTAACCTGTTGAGGGTGCATCACGATCACAGTTGTGTATATGCTGGCGTGTGATTGGATTTAGATGCTGCGTCACACTCACTGTAGCGTAATTGGGTTCAGCTGGTTGCTGTGTGAATCAAAACATAGCAATTTTATTTTGATATGAGAGTGACTCATTATTTTTACCTCCTCATGCGTCGATGTGACGGATCCAGATATTTGCAGTTTATTACAGTTGTGTCTTTCTGATATAGTTTATCAAGATATTTTCTCATGCTCAAATGTGTGATTGTTGAATGCTTCATATATAATCTGATGAATTCTGCATCACATTGATCCTACTAGGTGGTTTTTGTGTAAACAGAGGGGAAATGAGTTCTTGTATATCAAGAATATAGTGTCCTGGGGCCGGATTCACTAAATTGTTCTTAAGACAAAAGTTAAGAATGTTTTTAAGATAAATTACAAGAAGTTTAAGTGCAATTCTTAAACATTTTTTAAGAAGTTCTTAAATATTACCTTAAAGGGATAGTTCACCCAAAAATGAAAATTATTTTATTATTTACTCATCCTCATGTCATGTCAAACCTGTATGACTTTCTTGCTTCAGCAGAACACAGAAACTTTCATACCCATTCACTTTCATAGTATGGACACAAGGTACAATGGAAATCAATGGGTGCCGGTTACCAGCGTTTTGCAAAATATCTTCTTTGTGTTTCACAAAAGAAATAATCTCATACAGGGTTTAAGGGTGAAAAAAATTATGACATCATTTTTCTTTTTGGGTGAACTATCGCTTTAAGAACATCTTCCTTTTTTCTTAAGACTTATAATGAATGGTGTAATTTCTACAACAAATTACATACAGTAAATTGTTTATTTAAATTATATAAAAATTATTTTTTTTTTATCTTGATTATTATTTTGTTTTAAATAGCAACAATCACCCCCTAATCATTTATTTAAATACGAGGGTTGTTAGGTGTTCGTTAAATGATGACAATAATTTGAATTGTTTAACAAATACTGTAAAGTGATTGTTTATTGTTTGTAAATGTAAGACTGTTAACTAATGTTAACAAACTAAAACTCATTAAAAAGGTGTCACTTTATTTATCATTTGTTATCTGATACTTTACATATTGCAATGTTTAATAATTGAAATATCTTAATAAATGTAATAAAAATCTTACTCTTTTGGGATTAATTTTTAAGAACATTTGTTTGGAGAATTAAAAATTTTCTTAACATTCTTAAGAATTTTTGGGAATACAAAATATTTGTAACTTTTTTTTTTATTTAGAATTTTCTTCTTAAAAATGTTTTGTGAATCCAGCCCCTGGTCTCTTTTACCGAAGATCAAAGTGGATGTGGTATTTTTTTGTAAATGACATTCCTAAGGTCAGTGTATTTACAAAATATTGGCTCATTAGTTACAAGTACATGCATTCTTTATTAGTAATTGGACTAAAAGATCAATTAGAATGAAAAAGCCCTGATGCAAAGCCTTAATCTAAAAAAGTATCTAATTGAACTCTTTGAAAGAGGTGGTGCATTAGTCAAATGACCTAGTTCAGTAATGATACTTTAGAGACGTACATAGGCGGGACCCAAACTGATGAACGGCTGCTGTACAGGTAATACCACGTAGCCAATGACAATGCATGCCTTTACCTCTAGATTTAAATATCACTCTCCTCTACCCCTAGCTCCTCCTGTCTATCTGTTAATGGGGACTAACGTTGCAGGAACATTACATGAACGTTTACTGCAGCATGCGTATTAGCAGTAGCATGTCCAAAGGCCAACACCAAATACATGGACATGTCATGACTATTAACATGCTAAAATGTATGCAGAGAGCTGTGCAGAGAACTGAAAGTGAATGATACCATATAAACCTTTGCATCTAAATATCATCAGTGTTAGAATTTATGATCAATTTTCCCCAGCACTGTCCTATACAGGTCTTTTCTGGAATGGGGCTGATCCTCCCGAGACTCATTTCATTTGTACACATTTTCTCTTTTTCATTCTATCGCTGACAGCAGAGATCAATAGCTCTGGAGAAGAGTTTTATGCTTTATTGGTAAAGGGAGACAATTACATGAAACAAATGGACTGATTTCGTACAATACTGAGAGATTTGTAATGTGTGTGAACCGGAGAGGAAGATTATAGATGGTGCATTAAGTGCAAGAGACACATTCCATTAAAAATCTTTAGCCCATTTCTTAAAAAGCTTTAGAAACATGTAGTGTTTGCTGTGAGAACTATGAAATAGACAGTTATCTAGAAATAAAAAAATAATTGATTAAAAATATCTATATAATTTAAATTCATCCAAATATATTAGCAATGGAAGAATGAAGTTTTAGGACCTAATTTGCACCCTATTTCTGGAAACTACCAAGATGAAGAACCGTGTTATGAAACTAATTTAATTATAATATGCTGAAATATTCATTTTAAAATTTATACGCTGATTTTAATTTAGAAGTTAAAAATAGAAGAATTATTCTGAGAAACAAACAAATAGATAGTTTATGTAGATTGATGTATCAATGTTGTACAGTCCGAAAGACATTTATCACCAGTAGCATTCAAGCCAAAGCTTATTTTTTTAATGATGTTGTTTTTTGCTTCTCCCATACCCCTGTTCTGCAAAGTAACACATTTTAAATGGTGTAATGCTTCTATCATTTAAAGTTCGTGGTTATATAACTTTGGTATAGCCTGTAACTTCTGCATCACTTATGTTTACAAACCCCCACAGCTTTATAATGCTCATAGTGCCAAGGGTAAAACTCAATCATCTTATTGATTTTTGGTTTAATGCTGCTACTGTCTGGCCAAGACAATAATTATGTATTATAAAGTAAATAACATGTCTTATGCCCATCCTGTAGCAATCTAAAAAACAACTGAACATTTACAATCTATTAAATTAAAGTGTATCCGTTTTGCAAGTGTTTACAAATCTTTTCTTAATGTCACCATGAAATGTCATTCCCTTTCACTGCCTTTTACAGAATCAAGGGGAATCAGGACAAACAGATACAAAATAGGAGAGAGTATGTTTATAAATTAAAAAACGGTTCGTAAAAATGATAAGCAATTATATACTTTCCATATAATTCATAATGAGCTCTGTGTGTTTCCCAGGTCGGGAAGATTCGCAAGACAGCAGCCCGTAAAAGGGAATACCATGTTTTGTTTATGGTCATCACCACCGTGGTGTGCTATCTTTTGTGCTGGATGCCATATGGTGTCGTAGCATTGATGGCTACATTTGGCCAGCCAGGAATCATCTCACCGGTTGCCAGCGTGGTTCCTTCTCTCCTCGCCAAGAGCAGCACAGTCATTAATCCACTAATATACATCTTTATGAACAAACAGGTAAGATTACTTTAAGAATACAAGTTAAAAAAAAGATGTATGCAGTGAAGACAATTCAAACTGCCGCTCAAAAGTTTGGGATCAGTAAGACTTGTAAGGTTTTTTAAAGAAGTCTCATATGCTCATCAAGGCTGCATTTATTTGATCAAAAAACTGTAATATTGCAAAATGTTATTACAATATAAAATAATGGTTTTTATATGAATATACTTCAAAATATAATTTATTCCCGTGATGCAAAGCTGAATTTTCATCAGCTGTCACTCCAGTCTTAAGTGTCACATGATCCTTCAGAAATCATTCTAATATTATACTAATATATACCGTTTTTTTTCTGTATTTTTGATCAAAGAAATGCAGCCTTGATGAGCATAAAATACTTCTTTAAAATGTCTTACTGATCACAAACTTTTGAGCGGGAGTGTATGTTTTTATAAAATAGTGCTATTTTCCCTTGGAGATACAGACACACTAATTCATAATTTAGCTAATAATAAAAAAATGAAGGTGGATATAAATCTATTATCTTGAAAAAAACAAACATTTATTTGTTCATGAAAACATTTGAATGACAGACACTGACAAACACACAATCTTACAAGTCAACGGTCAATGTTTATTTTTAGAAACAATGGTCAAAAGAATACACAACAATTTAGTAGTTTAAAAATTAATTTGATGAAGAATGTGTATTAACAAATGGGGAAATAAGCATTATAAAACATTCAATGGCTTTTAAATGTGAACTGGTTTGTAATTGACGACTGCAGATATTTACAGTCTGGAGATCAAGATTTTTCACAGATATAACATGTTCGCAGAATAAAAGACATTACAAGGCTGTGTGGTGCAGAGCTACAAAAAGTACGACAGTCAAAGAAAAGGAAATGTAGGGAAAGAAAATGTACAGAAAGGAAAGGAAAATGTACCGAAAGTAAAGCAAATGTGCAGAAAGAGGAAATGTATGGTACAGAAAAGGAAAATTGGCACAGATGCACAGCACCACTAATACAATACCATTCACGCTTTCACACATTTGGCACAGTCCTCAGGAATCTACTGTGCATTTCATCTATCACTGCATTAAATTTCACTAGTAAGATCACATACAGTTCCTTTTCCCCTTAACCTAGAAATAAAGCTTAACTTTCATTACAAGCTATTGTTTTCTCATTATATGAGCTTTTCATAAATGGAACGGTAATATATTTACCATGAAGACAAACAAGCCCTGCTTTACATCACATGCTTTGTGCACTACAAAGTACATTTCTTTTGCCCTCACCTCCCGCTCCCCCAGTAGTCATGTCAGTCATGACATTTAAAATCAAACAAAACATCTAAAAGTTCAACTTTACAGCAAACACTTAAAAATAATACTAAAAGGATCAAATCTTAAATCTCGCTCTGCGAAAGAGTTGCTGTTAAAATTTCGCTGAAGGCTTACGAAAAGTCATTCACAGAGAAAGAGGACTCGTCTGACTCTGAAACACTAGTGGTATAAGAGAAAGCAAAGCTTTAGTCTGCGTGGCCGACACAGGCTGAAAAACAAGTCCCGGCGTTTAGCACACGTGCTCCAATACATTGAGCTCTGGTGCTAATGCAGGTGACACAGGTTTGAGTTTGGCTTGCGTCATTTGTTGTTCCCATTGCTTCCTGTTTTTCCAATCATTATTTTCGGTCTGGTTTCCAGTACCATGTCAATAAAAAGTAGTAAAAAGCCCTAAGACAACCATCTGAAGCAACTCTGACTGGACAGTCATAATTTACAAATAAAGTTCCTAAAACCAGCAACCAGTGAGTCATGTTTAAAAGACACACCGTTCAATATGACATACTGATTGTTCTTTTAATCAGTCCGAGTCTGTTATGGTGTAATATAATATCCAAACCTTCATGTTCAGTATTTAACAGTAAAAAATAACAATAATAATCATGGTCCACCGCCTACATTTGTAAAATCCCCCAACATGGGGAAACTTGATAAAGATCAAATATTAGCTAAACACACCTCAGCTTATCATAAGTCTACAAGGAAGATGAAATATTTCACCCTGGTTGAGAGTATCGTAAGCTCCTGAGTGAAAGAACCAAATATAATTTACACACGAGCAGTCAAAACAGACTTTAGTTCGGCTCACTAGATCTACAGAAAAATGACAATCAGCTTGTGAATGTTTTCTGTCGCAATTAAATGGCACACATTGAAACAATGCACACAAGTAAACACACCTTCAAGTTTTACCTTCCGTAAAAAAACCACAGAGAGTGAATCGGTTCACATAAACAGCTGTACATTTAGGAGAAGACAACGCTGAGATGCTTTGTCAGTCATTCGCTTTAAGGAAAACTCCTGAAGGAGTTAAGAAACCTCTTCGTTTTAGGGGTTACGAGGCTTTAAAAAAAGACCAGGCTACCTCGGTTTATTTAACAAATACCACCACTGTACTTGTTATATTGCCAGGAAGCAGCATTAAAGATACCCAGATAACATTTACAGTGCTGCAATAAATCCATATTTGAAGCAATAAAATCATTTTTCAACATTATTCTACAAAACAAACACCTATCTTCTGTAAACCACCTGCGATGACAGGTTCTTCAAAGTATAAAATGACTAGAATTGCATTGAGAATGAACAAACTCTTCTTTTTCCTTTATTGTTTTTTTTTAAAAAGCAGTTTTCAGTCGACTTGTTCAATAAGAGGACTATACAAGGTAAGCAAACTCTTCTGCCTTTGCTTTCAAAAAACATGGAGAAACCTTTAAACAGAGTAGGAAATAAATTGGACTACTCTGCTCATTTACCACAGTTCAGCCAGAAGTCTTGGAAGCGCAAAAAGTATTTTTCTTAAACGGCTTGTGAACGTTCGGCAGAAATGAGATCAAGCTTACAAAAAAATACACAAACATTATGGCAAAAAGTTTGCAGAAATTTGCAGTCGGTGCCCGTGTCATTGTGTTTTTGTGAATACATGTCGATTTCAGTGTATATGACTGCTAATACTTTTAATCCAAAAGGAAAAATCCCCTAAACACTGTTTTTTTGATGGCTTTTAACACCACAAAGTTCACATCCACAGATCTATAAAACGATGCTTTTCTCATGACACCTCTATTGCTATTCTAACCATCTTTATTTAAGCATAGGCTCAGAAAATGCTATTTTAAGTGCCCTACAGTAGGTGGTTTTGGCCCACAGAAAACACGATCCGATCTGGCCCGTTTGCAAGTCCGGATCTGCGCAGTCATGCGGCAGTCTGCAGAAGTCTTCTGCTTTACAAAGGCAGTTATTGCGTCTTTCTCTGGGTTCAGGGCTCACAGTGAAAATTTTTTAAACCGGGGAGCGTGACCTTGCCTTTCCTTTTGAGGTCCTCCTCGCTGCCAGTGTTCATGCGCTGGGTGAGCATCTTCTCGTACAGCAGGGGATGGTACGCGCCCAGAGTGCAGGCCGCGTCGTAGTAGTGCTCGTGATAGTGGCACAGGTCGGTCTGTCGTAGTGAAGGAATGTACTCGTACACGTGGACCTCTTCACATAAGGACATCATCACTAGGATACCTGAAAGCAATACAAAACAGGATATAACCAAACCAGCACACTTAAAACGATACAGGATGACATATGATAAGGGGACACCAGGTGCCCATTTTCCACAAGTTGGTATGATTCCTTTTTAACCTACGGTTGGGTTAAAGGGAAAAACGCAGTTGTTGGGATAAAATGACCAAAAAAGTGTCTAAATTGAGACAAACAACCCAGCATTTTGGGCTTATAACCCAATGGTTGGGTTTGTCTCTTTTTGACCAAAACATGGGTTAAAAATAAGCAGTTTTATGTGTAGGGTCTCTATGAAGTGTCATTTCTTCTGATGCCCCCTTTAAAGAGAGATCGATCCTGCACAGCGCATTTTTGTGGCCATAGTAAGATTATATTATTTTATTTGTACCAATAAAAGGCGAAAAACCTGACATTTCTTCTGCTGTCCCCTTTAAAGACAGCTCATTTTTGTGACCACTGTAAAATATATATATATATATATATATATATATATATATATATATATATCTTTTTTGTACCAAAGAAGTGAAAACATGACAATTTCTTTTGCTGTCCCCAGATCAATGTTGGACACCCAGTTTTGTGGCCATTAAATTATGTAATTTTTGGTACCAAAAAAGCAAAAAATAGAAAATTACTTCTGATGTCCCCTTTAAAGACAGACAAACATTGGACAGCGCATTTTTGTAGCCATTGTACAATTATATAATTTTTTGTACCAAAAAACTGACAATTTTCCCCATTTTTGTGGCTCGAATCGCTACAGCAACACAGTAGCCTTTATATTTTTGTTAAAAGAACCAATTTCAGACATTTATGCATATACCTTCATTTCAAAAAGTCAACTCAAGTAAACCATTTTACTTTTTACTAAACAGAATATTGACAGAAAAAAACCCCCAACAATATCAAGTTGTGTTTTGTTTTACCTGCAAGAAATTAATGAATTTTTTGTTGCGTGACATTGAAAGACAAAAGAGATTGTTGACGTCAAATGAAAACTGCAGCATATTTGCACATTACAAAAAGAAGAATTTTCTTTTAAGTTTTACAGGTGTTTCCAGCTCTTGTTTTGCTGTCAGACAGCGTCGGAGGAGAACGGTCATTCACCGATGCCTTCAAAGACCACAGTCATCCAGCTTAACCGCAGAGTTTACAGCAACACAGTAACCTGTACTGCCCAGATCTCCACTGGAAACCACAACCACAAGTTTAGCACTGCTTTGATGGAAAAAACAAACGCTCCGCAGATTACCACCTAACCCGAGTCATCACAAAGTCCTTTTCCAACGTCTGCTTTCATGACCACAATGATAAACCTTACTGAATGTTGCGGTTAAACCTCATTCCACTCGTCTTTGTTTATCTTGACACTGTTCGCTAATACTCTGTTGTTGGGCTCTCGTTGACCCTCTTTACATTAATTATTCTTTCTTTTGAACTTTTGAGCAAAGATGTTTCTAGAGCAAACTGAGGCAAATGTGTGATTTGCTTTGGGTTTATTTAATTTTATGATTCAATGATTTTATTTGTTACCAGAAAATAGTTCCTATCTGTCTGGTTGTGTATTAGATGAATTTTGGATAACTGCAACTAACGTACAAGTTGGAAATTGGAATAAAACCTGCATGACAGTACAGTAGGAGCTGCTACACTGCCATTTATTCCAGCTGTGAAGACGACAGCGTTTCAGGTCCACTGCAGTAAGAACTGTGTCTCCAGAGGGAAAACATTCATCTCTACAGACAGAGCACTTGATGCATTATACATCAGTTTTACTTGGGATCTAGTGTAGTGAATTCTCCAGAGACATCCAAGAGAACAAAAGTACATTTCCAATTCTACTTGAAGGGTGTCTTTGAGATAAGAGGGATTGTTCATGCGCTTGAGCAGTTTCTTCAAAGAAAAAAGATTGATTGTGTATATGTAAGTGCCAAAAATGCAAAGACGAGTTTTTTTGCGTTTATGTGTTTGTTTGTAATATTAAAAAAAATTATTCAATGTAGTTGTCATTGACGATACAAGAATAATTGTTGCCTGTTGATTTGCTACAATACCTGTGCTATTTTTGGCAAACATTTAAATTAATCTATAGATAAAGATGCACTTAGTCACAGTACCATCATCACAAAATTCTTTGTGATTTTTGTGAAGGCATAATGTTTTGTATAAAATGGCATCATTAATTGCGCAGTTTGAATTCTTAAAAACAAACTTTTTTCAACCAGTAATATAAGCTATATAGCTGTATATAAGCTATATATAACTGCTGTACCTTTCCACCAAAGCGATTCTACATATACAACACCAGTCTTTATCGCTACACAAATAGGTTTGTTTGCAAATGTGGACTGTGTTTCTACTCTACAGTTTTCTCAACAAAAAAATAAAGAAATGATGATTTATTATAAAATACATGAATAAAAATGATAAAACAAGTGCGTTATATTACAGGTCTTCCACAGCCCTATGAATGTATTCATTTAGCAGGTCACACTTTTATCCAAAGCGATTTACAAATGAGATAGCATTAAACATTTTGTCATTGATAGCTATATACAATGAACAGACAGAGGTAGTTAATCGCTGATAATCTTCTCTTATGATAAAAATCGAAAATGAAAACGTAAAACCCAGGCAAACGACATCCGGGGTGAGCAATTTTACGTTTTACACTGCTCATAATTTACCAGGAGTTAAGAGATAACCCTGGGTCTCTGACGTTTCACACTGTACATCACTAAACCCTGGGTTAACGTTCTTATTTGCACATTTGTGGCGTTAACAGTCATGACTGGATAAATACAGCAGTGTCAAGTGTTTGAATACATGAAAATCAATGAGAAGTCTTCATGTAAATCCCTCATGGCTGTTTTAAATCTCACAAGATTTTTTACTGCAGTTTACGTGTTTTACATTACTTTTACTTTTCCCTTAGAAGTCGAAAAAAGCCTAATAGAGTATAAGTCTGGCTTCAGGAAACCTGGAATATAACACACTTTCATTTAAGCTCATATTTTGGTTCTGGGACTCTTTTAGGTTTCCGGAGGTTGAAACTACATGGAGGAAATCCATTTGTTTTTGGGTGAACTATTCTTTAAAGGGCACTGCATTCATTTATAAAAAGCAAAAATATTTGTGAATATTCTCTGCAATTTAATATAAGGTCAGAACACTTTTGTCTCTGGTCAACACTTGTCGGATGTTCCTAGCCCTAGTGTCTATTCAAGTCTACCTCCATATCAAAACGAAAACATGAAGTCTCCATTTGCCGTTTGTAGCATATGCCCCACAACCTCCACATAACCCATAAAATATACCTACAACACCATCATGACATCATGGATATGACCAATAGTGTGTTTGGTGCGCCTACTATTGTGTTTTGTGTCGTGTGTGTGTGTCTTACCTATAAACCCTGAGGAGGGTGGGTTGGGCTGAATGTTCTCCAGATTGTTACCCTGGATCACATCCCATAACTGCCAGATGAATTTCGGGTGCAGGATGTAGAAAGGCTGAGCAGGGAAGTTTATCCTGTGCTCCATATATGGTGTGAACAGGTTGTAATCTGGATTTGAGTACCACTACAAATAAAAACACAACAAAAATGTCATGACCAAAATGTTTTGATATCTTTAATAACAAAACCGAGTCGGATCATGTCAAAGATTTAAATGAAAGTGAAATGAATAGGTGAAATCAAACTTTAATGCTCATCATCTAAATGATGCCTGGTTTTCACAGACAGGGTCACACAGGAACATTTTTTCTAAAAAAAATTCACCGGTTGTATATGAGCTGAACACACACAATTTTATATTAAAATACCATCATGTTATCTTACATGGGATTCAAAATGTTAAAGCTCCAAAAAAATATACATCAATCATTAAAGTAATGATATATATATATATATATATATATATATATATATATATATATATATATATATATATATATATATATATATATATATATATATATATATATATATATATATTATTTTTTTTTTGAACTGCTAAGTCTGAGCTTGATGTGACCTCTCACACTATGGCCAAAAATCATTTCTTTCATTTAATAAAAATGATTTCCAATAGAGCTCACAATCTCCTATTTAAGACTGATATGAAATGCAATTGCCGAGTTAGCATCACACAAAAAATAATATTTAATAAGTGAACATGCAAGAAGGTTTTAGTGGCCAAGTCCGTACTAATTTCTATGTAATGCATGTGCCAGCTGTACTGTTATTGTTAAATCTTCACAAATGTTAATTTCGACACGTTTGCTGGTTGATTAAGAGCAAGTTAACAAGCATGCAAAGACCAGCTGCATAAACATACCTCAACATTTCTGTGAACAATTGTATTTTTTTATTATTTTTCTGAAACTATTAACCACGATTACCTCTAAATACCTGAATTGAGTAAATAAGCACTCACACTAAATCAATGAAGAATTCAAAGAACTTGAAATAAATTTGTGCCAAAGAGAAAAATGTCTGAATTTTTAAAAAAATTTAGCCTCTACAGGAACATAACTCATCATGTCAGTGTCTCTGTACTTTTGACGATAAACATTCATTGTGTGTTCTTTTCAAGCTCCACATGATATTAATAATGTGCTCTTACTGTATGTGACACGCTATTGTATTCTTGAATTGCCTAGAAAAATGAAAGTCAAAAACAGTGTTGGAGGACTAAAGAAAAAAAAGAGCAAAGAGGAAAAAGCATGACATTTTAATTAACTAAAAGTAAACCACTAAGCTTACACCATTAATTACTCCGTGACCCTTGTAGGCAGCAAATGACCCTCTTTTTAGACAATTGAATTGTTTCTTTAAACAAAAACCTGAACTCTAACTGTCTTCTAACTGGTCTTTTTACCAGTTCTTTTACAGAAAAAGTTATTAATGGGGTCATGTGCATGTCATGTCAGGGAAGTCTGATTATTACCTGAGGTGTCAGAACAAATTGCTGTAGGTACTGTTAAGTTTCATAGCTAAAAGAGATGAACATCTATTCTACTGTATGTGCATTATACTGTATAAATGCCCATTTCATATCCACAATAACAAAAGAAGGGCATGATGGGATTGAACAAATCAGAATCCACAGGTGGAACTCTATTCACTATTCACCTTTATATTTCATAGTTGAATTCTTATCTAATCATGACACACTATATAATATATAATGATGGAAAGGTTTAAGACTCAAGAATACATATATGGCAAATTACAATAAACAAACAAAGTCAATTAAAATTCATTAAAAAACATATAAAAAATTAAAATATTTAACAAGTAAAAAAGGAACTAGGGATATGTGTATTTTAATTTGTATGCTCAATATGTGCAGTGACAGTTAAAGTGAGAAAATGCTTAAAAAAAGATCCACTAAGGTAAGAACACAAAAGACAGAAGAAAATCATTTCTGCTGCAATCTTTTTCCCCTTGCATATGAGCGTGAACAGAATTGCTCAGACCAAACAGCCTAAATCCAGCCTGCTTGAAATCCATGGACCACAAAACCAGTCATAGGTGTACATTTTTTTAAATTATGATTTATACATCATCTAAAAGATGAATAAATAAGCTTTCAATTGACAAATGTATTGGTAGGACAACATTTAGCAGAGATACAACTATTTGAAAATCTTGCCTTAAAAGTTGTCCAAATGAAGTCCTTAGCACTGCATCCACTCACAAAAATAAAAGTTTTGATATATTTACAGTAGGAAATTTACAAAACATCTTTAAATAATATCCTAATGCTTTCTGGCATATAAGAAAAATTGATCATTTTACCCATGACATGTATTTTTGGCTATTGCTGCAAATATACCCGTGCAACAAACGACCGGTTTTGTGGTCCAGGGTCACATTAATAGTTTAAATGTGCTTGTGCAAATGTTAACATAAATCTCAGTCAACAATCAGATACGCCCTAAAATATTGTCAATTTACAAAAACAAAAAATAGTTTTAGTTGTAAAACAGATGCGTTTATTGAGTACTCACCTTTTGCAGGTTAAGTGTATATGGTGCAGGGTCCCACGCCACCAGTGTTACATTCTTATACAATGAACTTGTGTTGAAGTGGTGCTTGGGATTAGCCAGGATCTGCGCCGAAAAAAACGAGCGTATGTTAGTTAAAATTATATTTCATTTCTGCGTGAACTCTCACTCGCACATCTGTTCTTTACTCATTTTTACAAAGACATGACATTCGCTCTGTCACGAAGATCACAGTCTGTCACACAACTCGAGCATGAGCCACATGAACAAACTGTTGTTTTAGTTAACCCAGCATGCACAAAATGTCTCACGGCTCTGAACGTGATGCTGTTGACATACAGAAAATCACAGATCTAACTGTGCAAACACCAAACATCACTCACCTGAGAGTTAATGATGCGTATAGTGGTTTTATTCCCAACATCTCTTTCATAACCCTTAGTGGGAGCTGTGTTAAACCGCAGAACTGCATCATGAGAGTCTGAAATTATACAAAGCGAGGCTGTAATGAGGTAGTTGCAAGGATCATTGACCATGAAACAGTGATCTTAACAACAAATAAACTTCACTCTTGCCCAACTTTAGAGAACAAACAAACACATCCTATGAGAGATGGACAGCTTCAATCTTCAAAACAATTAACATTTTCAACTAAAAGGAGACAAGAAAATATATAATTGCATAATAGCAAAGGGTTTTATGATGTCAGTTATGATTCATTGCAGCTATAAACGGCTCATACTTTAATAATGCACAAAAGTGCAGGCTACAGGATATATTCCTGGAACTGTGAGGGCCATTACATGCATAATTACATTATTTTATAGTCATGTACAGTTGGCTGATGCTTTTATTCAAAGCAACTACAGTGCACTTAAGTTATGTTTTATGAGTACATGTACCTGAGGGATGGAACCCATGACCTTTAGGTTGCTAACACTATTGAGTTACAGATTCAATGTATTTGTTGCACGACATCCCATTCAGTCCCTGACAACATCTATTCTTATTCATTTGTACTGTGTGAAAAAGAAATCCATGCAGGTTTGTGATTTCATATGGAGAGCTTGTAAGCTTCCTACTTTTATTACATGAAATATTATTCTGAAGCAACAGTGCTCTCTAGTGGACGATGTGGTCAGTGCTGTTAAATGTTTATTTTAAACACACGCATACAAATCCAGAAAAAGAAAATGAAAGCACATGATGAATAGACTATCTCTGGATGTGTGTGACAATGACTGATGTTACAGAAAGCCCGGGCAGCCACATCCATCTCTCAATTCAGCCGACATGCTGTTTATTGGCATTCATCAACTAGCAATTTTTAAAGCAGTAAATGTGTGTTTGACATTGAGCATGTCCCCACAATTCTGACAGAGACATCAATCTCTCAAGAGAACATAAATCATGTGAGAAGAGAAAAAAATTATAGAGGCAAAGGATGTGAAAAGGCAAAATGGTAAAAAGGCAGAAAGCCATTAAATCACATTACAAATGGTCGAATGATGCATTACAACTGGGGTGGAAAGGTTCTGAACCATTTAATGCTTCTATTTGGCATGGTTTTTAAATAAATATAACGTCTTCCATTGCAAATTATATGATCAAAAACAATTAGTAAAAAATTAAACCATTTTTTAGAATAGTTTGCAGTTTGTGTGCTTTGATGAGGGCACATGATCGACGGCATAAGTTTGCATATATTTGTTTAGTGACCTAGAAATGAAATGTCATTTTATGTGATGATTTTTCTTTCGGTTGATTTGCTAGAAATCCTAAAACATAATTAAATGAAATTGTAATTATTTTTAAAAAATTGAAGGTTCATAGAATTAGATTTACATCACATTATTTATCCTATTGTGTGTGTGTGCGTCCCTGAGAAAAACAGCTTATAAATCAAACTAAATAATGCTTATTTGAAAATGTAAAAATGCAGAAAGGTTTCTTTGAGGATAAGGTGAAGTGATACTGTGAATATTACACGATACAATATACAGTTTGTACAGTATAAAAGTCATTATGTCTATGAGAAGTCCCCATAAAACATGGAAACCCAATTTGTGTACGTGTGTGTGTGTGTGTGGTAAGACACTCCAATAACACTAGGTGGCAGATGAACACTGACAACTAGGGCAGTAGGTACATTTCCAGCGAAAAGGCAAAAAGCACAGCTGTGTGATAGTGATCTTGTGTGCTTGCAGCAATAAACCATAAATCAAAACTGGAAAATTCCTGCTGACAACTAAAAATATCTATGTGATAACCTATGTGCACTCCAGATTTATAGACTTTTTCTCCATAAAACATGTCAAATCAATCCGGTTTGAAAAAATCTCCTGTATAGCAAAGGATTTAAAATGAAAAAATGAAAGTAAATAAAGCTAGAGCGTTAAGGAAATGTTTGTATGACAGAGGTTTATGTTGATCTGCCTTTTATGTCACACGTTGCCCTTTTTACATCCTGTCAAAATATAAAAGTAATGATTCTGCCAGTTCTTTCATGTGCAGCCATGCCGGTTTTGCTTTTTTCTTCACACACCTGAGAACACACACGTCTCAACAAACAGTTTTGGCAGGCTGACTCTGCACTGTGGTATTCCTGACTTTCTCACTTGTCCTTGAGTATTTTTAGAGGACTCACTAGGTTGGCACAGCTGACGGAAAATGTTTAGACAAGACGAGCAGAATTTAATAGACAGGATAAAGAGACTTCAGAGAAAAATCACCTGATCAAAACTGGCAGCTGTCTAGAACGAAATCTTAGGAAAATCAATGCAAGCTCTATTTTGACTTTGTGTGTGTGAAATATTACTGCTACTCTTATACAACAGCTACGGCAGCAATACAACAGCACCGAGTCCGACTCCTATTGAGCCACACCATCCACAGCTTTGGTGTGTTGTCAAATACACCGAAATATTACAGATGCTCTGCTGGTGAATGGTTTTAAATGCACGTTTGTTTTCAATGCTTTGACTAGTTTGGCTAGAAATTTGAGCCGCATTTAGTATTTATGACAAAAGTAGTTCAAAAAGATTTCATGACTGTATTAGAAACACAAAAAAGAAACACAAAAAATTTAGGCCTAGCAAAGATAACCTTGAGTAATAACCCAAGTAATTACAAGGTTATAAGCACGTAAGCGTTTTAATAATTTTGACCGCTCTGTGGTAAACTATAACGGGAAGGTAATAACAATGTTGGAAGACTGAAGTACAGTCTTATTTCCAGTTTGTCAAAAAAAAAATTGTGCTTGACCTTATAGGCCAGTTCTGATGAATAACTAAAGATTTCAAGCCAACAAAAAAGGTATTTTTTGTTATATGTACTGGGTACTATGAAATTCTTACTTTGTTTACTTCTCATGAAAAAGACGGTATAGAAGGGGAACAAGCATACAACTTACAGGATGGTAAAAATAACATAAAATATGGAATATATAGCAAATAACAAAGACAATAAATATGAAATCAAAAGGTAGAGTCTACATG
Organism: Beaufortia kweichowensis; assembly: GCA_019155185.1. Classification (NCBI taxonomy): domain Eukaryota; kingdom Metazoa; phylum Chordata; class Actinopteri; order Cypriniformes; family Gastromyzontidae; genus Beaufortia; species Beaufortia kweichowensis. Next base: position 14,964,698 of record CM032799.1, read on the forward strand.
AGAATAAATGTTTCTAGATGAAAGGGTTAAACTTTACACAAAGTAATATGTGATTTGAAGGATTTGAATGGAAGATATTGGTCAGATGATTATTAAGAGCCACCCCAAACCACCTCGACCATGCTGCCAAAGACTCCCAGCCAGAAAAATCTGTCAGGATGACAGCAACATGGACGACACACATTTGGTGCTGTCCTCTAAATACTAATAATAAGCAAATACTTATACCACATAATCCTACTAATACTAACAAAGACAAAATTAAAATCTTTGGAAAGAAAGAAAAACAACCCACAAGGCAATTCAGAGGTATTTACTGCACTGAAAGAGAGAGAGCAAGCCACAGATCTTGATAAAAAATACATAACAGATAGTAAGACTGCATCCATATTCTATGATTCAAACTATTTTTGTCATTTAACAACTATCTCTCATCACCGACAGAGTCACTATTGTCCGTCATAACAATGAAGCTGTGCCATCACCATGGAAACATCTTCCTCTGTGCCCACTACCACTACCATAGATGCCTAAGCCGGAAGAATCTGGGCTCTTTGTGTGCCGTGATATCCATGATTATGTAACCGTAAAGGGCATCGGTATCCCACTGACCTATTCAAAGAGGAAGTGGCATCTCTACGGAACCCAAAACCAGCCAAACCAAAACAAACCTTTCGTGATTGTATTTAGAAAAAAGACTAGAATCACTTCCTTTAAGAGACCATTCAGAAAAAGGCCAAATGAGAACAGCTATTTTGTTTCAGATCCCAGGTGAGAGAATCTTTGAAGGAGCAAAATCTCTCAAAATAAGCAGAAATGATGAAATAGATAACAGGAAATTGTAACTGAATGTGTTTTTCACAAGGCATCTGAAACATCAAAATGAATTGCTTACCCAAGACAATGAAATGTTAAACAACGTGAAAATACTGTCAATTGCAATCAACGGTTTTGCTAATTAGGCTTAAATATTATTCATTGACTTTCATTCTATCGTTTTACTTTATAATGCATTTATTAACTCACTGGGGATATTTGGTTTACTTTAATAATGGATGTTTGTGCTTTTTGGAGTTTCAACAAGGTGTGAATATATACAAAAAGTGATTAAAAAAATCTGTAACACTTTACAATAAGGTTGTAAATTTGACAACATTGGTTAACGCATTCACTAACATAAACAAAACAGTAGTTTTTCAGCATTTATTAACCTTAAAACTGTTAAAGCAGAAAATTGAGTATACACATGAAAATGCATCTAAACTACTTTTATTTCATTTTTAGATATTTTTCATTTTTCATATTTTTTAATATCAACATTTCAGCAAGTCTTTAAATTTTGTTTTTCATTTGAGGTATTTTATAAATTACAGTAACAAACATTTTTTTATAACAAATATATTTTTTTGTTTATGTTTATTGTTATGAACATTTATCAAATGTTTCATCTTGGGTCTTACACCATTCCATCAACGTTTTTCATGATTAGATTAAAATTCAACTATAAAATATGAAAGACAATAGGGCAATAACACAGGTGTTCCTCCTGAGGAACGGTGACAGTTAACAGGTTAATCTTGGTTAATGTAAATGTCAATACAATTGTCAACGTTAGTTATTAACTAATATTAACAGATATAACATAAGAATGTATTAGTAAATGCTAAAATTAACATGTTATCTGATGCATGAAATATTGTTAACAAATAACATTATAATGTTAAACAAATACAACCTATTGTAAAGTGTTACTAAAAAATCCTCACTTGTCAACTAAAGAAAGAAAATTATATATCTGGGATGAAATGAGGGGAAGAAAATTATGAAAGAATTTTTATTTTTTGGTAAACTAATCCTTTATTGAATCATTCTGACTCTAAAATCTAAATGGATGGGCCACAACTGAAGCCAATGTATCAAACATGTGCCAAATTATTATTTATATTTACTCATTTAGCAGATGCCTTAATCCAATTCAACTTACAAATGAGAGCATTTAATAAAGTATTTAGACCATTTGTCTTGTTCAAATAGAGTAAACAGCAAAAATAAACAAAAAAAGTTTATTATTGGTAATTATTTATGGACCAACTACAAACCACTTGGCCGTTGCTACGGTTTTATACTATAAAGGCTGTAGCTCAACTGGTAGAGCAATGTGATAGCAATCGTTTTTACATACTAACTAAATAAAGCCATTTAAATTTTTTTTTATGCTATTATCCAGTAATACTTAAGGTAAAACCATAGGTAAAGCAGGTTTAAAGTGATTTAAGAACAGGATTTTTCACTTACCAATCTCTTTGCCAAGTCCAGAATGGAGCATGGCTCCAGCAGAGGTGACCACAGCACAGGATTGAAAGCCAGACCCAAAAAGCTTGGTCAAGGGTAAGGCAGGTACAAATTTCTTCCAGCCTAAGGTGGAGAAAGGCACCTCATCCCCATCCAAAGTTCTAATCTTCCCCCACTTCTTCAGCTCACACAAAACTTGTTCCCCGCTCTGTTCAGCCATTCGGCGCCCCCTATAGGCCACGGCATGTTTATTATTATTAAGGTAGTCTTTGACAGCCCTTTGCAGTCGAGGTGTGAGCATGCCCACTGACAAACTTCCTCTCCACAGGCTGTGAACTACCGATTTTGATTTTGGAACGTAATAATCATCTGGGTCCCAATTTTCGTTTCTAGATCTCCGCTTCGTTTTCCTCCTCCTGTCTTCCTCTTCTCCTCCAACTACCTCATCGTCCTCCTCATCTTCTTCCTGTTGTTGTGAATACTGGTTGTACTCCTGCCCCTCACGGTTGCGACTCATAGCGTCGGATCTGGAGCCAATGTCCTGGGTGCCGAACGCAGACCAGGCCGCTAGGCTCTGAGGGTCTGGATAGGGGTAGGCCTCCTGGCTGAGAGGACTAGGTTGGGGATCGATGCTGGGGTTTTCTTCCTGGCTTTGCTCCTGCTGGGTGTTACTGGAGGCAGAGGGGGTAGAAGAGGCGGACAGACCCAAATGAGTGGCCATAATGATGCGGGGGTTGCCCTGTAGCGAAGTCAGGCGGCGGGTGTCCGTGTAGGAGAGAGCAGCCGCCGAGTGCGGCTCGTCCACACGTGAATCCATAAAGTAGGAGAGGAGGGCCAGAAACAGCAGCACCCAGACTATCATTAGCCCGAGGGCTAGTCGGCGCCATTGTTTCAGACTGGACTTCATTTCCCGGCAGTCCTCTCGGCCACTCGCCGCTGCACTCCAGACCCGACAGAAGAAGGGTCAGCAGGAGGCCTACGACAAGAGTTAACCTCATTTTTGAGACGAAAATATCTCTGATAAAAATCTGAGATGAACGTTAAAATGAAAAGAAAATAAATTACATGTGTGACCCTGGACCACAAAACAGTCAAAGTAGCACGGGTATATTTGTAGCAATAACCAAAAATCATTAGGATATTATGTAAAGATCATGTTTCATGAAGACATTTAATAAATTTCCTAGCATATATTCAAAACTTATTGTTGTGAGTGGATGCAGTGTTAAGGACTTGGTTTGGACTACTTTAGAGGCGTTTGTTTTTAAATAACTTGATTTTTAAGCACCCTCAGATACCAGATATTCATATCTGTTGTATCCCGGCCAAATATTGTCCTATCCTAACAAACCATACATCAATTGAAAGCGTATTCATTCAGCTTTCAGGTTTTGTATTAATACATCAACACTTACGGCTGGTTTTGTGGTCCAGGGTCACATATTTAATTAACATTATAACATCTTTAATGACGCCATTTATGACGTCTTTTACCCTCCACAATAATGTATTGTATTTATATATTTATCAGTTGACATGAGGTAATTACAATTTGATAAAAACATGAAGGTAAATGTTCCATTTTCAAAAGCAAAAGCTTCAGTTTAAACACTAAGTCTGAATCCTAAACAATATTTTTTAAAATTTTGATGATTAGGTTAAAATAATCTTCAGTCTAAGTAGCACCTTACACCAGCAGAAGTCCAAAAAAACATTTCGCAGAAGAGTTTCACATTTACCACTTAAGCAACACCATTATTTTATCAACACCATAAACTGTAAAACCAACAGTGTGACTACGCCTGACAGTGGTGACGATTCAGATGAAGTTGAAAACTATTAGGTGACATTGTTGAAAATATTGAAATTATAAATAATTAAAACCAGAGTTTTGTTGGAAAATAGCACCAAAAATAAATGATATGTAAAAAAAAATTCATTTTCGGTTCACATATCTGGTAGCAAACACTATGAAAATGCATTAAAAATAATGACAATTCAGCCTAAAAACGCACTTGATTCAAGTGGTTTAAAATACAGTCACTCACAGTAAAGCCATAATCTCATTCTGTCTCTATTTCTGTTCTCTCTCCTTCGAGAGTTTTAGTTCTCTAAAACACTGTTAGAGTTTTTTTATTCTTTAACCGTCGATCTCAATTTAGATACGATACAGCTGCTGTCATAACATTCTTTCAGTCATCCATTTTGTGTAACAAAGAAACTAATTACTTTTACACTGTATAACACAACAGAACACAACAAACTGACTCCTTACCTTTTTCTATTCCCTATTTCCTTGACTCCATTTATTCTCAAACAGTCTGTCAGTCCCTAAAAGACAAAAAGAAACCAGTTAGAAAAAGAAAACAGCATTTTGAACAAACAAAAAGCATGTCACTTCACAACCTTCACGTTATATGAAACTATTTTGTGGTACACCCCAAGCACACGTAGTTTTGTTGTATGTACAAATAGGAAACAAAGTGGATCCAACTTGCCTTGACACACGATAGGCTTGTCAAATCCTAAGTGGGCAGAGTTTACAGATCCCAAGGACATAAACGATTACTACCGACTAAACACCACAACATACTTAAAAGTACAGAAGGAACTTTCATCTGTCTGCCATTTGAAGTTTTCACGTAATCATCATTTTAGTTTACAGTAAAACACCAAGAATATGAAACGGCTTAATAAACAAGACGTTTTTAACTTTTAAACTTCTGTTAAATGGATATTTTTCATGTTTAAATGAACAGTTTATTTAACAAGGTAATGTTGGAGATGAAAATATACAAAACATGATACAAAACAAGCAAATGAGGCCAAATAAAGGTCAATGGCATTTATTAAAAATAATTTACAGATTAGTGTGGATTTAATTGAAAAACTAACTACATAAGTAAATATTTTCGCTCAAATGCATCTTACCTCCTCTATCTTCCCTATCTGAGCTGATGTGACCATGCAAAATATTGTTTCTTGTTCTTGCGTAAACATGTTTCTATCTGTCAGCTGCTATCTGTCAACATTTGCTTGCATTTTAAATTCTGGTTTATCTGGAATAGACAAGGTATGGGATACTGGAATGCTGAGATCTGTGTGTGAAGGAAATGTTACAATGAACAGTGACACGCTGCCTATGACTTCATCCGCCACTGATTAGAAGATAATTATCAATATTAGTAACTTACGTCTCAATATCGCAATCTCTGAGTGAAACATAAAATTGCTTGTTTAGTTACCTTTACACAACAGCTTTGAACTCTGACTTTATGTACTTGCTGATTTGTTTATTTGTGACCCTGTCTGTGAAAACCAGGATAAAGTCTAAGAATCAAATTTTAAAATAAAGAGCATCAGAAGTTTAATTTCACTATGTTTTTATCTTTGACATAATCTTATCCGGGCAATATTAAAGATATCAAGGTTATATTTTTAACTAATGTTCTTTACATTAAGTTGGATGATTTTATGTAGAAAACAGTAAATCACCAAAAATGCAGACTTTAGTTTTCACAGACAGGGTCGCATTTTTTATAAAAAAAATAACAAAGCCTTTTTAACTTTTACGGTCAATTGCCAAAATTCATGATGTTTCTTACCGGTTACCCACAACTTATTAAACCACAACATCTGATTCCAGACAGCAAAGCAAAACATTAACAGTGCTAATAACAACGCAAAATGAAACTAAAACTAACCCTATGATACAAAAAACCCTAAAACATAATTCTAAGTAACTGTCTGGTGCATTCCTCTCTATGTTGTTCTTTCACTAAACGAGAGATAAAACTCACATAGACGGCAACATCACTAATCTACAAAAACCCAGATGAAAGATAATAAGACAAGGGCAAGACAGGCTAAAAAGGGGAACAGAGAGAAAGAGACAACGTACATAGAAATAGAAACTTAACAGAGGCAGTAGAGAAGACTGAAGGGACTTACCACATCCAATTTATTATTTATTACCCTCGCAAGACCTGTCAAACCAGGTGACTTAAAAGACTTCATTCAGCCCAGTATGCAAGTCAATCCCTACATCACACACACATACTAGCAGAAAGTAGGGGTCACGCTAATCGACAGACTAGTCATCATAGTTTGATTTGTTTTGTTTTTTTGTAGTTTCATTTTGTGTCTTAAGTTATTGAAATAGTACACAACCTGACACAAACCTGAACTGTAGTTTGGCACAAAAATCATTTCAGCAAAGTAGGAACAAAACGCACAATAAACTTTCAAGCAAAACAGTATCAAACGTAACAAAAAAGGAACAAAGAGTACAAACTACTTATCACAGGATCCAAAGAAACATAACAATCGATTACAGCTGCAATCTGTACCTTTTGCCTCTCTATCACAATCTCTGTTCAAAACATAACATTACAGGTTACTTATCTTTACGTCATTAAAAGCTTAAGACATTTTTAACACAGACTCTTACAGCTCGATTTGATTTGTGTTTATTTTTTACATAATGCAGCTTTAAAAAACATAACTGATGATGTAATCGTTTAATACTTAATATTCAGATACATATAGACAAATTCAGCATTATGGGTGTGACAATTTCAGTCAAAACTTAAAATAAAAATTTTTTACAGAATGTATTTATTATTAAAATATATTAAACCAGCCGTTTATAGTCTAAACATAAACAAATATCAGTCCATGCACAAATTAGCCGTTTTTTTTAAAAAGTACACGTTTTTAAGAGACAAAATACTCTCAAAAATATACTTAGGATTTCTGTAGATTAAAATGCACAAACCAGAAGCAATAACATCCAACAAATGGAGAAGAAATGGCTTTTTAAAGAACATAAAATAGTTATTTTAGTTCAATTTATTATGTGCTCAATTTAAGGAATATGGACTGTTATGGATGTGATGATTCTGAAAACAAAAAATGCTTTAAAAACTTTGTAAGACTGGTGCCAAGATGTCCAAACCAACAGGACATCACATCCTGGGGAACAAAGGACTCTTTCCAACATATTGAGTTCCCCACAGAGTTTGCATCCCCATCTCAAATAGCACACCTCAAAGGATGCTGATTGCGAACTCACACCTTCACATCTGTCTCTTTCTCCCCCTCTCTTCATCTACTTCCCCTTAGCTCAGAGATCCCCAAAACTCATCAATGAACTGTATTTAAGATATACCACATTCTGTGTGATCAAAGTATCTAAATATTCATGTCTCATATCATTTGAAATGTCTCAGTGCGACTTACACAATGGTCCTATCCCCACAACAGTAGAGCAGATCATAACAAAGGTTTAAGGAGTTTGGAGAAATTCTGCTCACTGTTGTGGGTGTGTCCTTCCTGGGCTCTTTCATGGAAATGGCCATTTGGGCCTGATCAGGTTCAGAGTCTTTTCTATGTAAATTACATCTCCATTTGGAGGAAGTATACTTTGATTTGGGTATTTAAGGGAAGCAAGCAAAAGGTTCTGGGAGTCTGTAAACGGATCTCCCGCACAATCACTGTGTGTAGTTCTTATAGTTGGAGTCTGTAAACGGATCTCCCGCTCAATCGCTGTGCGTAGTTTTGATTGTCAGGTAAACATTTCTAAATTCTCTCATTTCTGCATTATTGACTGTTTCACATGAATTGATCACTTTACTAAATTGTTTGAATTAGATATTGAATCATTGTTGTCGTTTACCTGTTTTAATAAATTGTTATGTTTGTATCTATTCTAAATACTCTGAATTATTGGCTTAGTAGACTATGATGCATCCGTGTTACCGCAATACTACGACCAGGGTTAAGTATATTGAAATAATTAAGTTGTTATGCAGTCGGATTTTGTGTATCCTCTGTTTTACCAGAGAAGAGTTTTGTGTATCCTCTGTTTAGTCAGAGAAGAGTTTTGTGTATCCTCTGTTTAGTCAGAGAAGAGTTTTGTGTATCCTCTGTTTAGTCAGAGAAGAGTTCGATTGTATGGGGGCTTTAGCCATAACCTCTGATTATCTAAATTACTTAACTTTAACTAAGTTGTTATGCAATTGCATTATATAGGTGATTGTATGGGGCTACATGGGTACCTTTTAACAATAGTAAGCGGGAGCTACATTGTTAAATTGCTTTAGCCATAACCTCTGGTTATATGGTCGAGTTTGTGATCGTGGGCCCGCACACAGCCGGTGCGAGGACCCTGTGCGACATTGAGAACCTTGGTGTACAAGTCCAATAATAATAGTGAGTTGAATAGAATGATAAAACATTTATCTAAATTTAAGAATCTTAACTTAACCTTTACAAGGTTTTATCTTTTGGAGTCAGATAAAATTGAGGAATAAAAGTAAAGAATAAGCGCAGGAAAAGACCGAGCGCGCTGAAACCTTCGCCATTACCACTGGACTCCCTACGTTGGGCCAGTGGGTGGTTTTTGGGTGGCTTTTCCCATCCAGCCTTACAAGTGGTGACCCCACGTGATGCTCCAACTAGCGAGTTACGTCTTTTCAAAGCCTAACACCAGGAGTTGCATGGAGCAAGGTTTGAACTTCTATTTCTTCAGCTGTTGTGGTAAGTCAATTCTTTTTGCCTACTAGAAGTGTTGAGGGAAAGTTATTTGCACTCCTCATATAGACACATTTGTAGTATGGGTCGGAATACCCACTGTTAGACCGAGACCGTAGAAATCCGGTGGGAATGAAGAATTAGAGGAAACCACATTATCAGGGACATGATAGCAGCATTGTAAATGAAGGACAAATTCTCTTGCTTTGTAAATTAATGATTTTCAAAATCATGTTAAATTGGAGTAACATCATCCAAATTTTGTTCTGGTACTCGACTGAGGGTAAAAATGAAGGACTAATGTAAATAAGTAAACTGGCTTTATGATTGTTTTATGTAATCACAATGCATAACAATGGTAAAGAAAATAAGCTCATTCTGAGCAATTGAACAAGTTTGGATATCTTAAAATGACTGTACAAGTCAATGTGTCTGTGTATGAAAAGAGAACTTGGGTTAAACTGACTGATGTGACAATAGCACAAACTATAGAAAGCAAATGTGCCATTTTAACACCAGGACATAATACAGTGTCAACACTGTTTGAGATTTTTAGGTCTGATCTCTTCTTTATGAGACTGTGGTAATTGTTAAAGAAACAATTTAGTCCAGTTGTCTGGAGATTGTGGAAGCTAAAGCTTGGCCCTTTCTCCATGAGTCTGTGAGAATTGTTAAAAAGGACAATTTGTGTCCAGTTGTCTAAAGATTGGGAAAGCCCTAAACAATAGAGCTCAAAGCTGAGTCCTGACATCACTATAGGAATGTAAAATTCCTGTAAGTGTGAATCAGTGGAATATCTGTGCTTCACATCAGTCAGCCCAAGTTCCAAAATCTTTCATACCCAAACAGATTAACAAAAACAGCTTACAAATTTACAAACATCCTTCTAAAAACCCTTAAGAGACCAGTAATAAAATTATTTTTTTAATTTATATTATTTTAATATAATATAATTTACATTGTAACCACATTATGATGTATATTATATTATAACGGCCAACAGGCCTCAGATGATTAAAGAAATACAACAAATACATGACTAACTCACAAGCCAGACCCACAGAAAAGTCTTTTGTTATGTATGATTTCATTGGTTCACGACCCAGTGCCAAAGAGGGGGGTATGCTTTTGCCTTTTGCCTTGCAGTGACACTGCAAATACCATGACACATGCGATAGTGAACCAAATCACCAATACTGTTTTAACAATTGAGTATTAAAACCTTTGACAAATAAAGAACATCAGGCAGAAATTCCAAGTCTTTAGAGATCACAGAGATTAAGGATAATCAAAATGGAGGGTGATGAAGTCACCCATAAAAATATTTCTCCAGCAGGACTGGAGCTTTCTAGTGCTCACAACACATCAGATTGTGAAAACTTTATTGTAAGTGCATCTTTAAGGTGTAATGCATTCTGACTGCACTGCAAGAGGCAGTCAGTCCAAATCTGAATAAACATATTAATCTGATCTCTCAAAATAAACTTGGAATGGTAACAGAATAATGGTATATTACACCCTGATGGCATTAACCATGTTAAAACCGTCAGACAGGCTAATTGTACCACATGGTGCAAATTCATGCAAATTGCCCAAAGGTTTGTAAACTTAACTGTTTTCTGTGATGTCTGTTTCTCTCTCAGATTGAAAACAACAAAACCTTGGTCTGATCCCACCTACATCAGGACAACCAGTTTTGCAGACACACAACCTGAAGTTAGGGAGATGGGTGAAGACATTTCAATAGGCCATTCACACCTCACAACACTACACTCTCACACATAGTTACATGGCCTACCGGTATAGCACCGGAACTTAAATTGTGCAACATTAATTTTTATAGAATAGGTTCTGCCCATCTCCCAGACATACACATACAAAACACATACATTCACCATTACCACATCCTATCTAATTTAGACCTGAACACTATTACATCCAAACACTTAACACCACACAACACAATAATGTTCTAGATTCTCAAAACACCAGCACACTTAGGATCAACATCCTGCTTTTACATAAACACAACCATCTAGTCTCTTACACATAGGCTTACCTGTCTTAATTCTACTAATGACACAATTTGTTAAATATTGTTATTTTCTTAGGAAATGTACATGACTATAGTCACAATTTGATGATTACATTTTTTTATTTTAATGACTAACTTGCAATTCATATTTTAAAATAAATCTAAAATGTAGACACTTCTGTTGATTAACCAAACGATTTACAGTTAGACCCATAACATCAAATGTGACTTGGCCAACAGATCATATACACATACACATACACACACATGTACACATACATACATACACATAGAAATCTGACATGAGATTTTGAATCTGCAATTGTATAGCCTCCTGAACATGTTTTAAGTAATACCATTAAAATCTTAGATCTGCCAGGTGTTCTTACATGAGAAATTCTGAATTCTTTTGAAAGATTGATATCTGTATAATTATAAACATTATGTGTTTATTGTTATTATTAGTATTATTATATGTTCTAAATATGCATATCTAAAAATGTTATTAATGCTGTTAACATGATCTTTTGCTTCCTTCTCTTCCATGCCCTGAGACCCAGTATATTTAAGTCACTGCCTTATGTTTCATCACTATGGTAGTGAAGATTTTAGTAACCCACCTTTCCAAAACCATGACCTTGAGGGACACATGAGACCTTGTGTACCAGTCGCACTTGTTGACATGAATTTCTGACGTATTGTGTTTTGTTCTTGTTTTGCTTTTCCACCTTCTTCATTAGTTCATTAGTGTTCAATCAACTAATTGTCATTAAGATGTGCAGGTGTCCAGAGACACAGTGCTGTGTCATTAACGACATGAACTTCCCCACTTATTGAGGGCATGACCTAAGAGGACTACACCATTTGAAGGTGACAGAGAATTCTTCAAAGAGTCAGAGCTTCATCACAAAGAGGAAGACACAAGAAACAGAAAGAGATTTTCCATGATGAACTTGCATGTTCGCTGAAGAGAGCACACAGGCCCTGATTGATACACTGAACTGAACACTACCTGCTCCAGAGATTGGAACGTTAGACAACATTGGCAGGAACATAACAAATGTCTTACAATGACCCCATTGGAACTAATCTAGGTTTGCCCCACGGGGTCAAAGGGGGAAAACTGTAAGACTGGTGCCAAGATGTCCAAACCAACAGGACATCACATCCTGGGGAACAAAGGACTCTTTCCAACATATTGGAGTTCCCCACAGAGTTTGCATCCCCATCTCAAATAGCACACCTCAAAGGATGCTGATTCTTGAACTCACACCTTCACATCTGTCTCTTTCTCCCCTCTCTTCATCTACTTCCCTTAGCTCAGAGATCCCCAAAACTCATCAATGAACTGTATTTAAGATATACCACATTCTGTGTGATCAAAGTATCTAAATATTCATGTCTCATATCATTTGAAATGTCTCAGTCAGTGACTTACACAATGGTCCTATCCCCACAACAGTAGAGCAGATCATAACAAAAGGTTTAAGGAGTTTGGAGAAATTCTGCTCACTGTTGTGGGTGTGTCCTTCCTGGGCTCTTTCATGGAAATGGCCATTTGGGCCTGATCAGGTTCAGAGTCTTTTCTTTCTATGTAAATTACATCTCCATTTGGAGGAAGTATACTTTGATTTGGGTATTTAAGGAAGCAAGCAAAAGGTTCTGGGAGTCTGTAAACGGATCTCCCTTACAATCACTGTGTGTAGTTCTTATAGTTGGAGTCTGTAAACGGATCTCCCGCTCAATGCTGTCAAGTAGTTTGATTGTCAGGTAAACATTTCTAAATTCTCTCATTTCTGCATTATTGACTGTTTCACATGAATTGATCACTTTACTAAATTGTTTGAATTAGATATTGAATCATTGTTGTCGTTTACCTGTTTTAATAAATTGTTATGTTTGTATCTATTCTAAATACTCTGAATTATTGGCTTAGTAGACTATGATGCATCCGTGTTACCGCTAATACTACGACCAGGGTTAAGTATATTGAAATAATTAAGTTGTTATGCAGTCGGATTTTGTGTATCCTCTGTTTTACCAGAGAAGAGTTTTGTGTATCCTCTGTTTAGTCAGAGAAGAGTTTTGTGTATCCTCTGTTTAGTCAGAGAAGAGTTTTGTGTATCCTCTGTTTAGTCAGAGAAAAGAGTTCGATTGTATGGGGCTTTAGCCATAACCTCTGATTATCTAAATTACTTAACTTTAACTAAAGTTGTTATGCAATTGCATTATATAGGTGATTGTATGGGGCTACATGGGTACCTTTTAACAATAGTAAAGCGGGAGCTACATTGTTAAATTGCTTTAACCATAACCTCTGGTTATATGGTCGAGTTTGTGATATGTGGGCCCTTTTGGCAGCCAATCTTGAGGACCCTGTGCTTACATGTGAGAACCTTGGTTGTACAAGTCCAATAATAATAGTGAGTTGAATAGAATGATAAAACATTTATCTAAATTTAAGAATCTTAACTTAACCTTTACACAAGGTTTTATCTTTTGGAGTCAGATAAAATTGAGGAATAAAAAGTAAAGAATAAGCATGAGGAAAA